>JAVJGJ010000014.1:42916002-42941398 GCA_035590215.1 Microhierax caerulescens
CCGTCTTTTGGTGCAGCCAGGATACAGTTGGCTTTCTGGCCTGCAAGCACACATTGCTGGGACTTGCTGAGCTTCTTGTCCACCAACACCCCCATGTCTTTCTCTTCAGGGCTGTTCTCAATCCATTCTCCACCCAGCCTGTGTTTGTGCTTGGGATTGTGTTGACCTTGCACTTGGCCTTGTTGAGCTTCATGAGGTTTACACCTCTCAAGCCTGTCAAGGTTGGTATCCCTGATGGAAGTGGGGCTCGTCACCAAGATTTCCATCTGTACATCCTGGGGCCTGATTTCTAGGCTGGTGGTCAAACTTTCCTTTGTTTCCTGACTGTGTCTGCACTTTTTACGTTTACCTTATAGCTATGATTTTTGAAGTGTGCTGCTCCATCATGAGTGATAGAGTAGACTGAGCACAGAACTGCTAAGGAAAGCAATATAATTCCCATTCTTACAAAAATAAGAGAGTCGTATCATCATGGCTTGATGGCATGTAGAACAAGAAGGCAGATCTAAGAAGAATGGGGTAAGATATAAATAAAAGATCCCTTAATGGAGAGGCAAGTATGTTGTTTTCCCCCCTTTTAAATGGGACTAATGTGGAGAATTTCAGGCAAAACAGATGCAGTCAAATTGATGCATTCAGAAGAGAGAAATTACCACAGTCCAGAAATTATGTATTTTAGGCTATTGGCATTTCTGTTGGGTGTTGGAGGAATAAGAAAATGTCATCATTACTATTTCCTTGCACAGGTGCAGTATTGGCTAGTGAGGCAGTAGTGATTTATGTTGTCAAGGACGTCTTCAGCTCCTAATCAAGGAAAAATTGAATTTTTTCTGTACTCAGGTCCATATTTCACTTTTTATAATCCTTTTCCACTTCTATATGGAATACTCAGCCAAAATCCCACCTGAGCCTTTCAGAAGCTATTAACTAAACTGAATAAAGTGCCCATCCTCAGTGACCGGGGAAGTACTATCTAAGTAGATCACAGCATGAGGTAAGAGCAGGTCTCTGTCCACAACAGGGCCACCACCCTATCGCTGAGTCTTTCATTCGTCTGATCTCTGTGCACCAGACCGAACCCAAAAGTTTCCACAATCAATGCATTTTCTTTACAGAGGTTGAAAACAGAATCCTGAGTGATGCAGTGAATAAAACATAACTCATCAGATGATAGTTTAAGACCTTAAGTTGATAACTTTAGTTTCACTAATTCTACTGTTTAGTTTGATGATAGAAATGCAGCCTTTGAGTAAATCTTATTTCCAAGAAGTCATGCTGTCTGTTTTTAGATGCTAATAAATGAAAAATCAACCACTTCTCTTGCTAATTTGTTCTTTTTGGTTAATTATTCTCAGTGGTAAACAGAAATTGTGTTCTCAAACTGTCACCAAATTTGAACACAGTATTCTAACAGAAGAGTAATCTTTCTGGACCTAAACATCACCTTACCTGTTTGTACCTCAAAGACCTGAAACAGTTCTCTTTGCCATGTTATCATGCAGGGTACGATGATATTATGACAACTCTCATTGTTTCCTGAGCTACTGATTTCCAGAATATAGTTTTATACTGTTTAGATGTGACCTAGATGCATAATTTTGCATTTAACTTGAATGGGTTCAGCTTGCCAAGTGATCCAAATTTTTCTTTGTAACTTTCTGGTCTTCACAATTATGTACCACTCTGCCAACCTCTATGTCAGCCACGTAATGTATCAACAATGTTTTGGTATTTACTAAGGCATATGAAATGTTCAATAACATCTTCTAATTCCTGCTTTTTACCACCCATATTTGAAACTGTTATTTGATAAAGGATTGTACTGAAACACACACGCACCCCCCCCATATTTAAGAGTGGTGTGTTAACCAGTTCTGAATGTGTTGAGTTTCTGTTTATTAATTCTGTGACGTATGTGAATGTAGGATACTTCAATCAAGGATTTTTGACATGTGGGCAACCACAACACTCCTTGAGGTCAAAGAAGATGCTAAATATTTCCATATGGGGAAACATAGGAAAACTATTCTCCTCCTTATAATTAACGAAACCATAGAAGTTTTCACCCCATGATTACATGGAATACAAATTCAGGGGAATGTAACTGATCTGCATGTAGCTCTGCACCTATAAGAGAGGAGGAGTCAGAAAAAAAGCCAAAAAATTGTCCCAAGAAGAATGAAAATAGGGAAAAACTGTGTAGTCATTAGAGAAACAGAACAGTGAAAGCTTTTTGGGTGATGTGCTGTCTGGAAAGCTGGCATAGAACTGTGAGAAAGGAAATGCTCTCCTGTTGTTTAATTGTACTGTGTTTGGAGTAACTGAACCTTTATGTACTTTCTTTGTAAATCAGAATGATTTCAGTAAGAAAAATATTTAACTCCTATGGCATCAGGGAGGCCAGGGCTTCTTAGATGAGGGCTGAGATCACCTCACCCTCTTGTTACATGGAAGCGTGATAAGCAAGTGTCAGGGGATTCACCCCGGTGCAGAATTTCAACAGAATTCTCAGAAAACATAAAGTCAGAGTGATGGAAGTCAGCTCTTCAAAGAATGTTTTTCTCAAAGACTCGTAACTTCTGAACTCTTTTGAGAATAAAGTCACAGTGATTAAAAATCTGGGTTTTTTTGCCTAAGCTTGTGTGTTTGCTCCTCTAGCATGTCATCCCCAAAGGCATGAATCTGGAAGTACAGGTTTTGTAGGGTTTTTGTCATGATTTTCAACAATTTTATGAACTCTATGTAGTGATAAACCAATATTTTTGTTATAATAATATTTCCATCTTAGTTTCCCTATATAAAATTTTGCATTTCATAACTGTTATTTTGTATTATTTACAGTCTGTTACCCACTTTCTGGCCAAAAGTAGCTGAAGTTCTTCTGTCTTCACTGTAGAAGAAAAAGATTTTAATTCTCTAATAAAATATAAGTTTATTAAAAGTTATAAAACAATTCTTAGTTTTAATAATTTTTTTTCTGCTTCCATGTTATCTCCCAATTCAGCTGTGCTTATCCTCAACTTTGAAAAAGCATTTTTTTCAAAAAATAAGCATACATATTACTGATTGCTCTTTTCCTTGATTACCTGCATGTATGTCAGAAAGCTTACCCACAATAAGAAATAATGAACAAGCATAAGTCAAAATAAGAAGTTTCTAAACCATTCCATTCATTAAACAGCTTTTATGCATCTTTCTCATATCCAGAGTAAAATTATCTTTTCTGGGATTTAATGTATTTTGTGCCACAGACATATAGAAATCCTCTATATATTTAACTTTTAAAGGAGGTCTTGAGGTCCAGCCCCATGCTATTGCCAACAAATATCCATAATCGATCAGCTCATAAGGCATCATTTTAAAACAGATGGATTTTTTTCCTGTCACTCTCTTGAAAGTTGTTCAAGACTTCTTCTTTCTACTAGTTACAAGTCTGCTTCATATTTCTAGCCTGAATTTATGCCTGTTTTCCTTAGCTTAGCTTTTTTCCCATGGTGGGGCTTATTCTCTTTATGTTTTTAATAGAAAACTTCGCCAGTTTTAAGGAAATATAATCATGCTTTAAGAGCATTTCTCTGTACCATGCTTAATTCATCTTAGAGCTGAAAATGAGGTATACATGCAAAATGATATTAATACCTCCCCATATTTACTAAAAACACACCCATCACTATACTTTAATGTATTGTTTCCCAGTTTCTAAGTTGGTGTCTCACATTGGTGTCTCACAGTTACCCTGTAACAAGACTGTGTATCCATATCCTTTAGTCATATCCCCCTCTTTTACCATACTCAGTTGTTGACATTATTATTAGTAACTTGGAACTGCTGGATTTCATTGTTTTTCACAGAATCACATAGTAGTTGAGGTCAGAAGGCATCTGCGGAGATCATCTCATCTGATCACCTGGCTCAAAGAAGCTTCACCAAAGGCAGGTCTCCCAGGATCATGTCCACTTGGGTTTTAAACGTCTATGGATGGGTATGGAGGCTCCACAATCTTTCTGGGCAATACGTTCCGTTGTTTGAATTTCTTTTATACAAGTCTTCTAAACTGAAATTCTCCACTGTGATTTTTGTCCACCCTACACCCCCCCGCCCCCCCCTTACAGAAAATCCCATAAGACAGATACTTCTTTGCCTCTCAGTCACAGATTTCAGAGAACAGAGCCATGCTTCTTGTGTTCGTTATCTTTTGATTCTGGGGTGCCAACAACTCCTTCACAGCATCTTCTTCTTTTATTTATTCTGTCCCTCCGAAGCAGGTTTTAATGGGTGATTCTAGTATTCTAATGATATGAACTGTTCTGCTGGATTTCACTTGTTTCAGTTGTGTAAAATATCTTCTTTTCAATGAGAACCTCTAACTGGCATATAAGCAACTGAAAAAATGCCTTTTCTTCATGCTTTTGGTCATTGTTTTGATTTGTTCATGACTTGCTAATTTGGACCATATTTGCCTTATTGATGCCTCCTCATTCTTTTTTTAATTTCATGCTTTTTTTTATCATCCAAACAAGAGAAGTTCTCTCTTCTTTCTTTGAGGAGCTGCATGCCATCTGAAATACACTGTCCTTTCTGTGGCCTTGATGGAGTCCAAGGTTTTAAGAAAACTCTTTCAGTTCTTCCCTAGCTATCCATCCTCCAGTATCTTCTGCTTTTTTCCTTTCTATGATACCAGAAGGTTGACTGCCAAGACCACTTCAGTTTCTCCTTCTTTATCTCTCTTCTTGGACCTCACTGTAGTTTGCATACTCTGACTATGGTATAATTGACTCCAGTGTATATCATGATCAGTAGAGACTTGCCAGACAACCTCATAATCCAGCCCAATCTTGCAGTTACAATGGATCTTGTGACCACACTGTGTACATATGTAAACAGTGCAGATATTTACATAAAACCAGTGAGAGGTGGATAAAACATGTCCTCTTCCGTAGAATTTTACAGTGTAAAGATACCAAAAAGCATTGTTTAGAACACCTGTTTTATAAATGATAATATACAATAAACAAAAGCTCAGTTGAACAAAGTCTAATAGTAAGACTTACTTCATTTATTTTCAGGGTTAGACTAGAGCAAAAATCTTTTAAGCTAAAGTTTGCCATGCAAAAACACAAAAATGACAAATAGGATCTTTTTATGTTGACACAAGAACACAGTTGCAGATTTTCTATTTGGGTTTTAAATTTTGCTGTTCAGTTTGTTTACTATGTTTTATGGAGTATTTGTTAACCTGGTCTATTTTATCTCAACGTTTCCTACTATCCTGCCGCTAGACAGGACTCCATTGATTTATCAGACACAAGGATGTTAAAATCCGCTCAAAGAACAACCCAAATGAAATGTTGTTAGTATTTTATTTCCCAATGTTCCCAGTGTTTAAAAAGCTGAGTGAAAGAAAAATCCTAGTAAGTCAGTCAATTCATGAGATGAAGCTGGGAAAAGATCTACCGGCAACATAATTACTGCAAGAAGCCAGCACATGACTGGCCAGTTTTTGAAAAGGACAAAATTAAATAATAAAATATGGGATATTCTTTCAATAAAGAGCGTGGGAATCAAACCAAACAAAAAACAGCTGGACTTGTCTTAGAATAAGTCTAATGGAGAAAATAATATTTAAATGCATAAATATATAAAAATATTATGCTTTTTAGAAGATGTATCCCAATTTAATATTACAATTATTAGTATTAAATTTCTTCAAATGATGGCAAAAGGCAAAAAACCACCCACCCACCCACCACGCAATCAACCAACAAAACCAAAATACCCCCAAACTCCTATGTACTATGCTGGGATAAATCAAACAGTCCTTTTCATTATTTCTGAAGTCTGTACAAAGCTCTAGAAACTCACAGAACTATGAACTCTCTGCGTCCAGTAAGAGAGCTTACACAGCACTAATGTAGGCAAGTGTATGTAGATCAACTCGTGTGTGAAAGACTTCTGTAAGATTAGGACCACTAAATTATAATATTCTGCTATAATTTCAGGCAGCGTAATCCTCCTCTATAATTGCCAGAATATTATAGATTTATAGTCCTCTCAAACCTGTTTGCCTGGCCTAAGCACTGAAGCAAAGCTTGGAACACATAGTTCCCAGGACTTAGCTATGACTGAGAATTCTACAGCAAGTTACATAGGAGCCTACATGCTTCTTGGGATCTTTGTTCAGCCTGAGTGTTGCAGTAGATAAATTCTGCCCAAGACCACAACTCTCACACCTTATGAGGACTCTTCTGTATTCTGAAGTTCCTCTGACATGTAGGCAAAGGCTTAAAACACATTGCTTCAGCTCCTAACTGCAGTTTGGGCTTCAAAATTTCCATTGATTTCTGAAGAATTAAGACTGAAAACTCCTCTCTAGGAGTTTTTTCTCTGAGAGAAATTTCCTTGGAATATCAGTCTAATTCTTTGTTGAGTGAAGATATTTCCAGATAAATACAAAAAGTAGAGTTTTAATGTGAAATACAGAGGCATTCTTTGAGGCAGGTCCCTGAATGCCTTTTTCCTCTGATGTGAGGTCCTAATTGCTGTGCTAGGTACTCAGTATGTGCTGGGCAGGTAAGAAGATAAAATGTCTTTTTGGAGCACAAGGCTGCAACTCAGACTCTATTTTCCAACACAGAAATGGCTTCTTGTTTCACTCTGGGTTTTGTTTTCTCTTTTATGGACAAGAATATTTCCTGGAAGCTCTAGTAATGCCTTTGAATTTCTTCATAACCTATCAGAAAGAGCTCTGGGTGTTTAGGAATGAAGCAGAAGGGCATGATAACTCATGCATTCTTTAAGACTTCTGTCCATATGAAGAACCTGTCAGTCAGTAATATAAGGAGAGATGTGACAGTAAACTAATGACCATTTCGCTGTCTTCCTGTGTGGTGAACAGATGTTTGCAGAACACTTCGGTGTAGTACTTCTTTATAAGCATAAATTGCAGCACACTGTGGATCTGTGGTTACGTTTATAATGGAAAATAATGTTTTCATAAGAAATTACTGTGCTGTAGTAAGGAAGGAAAACTATCAGAGTTTCTTCTCCTCCTCAAATAGTCAGGAAATCTGGGATTCATGTGATTTTATCTCAATGTGGACACTCAACCCAGGATCCCTTGTACTTGCAGTGAAAATTTCTCCACATTTAGGGCAGGATTCATCCGACCTGCTTTGAACACATACACTATCAGTGTAATCCTGCTGTCAGTGACCCACAAGAAAAAAGTTCATGAAAGCATGAAAGTGTTCATGCTAGTGCCTTGGCAATAGCAAATTGCCGTGCTAATAATCAAAAGCAATCCTCATTACAACCAGGAGGGAAGGAGCAATCGGTGCTGAGAAAACAGAGCTACTTAGCTATATTTTCTATTCATAGCATTGTTCTCAAAATGAAGAATGACAGATTTTGATGCCTGTATGTGTAAGTGGTGGAATGACTTCAAGGAAAAACCAAGAAATGCTCTTGAGGTCTTCTCACTCATTCAAGGTTATAGTTCAGAAGTCATTATTAGTCAGAAAGTACATAGACAATGCATTTTTATTTTAGGGTAAAACCCATTGTATGATAGTTGGTAACTCTATTTCCAAAACATGTTTTCTCTTCTGCCTATGATCAGACTCGTTTACCTGAGGAAAGCCGAGTGGGAAATTAAATTCTGATTAACTCCTTGCTCCCTCTGGATTAGGTAATGCAGAGTGTTTTGCCATGCCATGCATCAAATATTTGAGTCCTTCAGTCGAGATCACAGGTACTTTTATTATATACTAATTATATTTGATATAATATATATAAAAATATATTTTATTTACAAAGCTTTTTCATTGCCATTCCCACTTGTTCTCATCTTGTGACATCCCTGACACGATGGGAAGACTGCAGTCAAACTAAGCTGGAAAAACTTTGCAAAGTAGCAGTGGTTTCTGTGTATCTACATCAAAGTAGGAGTGTGTTTATTAATTTTGTTTTAGGACATTAACCCAATGCTTTAAATCCAGACTAAATTATTACAGTGCTAGACAATAAACAAACATTCCCTGTCCCAAGGAACTTACACAACAGGAACACAAGAGCAGGAAAAATACCGATAAGGATTAGATAAGAATTACTTCTTTCTTTTTGGCCATTCAACTATGTGGTTGAAGAACTCATAAACTATGAGTTTTAAATTAAATTTATGTTCCAAGTTGTTTACACTGTCGTTTTTCTTCTACATTACTCATTTGTTGTAAATGCTATGATGACATTCCCAGAATTGCCGGGGAATTATCTTTGAAGCAATATTTTATGACCCCCTTCTTCAGTCCTCAAAAACATATGCAAGAGAGATGTAATCAAACTCATAAAAATACCTTAATTGTGCATTCATTGAAATGACCTTTGAGATCTTCAAAATGAGGTTCAGGTGTTTGCATACTATTGAATCTGCTTACAACATACACCATGAAAATCTTGTCAGGTGTATATTGTTGGCTTTGTTTTATTTTAAAGTGCTTCACACAAAAGTAGGTTTGTGCTTAAGAAAAGACAAGTTACTCAGCGTTACAAAAAGAAGATCCAAGCAACTGCAAATTGTTGTTTAAAAAGGACATCCAATTGTAACTAAAACATTTCTTTTCTGAAAGGAAGTGCAAACAAAGAACTGATTTTCAAGGGCAAAATTTGCTAGAATTACAAAAAAGAACTAATGAAAAAGCTATATTAAATACAATTAACTTTCTGAGTCAATGACTATTTCCTTTGTTTCCTTGATCCTTTTTTTGTCCTCTTTACAGAAGTATTTGGGCTGAATAGATTGGCTGGATTTCTCTTGAAACAAAAAAATCCCCCAAAACAACAAAGCAAACCAGAACTTCCATAAGATTTTCGTAATTCAAAGAAATACTTCCCTGTGGCGTATTTCTCTAGTCTCAGTTTCCTGGGAGTTAGATAGGGGAATGTGGGCCTAATACAGTCAGTACAGCTGACAAATACATATCAGCCTGTATGATCTTTATGCAATACCCCTCTTTACTTCTCTCAAATCATATGGGAGAGGGAATTGTCCTTCTCTACCTATTAAAGGCATGACATACCCTGAGACCTGAACTTTACATGGCTACATTCCTCATCCAAGCATCCTGTAATTCAGATGTTGCAAGGTCACCATTGCTCTGAGACTGACCACAGGCATCCCACACATCTCAACAGCCAGTGTTTTACATGATGTCAGACCTTCTGGGAAGAACCTGTCCAATGTTAATGATGCAACATCGCTGCAGGGGCTGATAGAAGAGTGGAAGACTGTGTGATCAGCATCACCAGCCTTACTGACAGAACAGAAGCAGACCTGGGTGCACGATGACAGGTAAATAAGCCTCATCTTTCTCCTCAGCTAGGTTTCAGAGTTCAAATGTGGACCTTTACTGAAGAATTTTTGGCAAAAAATACTGCCTTGATCCCACACCCTACCCTACACTTGCAGTCTAAGATGTAGAGCCACCTTCCTAAATAAAACAGGTCTAGGACAAAAAAACGAATAGTAGAAGTCTCTGCTTTGTGTCTTCATTGTTTAACTGTTGGCTTTTCTCTGGTGCTATTCTGGACTCCTCCAACTAGTTCTCCTCAAAACAATACCCAAGCAGAAACCAGAGAATATTTAGTCTCAAGGATATCTCTCAAAAAGACAGTCCAGGATAATTCTGTCTCGTATGTGGCTCTTTCCAGCCACAGCTGTTCTTCAGCTTTATCCTGGGAAACTTTGCAACCCCAGCAGCCTTCAAATCCCTTCAATGCCACATCCCACACCATGCAACTGTTTCTTCAGCTTCTTGCTGTGAGTGTGCCAGCCTCCTTGCTGAGCTGCAGCAAAGCCCTTGTACTGTTTAAAATAGCTTAAGTTGTCAAGACTTACTGAACACATGGATTAGTGACAGAGCAATAGAAACACCACACCAAGCCCCGAAGAACTCCAGAACAGAGTGCAACATGGTGTGGACAAAATACTTTTGCTCCTCCTAAGTACTGTAGTTGCAAGATTCTTCACTCTGCCTGCAGGGATGGAGTATTAGACCTTTGCCTTCTGTTGTTTAGCAGTATCGATCTGATCAGACCGTTCTGTGAACTAAGTGCTTGAGTTTTGAATATTGTTGATAAAGAATTACGTGAAGTGCTGAAAAAATGTAGGAAAAAGGCCCAAGCCCATATGACTTGTTCTATGCAGGAAGCAGAGTAAGGAAGAATCATTGAAGAGCTGGAAAACAGCAAGACTGGCATTGCTTTAGGCAGCGTGAGCAGAACAGGAGATGATATGTACAAGGAAGTAGAAAAAGCACTAAGAAGGTCTACACCATAACTGCATTCCTGCTTTTGTTTATTGTGGATTCGGTGTATTTATTTTTTCCTTGCCTTGTAATTTGAAAGGAAAGAGAACCAACTACTCAGTAGCATCGTACAACTATTCCTGTCCAATAAAGAAAGGCACTGTGCAGTATCTTTATGCTGTTATAGAGTAATGAGTGTACCGTCTCTGAGAATTATGAAATTACTACTTCAACAAAATGCAACACTGCTGCCATGGAAAGTTTGTAAGTGTCACAGTTCACTCTGAAATTAATGCAAATGGACTTTGTGTTCATTATGAAGATCACACGACATACCTTAATTCATATATCAAACTTTGGTAGTTGGTACATCCATCAGGCATTCCTCAGTGCTTTTCAAACCTTCAAAGAAGTAGTCTAACTACATTCCTGAATTAAGATATTGAAGTCATTAGGGTGGGAACATGTAAGGAAAAAACATATTTAGATCTATAATGAGAGTAAAGGAGCGTTTTGTTGATCATAAGTAAGCACAATTTATTAGAAATCACAAAACTTCATACATAGCAAAAATAGAGATCGCAATAACTCAGCAATTAGGGGATTACTGCTAAAACAAAAGATCTCTCTTGGCACTTGTTGGCAAAAGATAATATATTGAAGTTGTGATTAGAAAGTGGGGAGTTTCCAGACTGTCACTGTAGGGTTTTCTAGGCAGATTTACACCTGCAATTGGCCAATTGAAAGTAGTTTGTCAACAGCAGCATTCAGTATTCCATAACCACTTGAAACAAAAACCAGCTCTCCCTATGGGAGAGAATAATTCTGATACTACAGGTGCAGGACTATAAAGTTGTAGTTTGTGTGAGTACAGAAGCAGCACCTGCCTTCCTTATCCTAGAGAGACAAACCTGATCCTATCAGTATAATATCTGTGTCATTATTGCCACTCATAGAAATATCTAAGCAAGCTTTTAATTGACTAGCTGTGTATAATTAGCGTATTGTAATAGTACAGAGCTCAGCACTGGCTGTAAAACTTGACCAGGAGCCTGCATAAATACATGGATTTCTAGCCTATAGCCACAGACTGCAGTGTAGTCATTCTATGAGAGCTGGAAGACAAACAAGGGAGGAACCATAAATTCTATTTTACAGTCAGACATTTTAAAATGCACATAACCATCTAAAGATGCAATTACACAATGCAACATGGCAGCTAGTGGGATTTTCATAGGCATCTACATACAACCTTTCATTTAATACAATTTCTTAAAATTGTAATGTATACCTGTCTGTATCATGATAGTTTTAGAAATTTGGTGCATGGAGTTTAAAGCTACACCTCTACTGCTAAATTAAGCACTGCCTAGAAATATTCCTATGTCTGTTAGAGCAGTTTCTGACAAGATTTTGCCTAATCCAACTAGCACTTTACAAAGAATTTGTGATTTTAGTTTGGGGGTTAGGTAAATCCAGAGACCGTTAGCAACGGAGAGTTTGCAAACATCTACCCTGCGTGGCAGAAAACCCCATCCTGTTAGCATAGATATGGGTGTTCTGTGCCAGGGGGGCTCAGTTCCCAGGAGCACGCCTGGCCACCTTTGATTTACTTAGATGGCCATAACCTAGATGGGCTCATGCAAAAGGTCACCTAAGAACTCTGTGGCAGAGCCAGTGATTCTGCCATATCTTAGAATGCCTAACTAAAAAATATAAATCATACAATAAAATGACAGTCAAACTTGTTTCTGAAAGTACAGCATTTTTCTTATACTAGAAAATATCCTGCCATTAGAATAAGAGAAATATGGACAGTACAAACACTCCAGAAGACAAAGAAAAATCTTGTGATTAACAGAGAAACATTGCTTAAAGAAGTTTCAGAATAACATTTCTACAGCAGTACTTATCACAGATGAGGATGGTAGAAAGAAACTAGACAGTGTTGGAATCCATTTATTTAAGTGCCTGCAGTTATCATCTCAAGGCAAATGAAGCAATAATAAATACAGAGCATTTGAAAGAAAGATAATCTGTATCCACTGCATTTTAATAAACAGTAATCACAAAAATCAATGCAGGCACATTGGATCTGTTTTTCTATTACTTTTTCTATTACTGTTCTACCCCTCCCTTCTTTCACCTCCTCTTTCTATCTAATACTCGATGGAATGATCTGTAGTTCTATTGTTTTGGTGTCTGAACTCCTGTCTTTATTTTTCCTTCAAAAGCTGGGTTTTAAACTTAAAAATTAATTTCCTCACTTGCAGTATCAATACTATGAGTCCTAACAACTAGCTAACGGTATATCTCTTCATTTATTTTCTTTTTGCAATCAATAGGTCAGAACTACTTCTTGCTAATTTCAATCAGTGTTAGGGTGACTGAGAAGGATGACAGTTCCCACCATGATGTCTGGGAAGGAGAAAGTGGATCAGTAATAAAAGTCAGATCAGTTTATTTTAAAAGTATACTGTCTCCACCTAATTTTTAAAACACTGCTAGGAAAGCATAAGATCAAATTTTACAGATATTTACCAAAACCATGATATTTCTGCAGGCAATAAAACAGATTTCAGCAAAGTCAACAATTACAGGAAAGTACAAAAACTTTTTCCTCCCACAAATATGACTGTGTATCAGATTAACACTGAAACTTAAGCATAATAACAATATTCATAGAAATGATGAAAAAAATAAAAACCTGAGTCTAATTTAATGCACATTTGTTATACCTATGTAGGAATGAGAAAGAAAAAATTGACTGCTGGGTAGAAAAGTACAGTGATTTTCAATCAAGTAGGTTCCTGGTTTTCAAGAGTGAGACAGGTGTCTCGAGAAGCAATTTGTTGCATCCTAGAGTAGATCCCTAAGTGGGAAGGACTGAATCATCTTCTGGATGTATCTGTTTCTGTTTACTACAGAGGATGCAGTTATTGACACTTAACTCCTATACAGCTAAAGCTACAGGGCTGAATCCCATTCTACAGAAGAGGTAGGATATTAGAATGACAAATCATAGGAGGGATGCCAGATCACCCTCTCAACCATTGCCCTGCAAGAGGGAATTGCTGGAAACTGCACAGGGTGCCTCCCTTTGTGTCAGGTAAGTGCAAGCATCCTAAGGGCAGTGCAAACCTGAATTTTCCTTCACGAAAATATAGCTGGGTCATGTCAGACCTGGCACTGAGGTCATACGTAAAAAGAAGGACGTAATGTAGGATTGACCTTGAAACCACCCAACACAAAAGCACAGATGAAAACATTTTTCCTGGTAGCCTAACCTGTTTTGATAATATTTACTACGATATTACCAGAGGATTAGATAAAAATGGAACCATATGTGCTAAACATTGTACAAAATAGCAAATTGATCTTCTCCAAAGGGCTTTAAGACTCAGTAATAGACAGACAAAATAGAGAAAAGAGTTATGACCCACAAATGGAGGCAACAATCACGTTAATTCCTAAACTGACTTGGTGGATTTTGTTTGAAGTAGATTGCTTTCACTGAAAGTAAAAAGTAGAACAACACAACAAGACCAGAATGGGGAAAAAAAAGCTTGATGGGCAACTATGGGATGGTGATGCAATGAAAACACTAAGGATGAATTGATAGAAATGGTGACAGTGTAGAAAAGTAACTACACATGTCATGATATTCTATGAGCTGCTGGCTTATTTATTTGATTTTTTTTTTTCTTTTTTATCTCCTCAAAGTTATGTGAAGGTAGATAAAAGGAATCACAACATGAATTTGTGTGCCCCCAGAATATGTGTGAGGTTTCCTTACAAATAGCTAGTTTTAAACGAAGATTTAGAAAAGGATGACACAAATAAGCCCCACTGTACATAATCACCAGTGCAAAAGTTTGAGTTTCCTATGTCTTTGTAGTTGCATCAGCTTCAACTTCCCTATGTTGGTTTGTACTCCATGTTGATATTTCAACAAATGACCTGTATCACAGCTGTGGTAGGCAGATTCTTACATATAAATTAACACCCTTAATGTCAAGCAGTCAAGGTTCAGTGCTGACCATCATTTCATATTATGTCATGTAAAGACTTCAAATATCATGTCCCTATGTTGCCTGTTTTTACTGACAACCAAGCATCCTAAGCATTGTAGCATTTTGTCAGTTCAGCAGATCCAAAGCCATCCATCACTGCTGCTATTTGTGTCGTACGCATTTAACTTGAGCATCAGCCAACAGTCTGCAGTCTTGGTTACTGATCAGTATCATCACAACTGTCAGATGGGGAGTAAATTTTTTTTCTTCTCTCCGAAAGCTGGTTAATGTTAAAATTAGATACTTTCCTTAGCAAGTTTTCTATACCATGTTTGATATTTGAGTATGGGAATGTTTCCAGCATGATCTTTCATAATTAATTTACATTTTTAACATCTCTTTGAACACTTCAAACATCAATATTGGCTGTTCCAAGGATGTTTCTATTCTTCTTCCTGATAGCCACAGTCCAAAAAACATGAGCTTCCTGAAATCAAGGTAAGGGGTTCAAGAGATCTTACAGCCTTAAACATAACTGATTTCAAAGACATGTAAAAAAACAATGGAAATTTCACTGAAGTATTGGTATCATAATTTATTCTGTTTTCAAAGTTAAGATTCTTGTTTCATTTTCCTATGAAGATGAATACAACTTATTTAGGAAAGTACCTTAACAAAGTTTAAATCCCATTGATCTCAGATTGTGATCTAGCAGCCTTCTGAATAGAAGACTGCAGAAACAGTCTTATTAACAAGTAGTTTGAACTACTGCTTATCTTATTTTTTTCAGAGGCATCTTTTTACAAACGCCTGCTTTTCAAACTGTTTTGTAAACAATCAAATGAAATTTTAAATGGGAGGACTGACTCAGACCACAGATCAACTGGATTTATTTAATGACGTCACTCAAAAGTTCCAAATCCTGCAATTCAAGGATTCCTGTGCTGTGGAAGGGTACGAGTAGCGATAAACAATCACTGAGAAGTGTTATGCAGCTCTGCACAAAGCCAAAACCTGCCAGGGACTAAGGTGGTGCTCACACAGTAGCGTGCCCATGATCTGTAGACACAAAGCCCAAACATCACAATCCTAATATATTAAAAAAAACCCCAACCATTTAAATGTCTTGTGATTTAAAGAAGCTTAATGATTCTTAGATTTTTAAAAATCCCTGACAACATGATTCTCTTCTGACGACTTTTTTTTTTTTAAAGTTGCATTGTTTAAGTGAAAATTTATTACAAAATTCCAGTCATTTAAAACCTAGCACAGTCGTCCATAACTGAAATTTGAACTGGAATTGTTAGTATTTCAATTTGAACAGTGCTGTCTCCCATACCTGCATAACCTGTGTGTATGTATGTGCGTGCATGTATGTATACATGTATACACACAGACATGAACTGAATATCAATAAACATATATATTTGAAATTCAAAGAAAAAAAAGTACACATCATGAATACTGAAGGTCTGATTTCTTATCCAAGGCTAAGGCAAAAAAGAATAATAAATATGACTGTTCACTAGGTAGATTAATTTATTTGCTATATAGATACATCTCAGAAATTGTTGGTGTTTTTCTTTTTTAATATAATATAATTTTGTAATGTAATAATATAATTTTGCATTTTCTTATATTCTTCAGTGCAATCTTGAAGAAGCTGAGAGCTATTAATTTTCTTGTAGACCACTGTTACTTCTCAGTAGAATGATTGGACTGTGATATTTGCCATTTAAAAAAATCATTAATACAAGCTGAAAATGAAGGAAACTAGGGAAATAAAATTAAATAGCTCCACATCCTTGAATTTTCTCTCCCTGGATTCGCTTTCCTAAGATGATAAAATATAAAATTATTTTAAAAGAAAAATAATAGGAAAAAAATCCCTGAATTCTTTCTTCATAGTTACTTCTAATGTTACAATAATTAACTTTAAAATAATGGTACATTAGTTAATCGCCATATTGCAATGGAATTTCCATGGATACACATATAATGTGGATATTAATAATACGTTAGTTCATCATGATTAATCTTTTAACAATTAATATGAGGTGAATGAATGAATGACCGATTAGTCATTTATTAGCAAAGGAAGATGTGCAATTATGTCCTTTCTGTACTAAACACTTTTTGTCAAAAGGTTTTTTTTTGCCTACAGTAACAAAAAAGATAATAGGTAAAGGTTAATCTTATGAATACCTTTTCAATTTCAAATCATCCAGGTCTGAGGTGTATTGGTATATATGAATACACTGTAAGAGTTGACATGTTTTAATTAGAAAGCGTGGCTGTTCATATAAAATAAGATGGAATCAATAGACAGTGAAAAGCATACTTTTATACATTAAACTGAATAATTCCATTTGTCTTCCCCCACCCCAGCACAAGAATGGTTGTGAAATGGTTGGACTTGTAACCTGACAAATAGCTCATAGTAAGCAGTGCATACTTGATGCTTCTGAAACTAGTCACCCAAAACTTAATCATTTTACAGCATTTAGAAAATGCAAGTTATCTAGTTAATTGTTCTAATTGTCTAATATATGCAGGGCCATAAAAGGACATGGGTGACTAAAGTGTGATTTAGTTAAAATGTAGGCTTTTGCATCCCAAATTGTGATGCTGAAATCCACATTCACCTGCTGCTCAGCCTAGAGGCTCCACCCAGAGCTCAGGGCAGTTGGTTGTGGAAATTTAACAGTTTTACATGAAGGATACAACCTAAGCTGTACATCAGCTCGTTAATGCTGTTCTATTTATTGGAAGGAGATGAATGCTAATATAATTGACCTCTATGAATTACCCTAGTTGGGGGAACACTTGAGTAGAGAGGAAGCATTTCTACACCACTGCTTTCAGTACTGTCCTGCTTTGGGAGTGCCTAGCCTACTTGTCAGTATAGTCTGAGCAGAAATGACTGCAGTGCTCTTCTCTTCACCTCTTCCAATGTCAATTGTAACTCACTGAGAATAGAGCTTTTCAATTAAAATGGCCCTTTTAATTTTTTTCTCCATTCCATATGCAAATAATTTAAAAAAATATAAAAATCAGAATTTGTTTCTTTACTTTTAATGATTGATGATTCACAAAAAAAAAAATATTCTGGGAACAACCTTCAAGCAGAGAAATTTCAAGTTCAGTAAGAAAATATATTTCTTGACAATCACAAACTTTTGAAGACCAGCTTTTATAAATGTTTCAGATTTGCATCCTTTCTGACACTAATAACAAAAATAGCACTCCTGTGCGGGAGACTATAATAAACATTTTATGACCACATTTGTTTCCTTCAGCTTTTACAGGACACAATCTTCAGATTATTTATGAATGGGTTACTAATATTTACATTATTGTGTTTTGGTCTTTTTTAAGTAAATCAGGTATTACTGTTAAATTTTCTACCAGTAACCCAAGTCCCCAGTCAACAGAAGAATGTATTGACATTGACCTCAATGTTGAGAATGCCACCATAGTCCATAAAAAGTCAAAAAAATCCCCTGTACAAATCTATCCATTGTTTCTTTCTCATTTATTGTTGCTTTAGGGTATGTCCCATCTGGTCCGTATTTAGATGAATGATTATGTATGTCACTCTACAGTATCAGAAAAAAAATAGTAATTTCATTAGGTGTTTACTTTCCAAAGATGAATCATGGTCCTTAGCAATGGCTAGGGAATAGCACCATGGTAGAAGAAATGTATGTGATAGTTTATATTCTGAAATGTTTAATATGCTTAGTTTCATCTCAACAAAAGCTAGAAAAATAGCAACGATGCAAAGAAAAAAAAAAGACCATAGAAGGAAAAGGAGCCTGATGTACCCAGTATGTATATTAGAATAGTACTGAGTTTTCTTCGATAGCATTAATCCACATTTGACAGATGAAGTATGATGCTATTAATAAAAGTGCAATTACTATTAATAATACCTTATATTGCTAGAGCAATTCCATCCGAAGGTCTCACATGAGCACCACTATTGCCAACTTATAAAATGACAAACTAAGCTTTACTTAGAAGCCAAATTTTCAAAATAATTTCCTGTTTACCTGCTGACCATTTTTTTTTACTTCAGCCAGTGTATACTTTATCTGAAAGTCAGTCCAGAAAAGACTGCAAAATAAGCTTGGTCGCACACCAGATTCTGTCTGAAATTTCATGACTCTGGTTTCCAGAGGAAGTATCTGTGAGGCATTTAGTTATCACGCATAATATACATTTCAATGGAGAATCCAGAACATCCTAAGGATAGCCAGAATGATTGGCGAAGGTGAGCAAATGGTACGGCCAACAATTAACACTAGTTATCTTCAAGTGTCTCTGCGAAGGTGTCATGCATTGTCCTCCTTTGATAAGAACAGAAGCACAGGATGGTCTACATGGACAGCCCTGAGATTTTCCACACACTGATCATACCTGGTCATACCTAAGACAGCACTAATCCAGAAGGAGCACGGCAGAACTCAGAACTACTTTTTTATCTGTGTAGGCACACTGTATGATTTGCCTTGTTGCAAACACTAGGCAAGTCATTTAAGGCAAGTCTCTAGTGCCTCAGTGCAGTGTCCAGCATTATGTGTCCTTCTCCAAGAAGCTTTTTCAAATTTCTCAAGGAAATTGACAGTTAGCTCTAGAAGGTGACATATAAATAGAATATGAGATGACAAACTCATAGGTAGTTGGGAGAAAAAGGTGTTCAGGACTGACAGTCTTACATAGATTCTTACTATTTCAGTCAAACTCATGGAGCACTGATTGAATGGAAAAAGCAGTGAGAGAGCTCTGTCTTGAGTTTGCTGTTCTTCTCTGTCAATGCTCCTATTTTATGGTGTGCAGATGCCCAGTCAGGTTTACCCTAGCAATTTTGAAGTTTTCTGTCTGCTGATAACCTGCATTCTGTGGAAATTCTAAATGAGTTTTCACTGTAATCACAGGAAAACTGAGATTTTAGGATTTTCAAAGCCAAGAAAAAAGGCTATATTAGGAGTACTTAACCAATATCTAAGATAAACTTTTCATGTGAGTGGGATGTCCTAGTTCTATCTGTGTTACTATAGCAACCAGCTAATTATTCCGTCTCTTCCTCCCCTGCCCTTGTATGCATGGAACTTTCTTTTTCTTTTTCTTTGTGTGTATAGGATATATTCACCATCCAAGACCTATGGAGAGGTGGTGTAATTGTTTGGTGGTGCCAACTTCTTGTTCTGAACTATTTTTGCAAAGTGAAGTTTCACTTAGATTTTCATCATAAAGCATATCAAAGGGTTTGCAGATGAAATAGTCAAATCAGTCTCTTTTTGGAACACACAACCAGAATGCTTTTTAAGACATTGCCTGAATTGGTAATGGCGATGACAGTGATGTACCTTCTGATTTTGCACAAAACTTCATTTTACATTGTATGTTCAAAATCATCAGGATTTTAAATGCTAGTGTAATCAGAAAAAAACATTACTAATTTCCAGCTTCCTTTTCTTAAAGCTTGAGAGTTTGCTTCTTTATTTCCTTGGGGATTTTTTTTGGGAAAAAGCCCCCATATCACCCCTCTTACTCCCTGGTGTGCTGTTAATGGAGGAAAGAGAAGGTGTTGGTGGGTTAGTGGATTCACTCTTCCCTGGTAATTACCTGCCTTTTTAGTTATTTGCAGAGTAGCTCTGCCTGGTGCAGCGTGGCAGGCTCCCCGTTATGGCAGCAGAATCTGCATGGCACAGCTTTTGGCCCTGCTGCGCTGCACCCTTCAAAACTCTTTTGAGAAAAGAGTGCAGATGTTCTTAATGAGATATGTTTGGCATCCTGTGTATACACAAGGAAGCCGAAAACTATGCAGTTTCCTGCTATCAATCAACAGGCAGCCTTGATAAAGCTATTGCAGAGAGACTGGCTTGCTCAGGCCTGCTTAATGTCATGGAAGTGCAAGCCATTTTATCACTGACTCATTGTGAGCCTCCCTTCAGAGCCTTTTGGGACAAGGTTGCTTTTTTAATTTAACTTTTATTAGCAGCTAAACTTTGTGAATATGATCAGATTTCTTCTTGATCAACCGCTGGGTGACCGGTTTTAATTTGCTTTCCTCGAATATCAGACACTGCAAAATGTGACAAATAGAGTTAAGAATTACACCTACTTAGACTAAATTAGAATTTAGCTTAGAATGTAATAGCGTTCATGAAGAATTTCAAGATTATCTGACAGAAAGAAGGGACTGTTGTTCTAGTTCTTTAATTGGAAGCCCATATGTTTGACTGAGGGGTAAACGAGGAAAAAGAAAGGCAGTCTTGTCTGAGAAATTCCCCTTTCTTTCCCTTTCCAGGCTCCACTGGGAGAAAGAGGAGAGGGAAAGGGAATAGATATCCTATGTCTTATTTACATATAAGACTGGTGTTGGACAACATCCTTTCTCCTGGGATATCAATGTGAAGTGAGAAACAAATGTTCAATTGATTGTTTAACAGCCTTGCCTCTGCTCAGATGCCACTACCAAAATGAGAAGCAAGAGCATAAACAGTGGCAGAATAGGGCAGGTCGTCTTTTACTTGTTGAAAATGTCCAATATTTATATATAATTTTCTTTCTAATTGAAATATTCAGTCTTTCTATCTGTATCAGATGCCACAAAGTAATAAGGTGCCCTCATTTACCAGGCTGACCTATCTGTTCCATGTGGGGCTCAAAGTATATGCCAGGGAGGGAGAAGAAAATGCCCTCCTTAGAAATTTACATCAGCTTTTTTCAATTTCACTTCACAGACCTTTCTTATAATGCATGCCTGTGGTTTTGTTGGGTGAGATGATACTTAGTTTAAGAATATCATGCTAAGTTAGTGACATTTCCTTGAAGTTGTCTGCCTCCCTGCACAGATAATGAAACATTTCATCAGCTTCCCCACAGGAAACTGATCTTAACTTTTAACCTTTTATTTTTTTTTCCTTCCCTGCTAGGACAAAGCAAAAAAGAAAAAATCTTTAAAGCATTTATTCAATCTAAACATTAGCTTGCCTTTCTACAATGTTTCACAGCTTTTGGCTTCACAGAATCCAGATTTGAAAGAGAAAAGGGTCTGACAATATTCGGGCAAGGACAAGACAATAACTGTCTCATGCTGCACTCGCACACAGGCAAAAACTGATCTCAGTTCTGTTGTCAAGCCATTTCCATGTTGAATATATTGCTAACTCTGTAGACAGTTTCAAGTATTGCTTTTGGCTAGTTCTTACAAAGTTATAACAGGCATTCCTGTATCATTTGCAACTTTCTGATGTAAATGCATTTCCATAAAGAAATTAAACAATTTGATGGTTAGGAAGCTGATATCATTACGTACTTGTAATATAAGACATGTCTTTGGTACCTGATGAAATATTTGGTGACATATAGATTCTACCAGCAAGAGTTTTCCAATCAAGGGAACACATGTAAAAATCTGTCATCAGTCAAAGAGAAGCCATTAGTTCAGTGAAGGAATTACTGATGAGATTGTAGGGATGTTGGTCAGACTAGATTACATTATGATTACAGTCATAAGTGATTCAGAAAACTTGAGAAGGTACACTCACTCAGATGAGATGTACTCGTTCCTAGATCATCTCAAGTACAATTAAAATGACTTAAAAATCCTTTTGGTTGGTTTACTTTATATCTGCCCTGAACTGAAGTTATTCCATAAAAGAGAAGTAAAGTAACTGTGAAAAGATTTAGCATTGTCTTGATAATTTCTCCCCCTTTTCCTCCCATGATGCATTGTATTTGCTTTTCTCCAGCTGTACTATCCACTGTTCACTTGATAGAAAGCCACTGCTGGACCTATAATTCTGCACATTGGCTCTTTTAGCATTTTGGGACAGAAAGAAAACAGACATACAGTTTGAGAGCATCAAGACTTAGGTGTTCTGTGCCCATCTTGGTTATAATAATTCTGAGTTTATAACATAGTTTTGCTACTATAGTTAGATGCAACATCCTTATTGAAAACTAAGGTATTTGTTTAGTTAATAACACTTAGACAGTAACAGTACAGGATACATCTTATTTTCAGTATTCTAATTTCTGCTTTTGAAGACATTTTGTTGTTTGTTTCAGTAACTTTTTTAGTGTCTTATTTTTTTTCTTGATTTTCTTGATTCTGAATTCCTGACCTCTTAGGAAGTATTTATAATTTTTTCTGTACTTTCCTCTGCTTCTTGCTGTCTTAATTTTCCTGATATCCCTCTTAAAATAGATATTCATATCAGTAGGTAAAACTTATCTTTGTCCAATTTCATCACCCTTCCCAAAGTAATACTAAGTCTTCTCTCTGTTTTAATCACTTATTTCTTCAGACCTTTTGGTTTTACAAAAAAATTACTGAACTGTATGTAGGAAATATCTCCTATTGAAATCCATAACTTGTTTTACCAGTTTGTTTTTTTTTCCTTCAACTTAATAGGCAGAAGGAATTTATGATTACTTCATACAGGTTCTAGATCAGCCTTTCTATTGAACACTAATTAATTTCAAATTTGCATGTGAAATAGAATGACCCCTTGCTGATTCTGTTGCTACTTGGTGAATAAACTTGCTAGCTATTACATTGATGAATAGTTGATATCTACTATATCAATAGCATTCATGCTCCAGTTCATGTATGGGAAATACATTTTTCCTGTAATATAGTTATTGGAAATATTTGTATCTCCAGCAGCATTATGAAGATCATACAATCAAATTTGCTTCTGGAAGTCTTTAGTAAAAACCCAACAGTACTTGGTAGAATGTCTTTGCAACTTTTGCTTAAGTAAACTTTGAATAAAATATGTATCTTACTCATACAATAAAATACTGATATTGAAACTGTAACTCAAATATTTATTAAGTGTTAAGTCGTCTCGGAAGCTACAACACCTAATCCTGTCCATTTCAGTACTCATCCACAAATGCAAGATGATACCTTATATTTTTTAGAGTTGTGGGCCATGAAAAACAACAAACTGTTGTAAGCTAAGGTTTCAAAGTATTCTCTAGCCTGGGTAGCATTTTAAGACAGATACCACCTCTTGTCCTGTTAATAAATGTGTAACTTCTTTGTGACAAATATAGCAGTTGTTTATTTAACATATGATCCAGCATAAATAGGAATCACCTGAAAGTTCTCAGTGGAGTTCAGTGCAGAATCATCAAATATGATGGAAACTTATTTAGTGTATTGTCAGCATTTTAAAATGACATTTATATTTTCATGTGACATACTTAGGAAACTACTGAGTCTACAGAACAGATTTTGATAACCATTGCCTTGTGCTTTGCTTACAGCTTCAAATAAAATACTTAATGTTAGCGTGGATTGCACAAAAGCTTTATTCTATTTATTTATTTATTTAATAAAATGCACCTATTTTTCCAAATTAATACATACCAATTAGCATAAATACCAGTACTGTTATAGAAATTGTCCCAGTTTCATAGAAATTTAAATGTTTCACAGGTGTTTAGATTAATTTAAGCCAGTTGTTTACAGACAAAGTACAATCCTGCGGAAGGTCCTCCAACCTTTTTCCTTTCTCTTTCCATCTGCAGAAAATAAATTCTATGCTGAACAATTGAGTTTATTTTTTATTGCTGGGCCCAAGGCAAAATCTCAGATTGGGGTTTGCAATCTCAGCAGACAGACAGATTTAATATATTTGTCACTACCTTGACAGGGTGAAAATATTGCTTAAATTCAGGTGTAAGAGATGAGCCTTTGTGAAACAGATGTAATTGTCACAATGAAATGTTTTTTAGACAGTCATCCACGTTCTGAATAGAAGACCTAAGTGTTTGTTCTAATTGGCCTAACTGTGGTCACTAGTTTTACTCTGATGCTTCTATTTTTCCTGTGTTACTCAACCCAAAGTTATTTTGTACCTTATTTACTGACTTAACTTATTTCTAAATAATTATGGTATTTTTCTCAAACATTAAAATGCACTTTAAAAGACTGGAAATGGAAAGGATAAAATTCTTAACTACAGTAAATAGCAGTAATAAAAATATAGCTGTAGGCTGATAAAAACGGAGTCTTTTTGAAGATCAAACATAGTGTCAAGTTAGTAAGTATCAGGTGAGGTGTCCAGGGCTTCAGTCTAGAAATACATCTGTAATTGTCTTTTGTCTTTATTTTCTAATTCATATTTAGGGGCTTTAAAGATCTGTTGTAACAGGACTCTTGTTACATTTAATAAGTGCCATGTTGATTGGCGTACTCTAAGTAGGCTTTTCAGTTTGCCTGTGGGGAAATTTAATATAAAAACATTCAACATTCTTTTATTAGTGTTTTTTACTATTCCCAGTCCCATCAGACCTTTGGTGCAAGCAGTGTATTATTGAAAAGCTTATCTGTAAGAAGTGAGCCAAGGGGAAATTCAGCCTTTATTAATATTGACATCATGTTCCTGCACAATGGCTGTCTAAAGAAACTTTTCAATTGGATTTCAACTGCTTTGATGCAGTATAAATGGAAACAACTGAATGCATGATTTAACATAGAACAGTGAAAAATGTTGCAGCCTATATTCTCTAACATAAGGCATGTGTTCAAAGATACTACGTGGCTGTATTCTGCCATGTTTCCAGTCAACTTTCAGTTAGGAAACCAGAAAAAAAAAATTGTTCTTCATGTTTTGCCTCTTGGCTGTTGAGGAGAACTGTATTGAAACATTATGTTTTAATATCATAGAGGTCTTGTCACAACCCTTATAAGAAAATATACCGTTAAATTTAGGTAGCGGTGCCCGTACAATGAGATATTACGGAGCTATTTAAATAGCTTTCTGTCGGTGTCCCTGGTCCAATGGTTAGCATGCCGGCCTGCTAACCGAAGGGATTTGAGTTCGATTCACGGGTTGGTCAGGGAATTTTTTTGATTTAGGAGTTACAGTTTTCTTTTTGAGGATTAAGGTTTTCTGTTACATGCATAACACATTTATATCCCCGTGTTTGGCTTAGAATGGATCTTGCTGACCCAAGAGCACTACATGACTTGGTGCAATGATTTTGCTGAGGTACCCACATCACTGGCTATGTGGTAGTCAAGAAGTAGCTGACTATCTCCAAGGACTGGAA
>JAVJGJ010000014.1:42942678-42969922 GCA_035590215.1 Microhierax caerulescens
GTTAAACCATCTTTATCTCAGCCCGTGAGTTCTTTATCCTTCCAACTGTGTCCCCCATCCCACCATGGGGGGAGTGACTTAGCAGCAGTGTGGTTCTCCGTTGCCAGCTGGGGTTAAATCACAACATCTAAAGTTTTTTGGTTTTGTTTTGTTTATTTCTCATTTCCTTCCATTTCATGAGAACCTTGAAGCTTGAGAATCTGTATTTCAAATAAGAGTTTTGCATTGGGCACCACATAAAGTCTTTTTGTGTTTTAGGCTGTTACCTCCTGACAACCTGTTTTATGTTGCAACAGAGTAAACATAAATGCTTTATCGCAAACATTTCTCAAAATTTCCTGGTACAAAATGTGTTATGTAGTCACTGAGGACTTCAGCTATGCATCATAGATGGAGATCTGGTAGATGGTGTTGTTGGGTGTGGCAAATCTGCAAGTAGGTTTTCATGGTGGAACCACATTATAAAATGTTTTCATTACAGTGCAATCAGGCCCTTGAGGAAGGGTTGTTATTAGATACTGAATATATTAAAAAGAAAGATTATTCTGTATGATTCACAGAGCTGAGTTTAGATTTTATTCCCTGCTCTCCTACTTTATTTCTGCTGCTTTGTCATCGCAATAGCTTTTTCAGAAGTCTCATAAGATGGCCTCTGAGGTGTGGTTGTCTCAGAACAGTCACACGCTTTGTGAAGAAAATGAGTACTTGATGTTGTGAATTTCAAAATATTTAAGAGATTATGTCATTGGGCCTAGGGGAAGTGGAGAAGACCGAACATGATAGGCAATCTTTTTCTGTCTTTAAACACTTTTTCAGTTTAGTAGGCTTACAGGTCTCTGAGACAGTGTAATTTAAGCTAATGGAGAAGCTAAGAAGAGCAGCAACGAAATGAATAGGGCATCAAGAAACATTAGATCAGTTTGTTTGCAGAAGTCACAGAGCCATGATGTGTAATCTGTAATTTATGCAACCTATATAATAAGCTAGTTGAGGCAAATGCAAAGAAAGAATATGAAGGACATAGATGTTCTGAAATAAGTAGATCTGATGTTAGTTCTACTTTCCAGAAGTTTTATAGTATTGTAGATGTATTATATAAATTAATATCATCTGAGAAGCGTGTATGAAGGAGCTCAGTCTACAAGACAGAAAAAGAGAGGGAAATAAAAATCAAAAGAAAGGTTAATCTTCTTTGTTTTCTACTATTTTTTTTTTTCACCTAGGTAATAAGAGTGAAAAAGAAATAGTCATCTTCTGTCCAGAACATCATACAGAGGATCAGGATATAGTAAATACTGCTCCAGCTCTGAGGAATGTTGGACTTAAGCTGTTCATGAAGATTGCATTCAAACAACAATATCTTAGGGCCTATTCAATTAAACTTTTCACATTTTTAGTTTCTTGATCTGAAAAAAATTAGTTGCCACTTGTGAAAGGAGGTGTAGGTGTTCATCTCTTCTTGGATCTTATTTCAGGATTCTTAAGGTAACCATCTAAAATAATATAAATGATCAGTCTTTTGCAACTATCTATCTCCATTGTTTATGGAGGGAGCCTTGGTAACTGGTTTACATGACTACATTTAGACAGTTGAAGAGATACGCCATGATAGATGCCTAATTTTTAGATGGCCAAAGATAGATGAGAGGAATATCTGCCTGAATGTTAACCTATCAGCAAGCTGGTGAGGAGAGGAATCTGTTTTGCTGAAAAATATAGATGTGTTACTTTCAAATCAGAAGTTTATTGACACAAGAGTCTAAGCAGAGAAAGACACTGTAAACAGTAACTATGGAGACATGCATCTGAATCAATACATTGTAATGTCTAGCGATCGTACAAATACATTTGATTGTTGGACAGCAGAAATACAAATGGAATGGGGAAAAGAAAAAGTCATACAAACGTCTTCCATAAACAGCAACTGTACGTTAAGCGTGAAACTTGGCAGGTCTGATCCCATTATCACACAGATTGTTTTTAAAGCCAAAGAATACTTTGAAATTATGTACTGTCTTGTTAAGTCTCCTAAGGCATTTCTTCCTTTTTTTCCAGAGGTCATTTAATTTACAAACTCAAGAGATAATATACAATATGATATCTTCTCTTTTTCAAAATATTGTCTCAGATCTGTGTCGTCCTTCCCCGAGGACAGAGTCCCAACAGTTAGGCTATCTAGTCTTACTGACTCTCATACTATCTCGGTGCACTATTTTAGACACTAAGACACTTTAATAGGAGTGATAAAGGGACACCGTTCTGGAAGATGAGGCTTGAATCCCTTTTACAGGAGCCAGCTCAGGTTGTCACAGCTGTGCTGAACTTCAGGTTAAGGGGAGTAATAAAGCAGTGTCTACTGCTAAATAAAAGTCAGCCTGGGAATGACCGAAGGACCAAGTTGAAGTTACCAGCTGTGTTCACATTGCTGAAGGCTGGTCCCCCCTAGACCACAGCTTTTTGGAAAAAGCCAAGCTAAAACCTGCTGAAACAAATCCAGGGAATAAACTAGCAATTTAACAATGAACCAGCACAAGTGCTTCAGCACTCTCTCCAGTCTTCCTTTAATTTAACAGTGTAGACATAGCAAATAGCCTTTCATGAACACTAGTGAACTTTAAGCAGTGCATCACTCTCCTTTCTACCTCTACATTTGGGAACACAGTGCTGAAACATCCATCCTGGCCAGTGCAGGACCAGTTTAAATTACCAGAGTTTGTTTCGTCCCTCTGCCAGATGAAAGCTACTTTACTCTTTCTGGATCTAAGCTGCCTGTGGTGCCATTATAACCATATTTGCATTAGTGCCTGAGCTAATAAATCCAGCCAGATTCACGCCGCCTTTGAGCAGAGTCAGCCAGAGGTGTGGCAGTTCACAGCATGGCTAGTCTGTAAAGCAGGTACCTGAAAACTGAATATGACTGTGTGAAGAAATGTGTGCACCTTCTGGCCTTACATCACGTTATTACTTTAGAGGCGGCATTTTTTGCTTGCAGAGAAACAAAACAAAAGAGCCCCACCCTGAAATGAGAACACTTGGTTTCTGAGAATAAATGTAATTACTGCCGTGTATTTTATACAAGAATGGATTATAAATAGAACATTAGTATCTCACAGGAGGATTCTGTCTTTTACAGTAATGACTATGATTATATACCACTCCAAGTATTTAGGAACACAATTCTTGTGGTGTGGTAGAAAAAATGTTTCTATACTTAATAGAGTTGGCTGCACAGTACATTAAGGAGCTCTATGATTTCACTTTTGAGTTTTTGATAATCTCCAGATAAACTTACTTTATACAGTGTCAGAGTGTATTGCCATGAGGGATCTCTAAAAACTTTACAATACAGTTATTATATAAATAGTAGGTATGAGAAATCAGTCAAGTTTCCAGAGTGACACATGAGATTCAGCAGGCTCATGGTCCACAGAATTTAAATTAAGGCAATTCAAATGCTGGCCTTTGTGCTCCTTCTACAAAAGTGACAGGGATTTTTATTTGTCTTGGGACTTTCCCCAGCTTTGCCTTGTGTCCAGTCAAAAATAACTTCTTCAGGTAAAATCTACCTTCATCAGATCTAAATTGAAAGCAGTCTTGGCATATGGGGGAACAAACAAGAAAAGGAACAAGGGCAGCCGAAGGGCAGTTTAAGTTTGGAGCTGGCAGCAACAAGCTGATAGGGATGAAAAAGGAAAGTGCCTGAACTTGCTTCCAAAGCTCAGCACAGTTTCCACCTTGACAGTGGTCAGGTAAACTTTCTTCCACTGGCTGGCTCTGGCTATAACGTTTAGAGGTGAGTAGATGTCAGCATGGTCTGTGCAGAGAGGAGAGACACCCCTCAGCAAAAGGGCTGTGATTCTGCCTCAGCACACTTGGGTTGTGTGGTACTTCTTTCTGAAAGGTGCTACAGACAATGTGGCTAGGGCTTTAAAAATGTCAGCAGGTCCCTGAAATCCCTTCTTTTCCACTGATTATCTTCTCTGACTTCAAGGAAAAAGACAGAGCTTCCCTGGAGACCAAAAAATACAGATTCCTTAGAAGGAAAATACATGCAATTACGTGAATCCTGTCATATGGTGAGAGAGGGAAAAGAAGGGGCAAATTAAAGGGAGTACAAAAGAAGGAAACTGCAAATAAAGACAAGTAGAGTTTTGTTATTTATTTAGCAAAGCCTTGGTTTTGCTCTCTTTCAGTCTCTCCTGTGAAATAAGAATAGTAAGTTTAATTAACATGGTTAAAGAAGTTAAAACAGAGAGCTGAGAATTTTTCAGGGTAATATTCAATCTGTAGAATCCTGTAATGCAAAAAAGAAAATGGAAACTTCTTTTCAGAAGGAGATTTTCCTGCCTTGATAGACTTCTGCAAAGCTAAAAAAAAATCATACACACTCATAAAAGGTTATCGTTGCAAACTTAAGGCATTCCTTCTCATTAATAAATAACAAAGCATATAATGTGTCTGTTCTGTCATGGTGTGCATCAAGTCTCTCACAACAGAAAATACAATTTCATAAAAAGGGAAATTTTAATGACAATCTGAAAATATTACAATTTTATTGTGCTACTTTCCCCAAAAGTTTAAATTGTCATATTTCATCAACCCTAAAGTCCAACAAAATCCCCTTAATTGGAAGTTAGGACTTGTGAACAACAGACATGTAAGATTGTTAAGCCACACAGAGAAATCTACTAATTAGGGTGTTAAAGTTCTCAGCAAATTAGCCTAAAGATATTTTATTCTATATGAAAGCAGTCTGCTAACTTCTAATGATATCTTGGAAGAATGTTTTTTAAATCCCTGAAAACTAAACAGCAGCTGACAAACTAGAAAGTCTAAAAACCATTACAGATCATCATAAAGCAGACTTGGAGAAAATAAGTTAGCTCGTAAATCAGAGCTATAGAATCGACTGCAGGATAACTAAAACAGCGGAAACAGTACTGTTCGCAAAGGAACTCTAACTCCAAACAATGCATCTCACCAATAGAAAACAAACACATTAAAAGAAAGGAAATTAGTGAAGTCATTACATAAACCCAGCTGGGAGCCCAGCTGTTTAAAGACGAAGCAAGCTCTCTAATTCTTGATCTTTGGAAGTGTCTAATTAGAAAACAAACTAAAAAGTTGTTCTCCAAGACAGTAATAAAATGAAAAGAAAAAGGAAGCTTCCTCTCAGAATCAGATTCCTCTGCTGTGACAGAGCAGGGTTTTCGAAGGCTCAATAACCAAGTAAAGGAGAAATGTTACTGCGGCAGAGTTATGGCATCAATTACGCTTAAATAAGGGCTGCAATTACACAAGTATAATACTGTGAAGTATATACGAACAGCTTTTGTTTTGCAGCTTACCTGTTACACTTTCACCCCACTGTTTAAAACACTACATAAATACGTTGCAAGCCTATACTGTTAATCACCTTCCTTGAAGAAACCAATCAGGCAGGTACTGCACTGTTAAGAATATAATGGCAAATCGTACTTAGGACCACAGACCATGAACTTCCTGCCCAGGGCCACCTTACCTTCAGGAGATGCAGCAAAATATGTTTGATTAAAGACCTGCAGTCCCAACTTTGCAATTCTCTATTTTCATGGCACTACAGCTTTGGTATTGATAGCTTTAACGCACAGGGGCATAAGAAGGGTATTGCAAGCACAGGGATCGGATTGACAGAGACAGATGTGAAAGGATAAAGGAGACTGGATTTGAAATGGTACGGATAAGGATACACTGACTGGGGGATAAGCACAACATTACTTTGGACCATATGCATCTATAAGTTTTAAGACATTTGAAAAGATAGATGTGAAGATAAAAAGATTTTCTGAGCCAGAGGACCCATGTAATCACTCTTCTATTTTGGGATATTTGTCATTAGACTTAGTAGGAAAGTTGCAGGAGTTGGAGACCCTTTTCCCAAAAAACTTCAAAATATGCTTCAAATAGATATTGTCCCCACAATGCTCGGAAATAGAATTTTAATTATATTTTATTTTCAAAATGTTGCATCACACTGTATGCTCCTTACGTCTTCAAAAATCTTTTTGCTGTTATTACTCTTTATTATACCTCATCCACTACAAAGGCATAATTTATGTCAGTGTAATGGTCACATTTAAATTGCAGTTGTAAAACAATTTCCCCAGTATGGTTTAGTTCTATAGTGCCATCCACTGAAATACAATATGATCACCAAGAATCCAGTAATGGACAAGGTGAGGTTTAAAGTTTTGGATGATTTAGTGCAAGGAAAAGATCTTGAGGCATCAAGAATGGTATAAAAAAACCCCTCTTGTGAAGCATGACTGTGCAGTGAAATTCTTTTAATGTGCGCTCATTTCTCAAGTATGCTACGTGTAACCTGAATATTAAGCCAGTGCTTGAAGATATTGGAGTTGATCTTTCAGAGTACCTTTTTCTACATAATATGAATAAAACTTTAATTTGGTATAATAAAGGAAGCATGTGGGTTCACTTTAAGAAAAATGCTTTATCCATCACTAACCAGTTAATCCGCAGGTTAAATTAATCAAAGGTATTTTATTAAAAATACCTCACCAGTATGTAATGTTTTCATCCCTCCATTGGTTCAGCTGTTCATTAAATGAAAATCTATCTTCCTTCTGAGCTTTCAGCCTGCCCTCTTACCTAGATCAAATCCACATCACAAATCTCTAAGTTTGGAAAAAATCTTCTAGGATCCAAAGATATGTCAGCCTTCTACTTTCCTTTTTCTACCACATATGTAATATTTAAGCTGTTCAGCTTGCTCTTTCAGTCCCCTCACTCTGATGCCTGATCATCTCCCATGTCAAGAAGTGAGATATACAAGCAATCTTCCTAGCAGTTAGACAGATGCCTGTGACTGTGTAGTGGCCATTTTCCAAATTTCAGGACCGTGCTGTAGCAGCTAATTATGAGCAAAAAAGAATTTTTGGAACAACTCAGGCAAAACCTCTCCTGAGATTTCCCATTGCAGCACAGCCTGCCTGAAGGTCCTGCAGAAGCAGTTCTGCCAAGTAAGGCCTCACTCCAAGCCTTACCTTTCCAAATGTCTTCTGAACAAGTCTGTAAAATATTTAGAAATATTTAGAGATTACAATGTAGAAAGCTGCTACTTGGGAATTTTAAAAGAGTGTTTGATCATTTACATTATTTAATATTACTTACAGTAACCAGCAAACTTGGTGGGCAGCTGAAAGGGTGGAGACTGATCTTGACATTGTTCTAGCAAAGGGGCGTTTCTGGCTTTTTAATCCATCCACTGACCTCTTTTTTGAAAGAACTCAATGCTTAATAGAAAAACAGTTTGGAATTTTAAAGCACATATAAATATTCTGTACCTACAAAGAAAAACCACTGCTAAAGACACAGTGTTTGATATTCTCTTTGGATGAGGATTGGCTCTTCTTGCAAGCTTTCAAAGAACTTTTTAAGAAAACTGACTCTGCCAGGAGGGAAATAGAAGAGGTCTTCTACAAATATTTTGCAAACTTAGATAGGTTGGTAAAAAATAAAGTTCCTTAGTAATTATGTATTTCAAGCCACACAAGGGCACTTGAATTTTGTGTAAAATACAGGGGGTGTCTGCACAGTTCTGCGCAAGCAAGTGATCTTGTAACAAAATACAATTCCTAAATTATACTTTCAACTTGCTATTCAGTTTTTTTTCTGCCACCTATAATTTTTTCATTTTTAAATACCTTGCCTTTTCTGTTTTCTTTGCTTCTACCTGTTTTAACTTGACTTGCATTTATTTGTCATGTCTCATAAAGAATGAAATCTCTCCAGGGCAGGGAACATGTCTTATTTATTTTTATAGAATTCTGCCTAAATATATGGTATTATGTAAATTATTTTAATTTTTAAATAATAATACTTTCCTATCAAGAATGATTTTGAGCTTTGTGATAAATTTTTATTTATTATGCTCCTTATGCTGTTGCCAACTTCAGTATTTTTTCATGCATATTCAAATACTTACCTTTCCTTACTGAGTGCCTAAATTAATTTAGATTACTTAAGCAGCTTGTTTTCCTATGAGAAGTCCCAGTTTCAGGGGGCAAAACTGTAGGTCCACTGGAGGTAATTAGAATTTTACCTTTTACTTCACCAGGGGCAAGATTTCACCCACAGCCCCAGCAGCTCCCAGGGCCATGAACTGCTATTAAGCTGATTGCAAGGCAATCTCTGATTTCAGTTGCCATCGAATGTGGAAGAATCTATAAACTACTGTCCTCCTCCTTCATCCATTTGCTTGACACATTCATGTGTCAAACCCATGACATTCTACTCGGTATCATTTGCTTCAAGTACTTTCATTTTTCTTGATGGTATCCTCTTTTCAGTTATGCTCGTTTCTTTAGCAGGAAGAACATTCTCCCTTTGGCAAATGCATCTCCCCTGTTGCTTTGAGCTGTGCTTTTCTCATGCCTTCTTTGCTCTCTGTTTTCTTTGCGTTTCTTCCTCCCACCCTTCTTCCAGTGGTCTCAATTTCCATATTCCCCAAATTTTTACTTTTCTTTAATCTTAGTTCTTCCATGTCTATTCTCTTCACCCCTACATTGTCTAATAATAGCATTCTATTGATTTACATTCATTAGTGAAAAAAAAATGCCATCTCCTGAAGAAGATAAATATTGTTACTGTTATTATTACCCTTATTTTCCAATCAGGAAAGCAAAACAGAAAGGAAAAATGATTAGACAAAGCAAGAGGAGGAATCACTGTTTAGATCTGGGATTAGCACACAGAATACTATCTTCAACTTGTCCTGTGGCTGAGATTTTCTCTTGCTATTGGGATGCCCCCCACCCCCATCCATGCAACTGTATTGTCTGCTAGGGCTGAAACAGACAAAACCACATGGGCGTTCTGCAGCAGCTTGGGCTGCTGCCACTGTTTGCAGCCTACAGAAAGGCCCCTATGAAATCAGGGGTCGAGTATAAATTACACTGAATAGGCTGAGATTAGTTTTGGGAGCCACAGCATCCAGAAACTTAAGAGGGCCCAAGCTTCACAGACATCTGAATGTGTCTCTAACATGCAGACCTAACACTCAACACGCACTGGCAGTCTCTGGACACACTATATTGTATCTCTGTTGGGGGGACACCCTCCCAGAAAAAAAACCCCAACAAAAATAAATAATAAAAAATGAAGCTGTCCTCCTAAGTAATTTCTTAAGAAGTGTGATTGCTTGTAAGAATATTTTCCACCCCATTTTGTTCATAATTGAAAGAAAGAAAATATAAGAATTAACTTAGGAATTCTGATGCATTTTTACTGGCAGTGGGCTCACTCTATAATAGCACAAATTTAGGATGCTACTTCAGGTTGATTTTCAGTAAAACTGAAGAATAACCATCTAGGGTGTTTGTTTCTTTTAAGCATTATACACAGCTGTTGTAAAGTTGGCAAAGATGCGTGCCAGAAAGCTACATATCTGATTCTACAAACTGTTTGCTTCACCCTTTATTCAGTAACAGCTGGTAAAATGGTATTTAAGAACAGTTTTGATTTAATCTAATGAGAAACTATGTTGCAATGTACTGTACTGTCTGCAGAAAATAATTGGACAAACATTGATTTTTATGTGGCTATAATAGTTTCATTTTCGATAGATAGGAATTTATATGCATAGTTATTTGCTACCATTCCTCTCTTCATATACAGGCTAGAGATTTGCCTGCAAACAAAGCAAAACAAACAAACCAAACCAAAACAAACTAGTCTTGAAATGAAGTTTAGCTATTTGAGAACTGTCAGAACTGGAAAAGGTCTCCCTTAAGATTCCAGTTTTACATTCAGCTGACATGAGACCAAGCTGGTGTCAAAGGGAACCAGAGAGTGGGATCTATAGAGAAGGAGAAAGAAACTACAGTATAACCAACAAAAAAGGAGCCAAAACAGGAGACAGAGCATGGAGCACAGCATAAATCCAACTTTACTATTCAGTTGCATATATACGTCAAGTATCATTTAATTATTAAATATCTGATTAATGTATTTTAAGAATGACATAGTTCTTAACTACACTGAGACAAGACAGCAGACAAAATATAATATCCACAAGGGCTCTGAATCAAACCAGCTGTTTTCCTCCATTGATATAAACACAACCAGAATTTTGCTTAATTTACATCAGTGTAAATCAAGGACAGAATCAGGTCTAAAAGTATGTATTTAGTGAGAAACCAAGCAAGCAATGAGCTAGAGACCAAATAATTCATAATAATCAACTGTTACTTACCATGTGCTTAGGGACATGGTTTAGTGGCAGACTTGGCAGTCCTGGGTTAACAGTTGGACTTGATGATCTTAAAGGTCTTTTCCAAACTAAATGATTCCATGATTCTATGACTTTGCAGTACTACTAGCCCTATCAAAGATGAATGCTGGGCACCCATCTGAGAATAATTGACTCAGGGGATCTTTCCTCAATGTCCAAATCACACAACATGTTATCCCTTCTCCCTCAACAGCCCTCTTACTCTGTGCCAAGATGCTTTTCGTTCTTAAGCACCCTCACTGTCCTCGGGCACACAACAATTCCTCTCAGCTTTAGAAGTCATTAATCTTGCAGATGGCAACACAAGTCCCCACATCAGTTTAGAGCCTTTGAACTGGAAATACACACACAAAAATAGAAATGTAGTATATGAGCCACAGGGAGACTTTCCGAGGCGGGGTGGGTGGGGTGGGTGGGGGAAGACCAAGACACAGCGGAGCATCAGAGAAACTGGCTCAAAATAATGTGGTGGAGAATCAGTCTGTACCATTTGGGCTGGTTGTCAGGGATCAGTCCCTAGACGTATCAGTGTAGACATAGCCAAGGGTGCCACCATGAAAACAAAGTTTTCCTTTGAGGTCTAAATGGAAATGCAACTGCCAATGAAGCGATTGTGACAAGACAAAGACCAGGGTTTTGGATATGTTGCCTTGTCTTCAACTAAAAATGTAATCCAAATCAAACATGTTAAGTCTAAAATGGCTTTAATTCTCCCCAGTGTCGTTATTTCTCCATCTCTTGCAATCTGTGTCCCAGGTCCAGCTTGCCATCTGTACAGCAGTGTATACAGAAGAAAAAGAATCACAATTAGCTAAAATAAAACCTAAAAATTGTAGTGCTTATAGTGTAACTTCTGGTTATAGTGTCTTGAAATGTTAATGGATTGGCTACTCTCTGATAGATCTTTCTATTTAATGCCTTTCAAAATATAAATGGCTTTCAATTTTAAATCAGCATTAATACTGAAGTCCTGTTCAGCTTAACTTTAACAGTAACGTCAGGATCTCATAGCCTAGAGAGACAACTGATGTACATACCTTTCAAATATTTCATTATACCTTGTTTGTTTCTAAATATCCCTATTTATTCTTCCTTTTACTTAAGGCTTGATCTTTCCTTTTCTCCTGATTTTAATCCTGACTTTCCACTTCTCTGTGAATTAGAATTTTATCTTCTCTCTTCTTTCCTGTATTTTTGAAGAACCTTGTCTTTCTTGTTACTATTTCTTCTGTCTTCTGTGCACACTGTTTTAATTATGATTTTCTGCAGTGGAAATGAGTGTGGCTTCTACTTCTGTACTTTCTCTTCTGAAGTCAATTTTCTTCTAGTGAACCACAGCACTGTGTCTTGTCCACACTTTATCTTGCCTCCATTGTACAGAGCAGACTGACTTTCTGATGTGGGAGCTTATCATTTCATAAATGGAGGTAACTAATTTTAACTTGTTTTAGAACTACAGAAATCACTTTGTTCCTTTTAATGCAGCCTAAGGAAATCATAAACTGAATCTGAATTCCTTCAGGCTTTTCTCTGCCCAGTTTAGCCAGCTCTCCTATTGCTTTCCCTACCCTGCCCACTATCTACAGCTCTGGTGGATGCACTATAACATCCTGAGTACTGGGAATGAAGAGGAGCATAAGAAACACTATGTTTCTTTCTTACATGATTCTTCTGTGGGTGATTTAAATCTGTCCATATTTTAGGGTTTCCTGGAAGTTATTTTGCAGAGGCTGGCTTAGTAATGCACACCATCAGCCATTTCCGAACAGTTTTACATATTTCCAAGCAGGCATTTTTCCACATATTAAGAATGAGCCCTGTCATGTAGTCATCCTTTGGATGATTACAACTTCAGCTTAAAGTTTATTGGGACTTTTCAGTGCAACTCTAATACAGGATGAAAAGCACTTGTGACATCTGATACCTATTAATTTGGGAATTCACAATTTAATACCTTCAGCATTAGGAGTGTCTTACTTATTTGCAAATACATTTCAAAGTGTGTTTACTTGTGTTTATAATGACATTATGCTGAGAATATTTCCCCCTCAAAGGAATTTATCATATTTTGTTTGCTATTACTAACATGTTTTTTGAGCTGTTAGTCTGAAACAAATATTTAGACAAGTGAAGGAAGTAGTATTATTATTTCTCCCATTGCACATTAGTAAAATGTAAAGTACTGTGCACCTAGATTGTTATCTGTTTCTGATGAAGCTTGTGATTATATTTTCTGGGTTTAGTTTGAAAGCTAAGACATCTGTTTATCTGGTGCATACAGAATAACTCTCATGTCTCTTCATCTCTAAAATTTTCAAAGGCTTTCATTCTGTTTTAAATCCTTTGAAGAAGCAGTAATCAAAGACAAAAATTATCAGAGGTACATTTTTGTTTTCCAAACAATGAAAATAACAACGCTCATCCTACTCCGATTTCAGGCACTTGCAATGAAACTTCAAACCTGGAGATTTGCCACAAAAATCAAAAGTAATATGGGTAGCAGCAAACTCCAAAGTGCTGGCAGGATTACAGTTAATATGGGTACTCTCCCCCCCGACTTCAATTCATCATATAAATTTAAACCATGCATTTAAATAATAAAGACCAATAAGGCAATGCAACGACTTCAAAAAACATATCCCATCACAGCATGACAATGCATCAAAGTTTTTTTCTTCTTCTTTTTTATTCAGATAAAGAAATTGGAGAATAATGGTGAAATGCCTTTGTAGCACAAGAGCATTATGAAAACAGAACATTGAACAAACAATATTCTGCCATTCAAAACTGATTTTCAATTTAAAAACTTAGATTGAAGTAATATTTTGCAGGAAGGAATCAATAGGTTCTTGAAAAGAGTGGGCATTGCAGTTGAACTGTTTTAGGTAGGCTTTTTTTCTTCTGGCAAATCTATTCAAAAAGCAGTTTTACTTAGCACTTGAGGGGAAATGTAACAGACTTTTCTTGAAGAACTGAAAAGTTTGCTATGCATTTTTCATTAATTTATTGCTGCTATGTATACCTCTAGTATGACCATCCATTTGGAAGAGAATATTTAGTCAAGCTAAAAAACCAGTGGGAATATGTAAAAAGTTTTTACAAAAATTCTGATTAATTTGTGGCAAATTTGGACGCCATGGGTAAGATTCTACACAAACCTGAAGTCCAAACATCATTGTTAAAAATTTGTCTATTATCTTTTTTTTATTTATTTATTAGAGATTGGCATGAGGAGGGTGATAGCCAAGAACAAGTTCTGTAGCCAGTGACAGGATTCCTTCAACTCAACTTTAGGAAACTGTACACCATCATTTTTTGTTAACATTGTTTTCCCTCATCTTTAGAATTTCTTATTAATCAACCATAGTTAGATTAGATAATAATGATCAAAATAAGTTTGGGTAGAAGCAGCTTTCAGTTCATTTGATAACTATGAAGCCTGAGTCCTTTGCCCCCCAAAGAAAAAAAAGAAAAAAGACAAAGAGAGAGAAAGCAAACCTTCTAAAGTTAGCAAGATGTTTCTAATCTTAATCATTTAAAATAAACCTGGTTTTCTCCCGTGTTTTAAAATGCTCAATGCTATCACAATACATCTTTGATATTGCAATGCAGTTTACATCAGTTTGTTTAGTTTTATCAGAACTGCAGCAAGCATTGCAGGTGGGAACTTTCCCCCACGTTACCCCAGGACCACAGCTTTGCTGCTCATGAAGCGCAGTGGTGGCCCTCAGCCCTGTTGAGTCAGAGCTGCATCCAAAGCCCTGTGAGTGACTAAGACTTGGTCTACTAGTGGCTTTGAGATGATCTAAGCCCAAGATACTACTGAAAGTGGTAATTCCTTCAACCCTTCCTCTGCCTGTATATTCCACTCCACCGCCCCTATTAACATTTACGCAAATAGAACTGATCCAACCAAAAATTTTTAATATTTGGGAGGCTGGGTGTTGGATCAGTTCCCAGATCTAGCTTACAAGGTAGCCACATGATGTCATGTGCTGGCACTATGGAAAAGGTGGGAACAGGCAGCCAGAGTAGGGAGGATGGAAGGATCATCTCCTTTAGCAGTGTTTCGTACTTAAGTTAAAGTGTTCATGAAAGCGCAGCCTAATTTAATTCATATTTCCAAGGTCCTCAGTGTTTCCAAGATAGATGAGCGACTGTCACACTCTCTGAATCTCACTTCTACCTCCCTCCCCTCCATCTGGGAACAACCTCAAGATGCTATCATCACAGCAGCAAAAGAGCCCTGAAAAGCATATTTGCCTGTCAGCTCGGTAGTTGACTTCAATTAAAAGTGTGAGGAGTTTTGTCCTCTAGGTCACAGGTAGATTTATAAAGCCAGATTGGGTTGGCTAACAAATCTATTTTATCCTGTGCCTTTACCTACATGATTTGCTTTTTGGGGAGGGGAAATAACAGTAGGGTCAGCTATGCATCTCTCATGACGTTGCTCTAAATGGAAAATATAGAATTAAAGTAAAAATTAAAACAATTAATATGAGGAAACTTGAATTCTTCAGGTTACAGTTACAAAAAAAAAATGAGAAATGGAAAAGGTGAGAGAAATCAAAAGTAAAGAAGGAAAGAAAGTGAAGAAAACCAAATACTTCCTATTTTCAATATGCTAGTGTAGTGAAAATGGTGTAATGAAACATCCAAAATATATTCTGCTTCAAATTGACAGATGTTCTTTTAAAACCCATGAATAACTGTGTCATAATAAAATTCATTTCAGTGTTAACCTCAAAAATATTGAAACTTTTGTATATATTTGAATATTGAAAACCTATTGTCTAGTAAATATTCTAGAGAGAGAAAAACACTGGTGCCTTTGTTGAATATAAGTCTTAAATGGTAGCTGGCTTGATGTGGTTTTTCTTTTCCACAGAAAATAATCATTTTGCCTTTTTGCCTTTAGTGGGCCTTGCTGTCTCCTCTGCCCTGGGCATTTGCGTCCCATTCCACCTGGAAAAATATCCCACTGCTCAGTTACAATGTACATGTACAAATCATTGACCCAAATACTAAGTCAGGTGTATTTGGCCACTTTTTAAGAAACAGAATGCCTGGGACTGTAAGGTCAGGAAAGACAGCTATTTTTTTGAATAATTAAAAAAAAAAATAGTGGTTGTGTTTAGAAGACAGAGTTAACAGGTAATATCTAAAGTTAACAAGTAATATCTAAAATTGATTTTTGACACTATACTTGAAAGTATTTTCAAGTGTAATGTATGCCATCCCTCATCCCTTTTGACATTTTTAAATGAGCCCTTCAGAAGAAGGGAAAGTCTGATTTGTTTAACTGGTCCTCAGTGTTGATCATTCAGTGTTAATAAAATGCCCCATTGCAGAAAATGGCTGTCAGCAGCAGGCTTTCCTGAAATGCTACTGAACAACACTGAGCTGCATGTGAAAATGAGAAAAAAGGCATTTTCATATAGGGGGTTACATCTTATTCTGAAACAGGCACGGGAAAATGGAAGAAGGAATTCAAGTGCCTATTGTGTCCAGTGTAATTTTAAATGCTTTAGGCCATGTTTACACCAGGAGGTAGTGAAAACCAAGAGGGGCAGTCTCACAGTGCTCGAGGCCTGGTGTTCACACCACATGCATCTCATATTTTTTCACTTTTGGCTGTCTCCCGTCTGGTCCCAAGGATGAATGTTCATTTGGTGTGCTCATGTAGAAAGCATCTTCCAGTTTAGTTTCACCCCCAAAAAGCCTGGTTGACATGGTCTAGAATGCTTTGTGATGGGAGCCACAACATAGAAAAGGGGACCAGGAGATGTGTTTCAGAAATGTACTCCTGATCCAAACACCCTCAGGGTAAGTGAGGCATTTAGGCAGGCAGGTATGTCAGAGACTATGGCAGACCTGTGCCTTGCTGGAGGAACATTCAGAGGGTAGGCAAGACACTCCAGCATGATTGTCCCCCTGTACTCGGCACTGGTGAGGCTGCATCGCGAATACCATGTTCAGGTTTGGGCCCATTACTTCAACAGGGACACTGATGTGCTGGAGTGTGTCCAGAGAAGGGCAGTGAAGCTGGGGAAGGGTCTGGAGCACGAGTCTTATGAGGAGCAGCTGAGGGAGCTGCGGTTGTTTAGCCTGGAAAGGAGGCTGAGGGGGGATCTTATCACTCTCTACAGCTCCCTGAAAGGAGGCTGCAGGCAGGTGGGGGTTGGTCTCTTCTCCCAGATAACTAGTGACAGGACAAGAGGAAACAGCCTCAACTTGCACCAGTAGATGTTTGAATTGGGTACCAAGAAAAATTTATTCACTAAAGGGTGGTCAAGCATTGGAACAGGCTGCCCAGGGAGGTGATGGAATCACCAACCGTGGAGGTGTTTAAAAAAACACATACATGCTGTGCTTAGTGACATAGTTTAGTGCTGGACTTGGCAGTCCTGGTTTAATGGTCTGACTTGATGATCTTAAAGGGTTTTTTCCCACTTAAATGATTCTATGATTCTATGTCTACAATAGCAGTAAACACCTCTGCCAGTCCCTAAAGGCAAAAGAAATTGGATGAATATATCTGATGGCAAAATTAAAGCAAATCTGAGCCCTGTGAATATGCTGCCCAAAACAAACAATCCCCTTAATGTTCCTGTCTGTGAAAGCAGAACTCTGTGACAGTAAATGAGGTATTTATATATATTTACATAGAATCTTTTTCTTTTATCTTCTCTGTTTGTATAGGCCTATGAACCTCTGAGAATTATCTGTATTTATCTGCCTGAGTCCTCCCATTTGGTTTTGTATCTCTTCAGTTCTATCTTTTCTTTATTTCCAGAAGTCCACATGGCAGCTTTCCAATTGTATTTATCCACTCCAACTAATTGAGTCACATAAATGCAAGTAATTTGAAGCATTATTGTGAGAGATTTCTGTTTGCCTCTTTAATTAAGCAGTTGTTCACAGGTGCATACAGTTACAACAAAATTAATTGATAGCTTTATATTGCAGTTCTTGAGTCTGCTGCTATTTGGTGTTTGCAAACAGTGCCATTAGATACAGTATGTCTTATCTTGTTCATAGGGAACATTTCTCATTTTCCTTCAGAAAAGGTTAGGACAGATTGACCTATATATTGGAAAATCTATCCAAGCAGTAAAGCTAATTTTCCTAAGAAGGAAACAGAGCAAATGTTTATTTATAGAATAGTTTATTACCAATGGGAAGAGCTGCAGCTCTGTTTTATTTTTTTGCATCCATAGTAAGTATCTTGAATGTCAAAAATCATTGCTAGGGGAACCCAATAGCTTCTTGTGGAAATCGTGGTAACTTTATTTATCTTTGTCAGGGACTTCGTTACCTTAACCATACAGGATTGTTATAGGTTTATTAAGAAAATTTCTTTCAAATGATCTGTTTTTTGGGTTGAACTAAAACATTGAAAATAGTACATACAAATAGATTTTATCAACAACCTGGGAAAACTTTTGAAGTGTAAACATGTAAGTCTGGTTTCATGCTATATCACTCTGTGTACCTAACTTCAGGCTACTGGTAGTCTAAATGGGAAAAGATTGGCATAATCCAGAGGGCAAGTCAGCCAATCTAAAGTTGGAACTTCCACCTGGAAGTGAGTGCTGCTTTCTCTTTACCTATGCATTATGTATCAAGTTATATGGAATGAACTTAGGCTGCAGGAATGTTTTTATAACATATAATACTCCTGAAATATCATCATTTTCTATTTTCTGTCAAGGTCTTAATTAAAGACCAAAATACATGTTCAAGTTACTAGGCAAATACCCTTGTTTGGTGTGAATAAGTAAGTAGATCAGAGTCTGGCTCACTGATTGTTTAAACTCTTCTTGGCAGGATTCTTATTCCTTGCATCAAAAGTATAAGGAAGTAATAAAATAGTAATAAATAAATAGATAACAATTTACCATTAACTGAGATGAGAACAATAAAAGTTGTATGTTTCTTCTACATTTAGACAGCCCCAAACTTTTGCCATATGCTTTTCCTATAGACTATACCAATGACAGCAATAACATAAGCACTCCCCTAAAATTATTTAGTATAATAATAATTTCCTATAGAGCAAACCCTGCTTAGCAGAGTCAAATAAAAACTTATGCCATGTAGAAAAAGAGCAGAAAGGTCACACTTAATGAAAACAAACTGTATTCTGTGACTGAAAAAAATATTTAGGAATTGAAGAGTAAAACCAACCAATTTCTGTATGACATTTAACAAGAGCAAGTGCTGGATTCTGCACCTGTGATGGTTATACATCTTAGTTCTACATACAAATTAAGGGATGAGAGGCTGGGGAGCAGCCCCACAGAAAGACATCTAGGGGTTTGGGCTGATGGCAAGTTGAGTATGAATTGACAGTGTGCTCCGGTAGCCAGAAGGGCCAGTTGTGTCCTGGGGTGCATTAAGCGCAGCACAGCTGGCCAGTCGAGGAGGGTGATTGTACCACCCTACACCACACTTCTGCAGCCCCATCTCGAGTACTGTGTGCAGTTTTGGGTGTTTCAACATAAGAAGGACGTCAAACTATTGGAGTGTGTTCAGAGGAGGGCAATGGAGGTGGTGAAAGATCTCGAGGGCAAGAGTTACAAGGAGCAGCTGAGGTCACTTGTCTTGTTCAGCTTGGAGAAGGCCGAGGGGTGCCCTCATCTCAGTATGCAGCTTCCTCAAAGGGGGCAGGGGTGGGGGAGGTGCTGATCCCCTCTCTCTGTGACCAGCAACAGGACACAAAGAAACAGAATGAAGCTGCATCAGGGGAAGTTCAAACTGGACATTAGGAAAAGGTGTTTCATTGAGAGGGTTGTTGGCCACTGAAACAGGCTCCCCAGGGAAGTGGTCACAGCACCAAGCATGTCAGAGTTCAAGAAGCATCTGGACAATTCTCTTAGTCACATGGTTTAATTTTAGGTAGTCCTGTGAGGAGCAGAGAGTTGTACTCGATGATCCTTGCAGGTCCCTTCCAACTGGAGATACTCTATGTTTCTATGAATTGCTGCCTTCCAGTGTCATGGTTTGTCTGAAAGCTAACCCAGAGAGTTGTCATACCATTTTTATGACCTTGTTGGAACACCTAATGTATTGCACCCAGGCTAGAAGACAGTGACTGGCAGCCCAAATGAACTTATTTTACCCCATATTGCAACAAAACAGGATCATGCACCTGATGAGCAGCAATGCTTCAGGAACAGGAGGCAGTAACTCCCAGCTGAGGAACAGAGGGCGTCACGAGCTTCATATGAGCATGCAATCCCCAAAAATTTCAGCAGGAGGGTGCTGAGAAGGAAGCGTCAATCTTTTAGCTTCATTAGGAAAAAAGGGTAAGAGAGGGATAACTCTCTTATGAGACTGTGTCCAGTTTTGCCATCATGCTTTACAGCTGCACTAGCAATCTGAGAGATCTGAAGGGAGCTACAGAAGAGATAGGTTGAACAGTGGTAAACGTAAAGAGCACAAGTTGTTTATTTCCCTAGAAGAGTAATACTCAACATGACTCAACATGATAAGCATGTACCTCATTTGGAGAAAAGGCTTTTGAAAATAGAGAGGATTCTTAATACAGCAGAAAAGGAAAGAAAAGAAAGACAGAAAAAAGTTGCAATAGCAGAAACCTGAATGTAGGCAAATTCAGTTTTAAAACAAATTATACTTTTCTAAGTGCACCAGGAGAGAGAGCATCAAAAGGATCTTTTACACATCCAATATCACTTTAGTTCTCTGTATTCATTTTGGATTACTTTAGTAAAATCTTTTCTGCAGCTCACCCAGAGATTAGGAGATTACTCCCTGAATGGTTGACTGAAAATCTGTTTGTAGTACTGTGGTTACTAGACAGATACAACAGTTGAGCTGTAAGTGTGTTATGCGTGAACACGTAGGTAACTAATTGAGCAGCATATAAACCAGGAGATGGCATGATTTTTCTTCCCCTCACAAGCTCAAATATGCTTCATATACAACTCTGAAATTGTCCATATCACTTCTCACTCTCCATAAGGTGAACCTGATCACTGGTGCTCACTCACCATTTAGTTGGAGCATCCTTTAGAGGCTATCAGGGTTTCTCTTTTAAAATCACTGTATGTGTCTACGTTCCCCCCAGCAATTATGAAAAAGTATGTATCAAAATTTTGTTCAATGTGGTCTAAACTGTTAGGTAGAAGAATCCCATGCTGAAGTTAGTGCTATTGGTGGTCTCTCCCTTGAATTTTACATAACATCCATTGCTGCAGTGTGTACTGACTTCTGGCAGAGCGGGGCAATAAAACTGAAGAGGTAATCATTATTCAAGAGAAAATCTGCTTTAATTTGTTACCATAATCATCTACTAGAATAGAACATTATGAATGTTTTCTCATCTGTAATTATGTTTAGATTTGTTCTTTCAGGGGGCAAAGATAATTTCCTGGGTGAAAATACAGCAGCACATTCCATAGTTTTCTTCAGACTTTTTAGAAAGTTTACTTAAATCCATTACAAATGATAAAGATTTACAAATTGTCATGTGGCAAATGATCATCCTAAGTTGATTTATACAGCTGCTTTAGTTGACGAGGAGGAAGCTCCAGTTCTGAAATAAACCATTGCAAAAATGCATGGTAGGGTTCTGCTTTTGCTGTATCTTTGTGAATATGTATCAGTTTTACTAGACTAGGCATAAAAATATTTTTCTTTTTACCTGTCAGCAGTGAAAACCTTGTACTGGGATCTGAAAATCACTGCCAACAGTAAAGTTTTCTCAGGCCAAATTATTACAATTGAGTAGACACTTTGTCTCCAGTAGGGTTGTGAAGGTGCAAATAAGGGCAGCATTTGGCATTCCAGCGTGAAACTTGGAGTTAGAACAGCTTTGCTGATGACATAGGAGACTGACTAGAATCCAGCTTACTCCCCCAGAGCTGTTTGGTCTGGTAAGCAAAAAACATGAGTTACGAACTCAAGTCAAAACATACAATTGTTCCTGAAGCAGACATGCATGACTCACAGGGAACCTATCAGTTGAGAAGGAAGGTGCCTTTCCTTTGAGTCAACTTACACGTGTGTCCATTTGAAATGGTTTAGCATTTGTAACCGAACAAAACAGAAAATTAAGTGTATGCAGCCAGGTACAACAAAACGTTTGGAAATTCACGGCACTGGTGAGTCACAGTTAGGAGCTTGCTTTCAGGTGGGTGACTGCTTCCTAACTGCTTGGGCACCTGTGTGGCTTTTGGGTCAGGATTCACAGACACTTACCGTGGGACTTAGCTGACTGAGCATGCCAGCCATCGTGAATCCCAGTTTAGCTGCCTAAATCAACCTAATAAACTTTGCTCTTTGGCCCTTCAGTCTCTGCCTTTTGGTCTTTCCTGTTCCAAACTTCTCCGCACCGAAGACTGAATAGCAGTTTCCCAGCAACTATTTTCCATTTGTTACTACTCCAGTTACTACTGTTCCAGCTGAACATATTCCATGTTCTGAGAGAAAAACAACAACTGCAGCATCTCATGGGCCACAACATTGGGAAATGCATGATGGCTGTTGGGTTTTAGAGGCAGCAACTGAGCAGCAGGAGCTTGTTTCCAGATGGAGCTGGGTTTAAAAAAGAATGATTGAATTACTGTCCTGTTTAAAGCCCACTGCTACATCTACTATTGGCCGTGCAAAATGGGCTCATCACTTGTAGAATGAGGTACAGCAAGAAAGAAATTATGGTCAGCTTCCCCAGGGAGGTGCAGAATCAAGTGCAGGGGTGAAAAGATTTATTTTTAATCAAGCGGATAATCCTCTTCACTGTGCAACGGGAATTATCTTAGGTAAAAACATTAACCATTGTAACTATTAGGTATGAGGAGATATTAATTATTGTGTAGATGTGAAATAAACTGCTGCAGCATTTGCAGTATATAAAAAGGACAACATGAAGAGAGTTTAAATTGGGTATTTAGCTCAATATATAGAAAGATACTTTGATTTAGTGATCACGTGATTTAGTGATGATAGTTACAAATTCAAGGTGTGTGGTATTGAATCATGTTGGATAACACTTACTTGTTCCATTTAACAATATTTAATGCAGTGATTAGAAATTGCATAGCAGGCAAAGGAAGCTGGGTTAACATACACTGATTTTCCTTAAGGTTTGGCTACCTAATTCCTCTGGATTAATTTGAGAATACAAATACCATTGTTAGGTTTTTATTAGTGATAATTATCTAAAACTACTGTTTAACATTTTTATTTCAATTAAGATTTGGGTTTGGGTTGTTTTTTTTTTTTTCCCAATCAAAATCAATGAATGCAAGTACTTGCCTGGGAAAAAATACTCATTTTATGAAAACATCCAATATGAACATAGAGTTAAATATATAATTATGAAATCATCCTTTGCCAGGTGCAACACTTTTTTAAAACTTTTTTTTTCTTTCTTTACAAGATAATAATTCTTTGCCTTATATTTTCTGTTTTCCTTGTGGCTAGACTTAAGGGTCTCATTGATTTCATTTAAAATACTGTCAGTGACTCAAGACTCTTGCTGGTATTTAGGTAACTTTCTTGATGACGTAATAATTTTAATAGCCATTAAGAGAACTTACTATTCTAATGACAAAATACTTTCATAAACATTTTTGAAACTAAACATGGAAACCCTGTGAATTTTTTAGGCTATGGTCAATGAAAACTTCTAATGTAATAATTTAATTTGACTTAGAACACCAGCACTTCACAAGGGCAATAGTTTTAAAATGTACACCTATATTAACATTGCAAACTGTCCTCAGTACATATTGCAGTGATTCTCTGTGTTACAAGCTAACAAGATAAGATTATATATAATGCTTCACTGAATTTAGTTGCAGTATTCTGGAACAAAATCCTGGTTTTGCATCACAGCTATATCAACTGGTTTCCATGGGAGTCTCACAAAACATAAAGAGATCAGGACAAGACATTTTGTACACAGCTTAAGCATTTCTTAGGAATGTATAAATATTATTTTGTGTCTCTAGATAGCTTTAGATTAAGGCTAATATTGTTAAAATATCTACATCTGCTTTTCTTCTCACTGTGATGTTTATCACCTAATAAAAATGCTAAAGTTACCAAGGAAAAATGTTTAATTTGTTCTTGCTGCTCAGTTGCATGTTGCATCCTATTTTGTAGTAAATGGCACATTGTCCCAAGTGGGCTGCCATACTGTCAGATACATTATTTATACATAACATTACTGGTTAATCAATGAACAAAAACGCACGAGCCTTTTTTTCACTTTTTCTGTGACATCTTTAAAGCTACAGTAGAGAAGAACAATTTTGCAATGTATTATACTGTTATTCACTTTCGAAAATAGCTTCAGGAGTTTCCTGGCACAGGCTGCACCATGCATCTGATTAAATTGAATGTGATTGTTAGACAAATGCAGTAACGATTTGTGCAGTGCAGAAGAGTAATTTAGTTAACTATGTAAGCTATTCTTTCCTGTTAAAAGTGAGCAAAATGTATTGAAGCAAATGTTTCTAACAGAAGACATCATGATTTTTTCACGTGTGTTTACAAGAGAGCCAGAATATAAAGTCACTTGGACGTTGAGGAAATTTAGAAGTTCACCCTGCACCAAATGGAATATGAGATTTATAAATGAGTGAAGAACTGAAATATGAAAATATATGTGTGCAAACCACAGAAATGCAGCTGTACTGTGTCACAGAGCTACAAGGGATTTTTGTTTGTACTTCAGCTTATTCTGTTGTATTTTGTTTGTAGACATTTCAGATCAATACAAAATATTCAGCTCTGTTCCAGTGATTGAATTTGAATACATTATGTGCATACAAAAATAGTGATAATCTATGTTGATACAATAGTTCATTTTGCATTAGTGTCCTAGATGGGACAATGTTAAGAAGCAATTTAAATGAAATTCATTTAAATGTCAGCTCTCATGCTTGCGATTTTTCTATAATTGGTTATTTAATTAAAATAATTCTCATAGTCATTAATTTAGACTAAAACTTGCTGTGCACTGACATGTTTTAATTACATGGTATTAACAAAATTGATATGCTTTAAAAAAGCATGGTTAAATTTTAAACAAGAATAAATTAGAAATCTCATAGATCATCCTACTTACAGTATTTATGAGAAAAAGTCAGTCATTTAAAATGTTTATTATAAACAAAGTCCCAACATTATTGTGCATGCATCATATTTGGTTCCTGCTTCAGCGTGAGGAGACTTTTATGTTAACACAACACCTCCATCTTCGAATTCCTTTAACCAACACACAATAAATAAGGTAATGAACCAAATTAAATATTAATAGAAATCCACATAAACCACAGAAGACAGACATAGAACTGACGTTTGAATTATACTATACCTTTGATATCATTAGGACAACATATTAATGAAGTTTTAAAGGGTTGAATCTTTATCTACTGTTCACGAAGACAAAAAGGATTATATGAGCCTCCTTGTAAGATGCAAATAAGGAATGAAAAAAAAATAATCTAGTAAAACTACCTGAACAGGATAGAACTAAGGTCTTAGGCACTGATCCTGTAAGGTAATCCATAAGCAAGGATCCACATGCCCTTATAAGTACCCTGAAGTCAAAGGAACTACTTTCATAAATAAAGTAGGTACTTTGTTTTCAGGTCTGGGCTTATATTCAAGAGTGTGAGAATCAGAATTTTATTTCATTGCCTATTAATTAGACTAGCTCTATATTACTATGACCTTTTTAATATTCTATGATTTAATTGGATGATCAGTCTACCTCAGCCTATGATTGCCAATCATTCTGTATAATATACTTCTACTCTTTTTTACTTCAATGTGTGCAGGATTAGACTCTGATTAACATGAAATAATGATTTTATTGTGAATGGCAGGGGCCAAAAAGGATGTATACAGACATCTAGAACTTCATTAATTCCATAACAAGATAGCTTATCAGTGTTGCTTTTTCTGGCAGTCAGCATATGAAGGGTGTTAGACCTCCCTCGAGCTCTTCTCTTTTGATCCTCCAGTTCAACACTGTGCAGCCCAGGATTTAAAATGCTGCTCAAAATGGAGGCCTTGTCCGGTCTCACACTACTCACCAAGCTGACTTGCAAAAACCACTGCAGTAACAAAGCGCTGCAGGAAGGCAAGTCTTGCACTGGGGCTGTGCTCCGTCTGCTCTTACAGTCAAAGGACTGGATTCCTCTAAGTGTAGATGTCTAGATGTGAGATAATGATTGTAGTCTCTTTATAGTCAGTGGAGAGCAACAGAGCAGAACAACTCATTCCAAGGAGACTCTGTATTTGGCTGGATAAATTGTGCTCTAAAAGTGAATGTAGCTCTCCATTTACTATAAAGAAAGACTAGGACTAGGTCAGAGATTTAAGGTTCAGCTACTGAATTCTACTCATTCTATCTGGATAGATTTGTGTGCTTTAGTCTTTTTGTCTGGTTCTGACTTAGGCGTTGTATATGGTGCTTTGGTTTTGCTTTCTGTTTTATGAATATCCATGGTCTGCAGTACTGTAACTTCTATGTGTCTCAGTGTCTTTAAAACCTTTATTCTCCATACCTGTATGAAGAAGGGGAGACCTGCTATTTCTGCAAGGTAACAGGAAAACTACTAGTTCACCAAGATAGCACAGGAAATCTGTAGCAAAGCCAGGAACAAAGCCTAGTCCAGTTAACCTCCATTTAAGCTCTTAGTTCTAGCTGAGTGACCCATACTTCGTATTTCCTCCAGTCTGACTTGCTTTCTGCTTTGTTGCTGTACTGACATGGTTTTTCATCCAGTAACAGCACAGTTGTCTTACCTTGTGGACTGATGGGGATTCTGACTTCTCAGCTGGAACATCCTGTCCTACAGCTGTTTCAATGAGGGTCTCTATAGGATACATTTCTATAGAAAAATAAAGTGTAATTGTAGCTTGTTTTAGCTAAACCTGACTAACACAATTAACAGCATCGACAAAATATAGAATTCATGGTATGCCAGAAACCTAAATTTTGGTGTATATCATGATGATCCTTAGTCAGTTGTGTTCCAACTTCCAACATGTAAAAATGCTACCTTGACTTCACTGCTGTTCTCTGCATGAAGCAGATCAGCTAGCAAGGTTATATACTATTATCTCCAACAATAATTTTCATTTTGCACTGTCAACATACTTTCCGAACTGTAAGTAACCTATATTTATGTTGTAGAAAATATGGAAGGAGAAAACATTAACTAGAATAGATTCGGTAACATATTATCATCCCTCTTTAGTAATGAAGTTCATGGGTTATAGGATCCAGGTGTGTACTTATTAACTCATTTCCATGGTAAATGAAGCTTGTGACAGAAAATTTTACTGATGCTGGAGCTGGACCTCATTTACTCTCAGACTTTTTTCCAGGACTCCTGCAATGTAAAAGTATCTTCAAGTGTATGTAAATATAATTTACTGACCACCTTCCTGAAAAGTTTCCATCAGAGGAATCTTCAAGACTGAAAACAGTACACTTTCAGTTTAAAATCTATATGCGACAGTGAAGCTTGCAATTCAAGCTTAAGAAGAACTCCTCTGTCAGTCTTCTTCCTTACTTTATTGCTTAATACATTACTTCAATTAAGAATATTCAGAAGTCATCTTGAAGAGTACAGGGTGGTCACTTGCCATAAGAACTGTCATTCTTCAAACAAAGCATCTCTTTCTAGGTCCCCTAAGTATTTAACTTTTCCTTGTTGTTCCAGTTTCCTTAGACTTTCAGACTGATCAGGAGGAATTGCATCACCTGGTACCCTCATCCTAGCAAAGAATGCTTTTCAAGCTTCCTGAAGCTCGGTGTTACTAGTAACTGGTATCATGGTTTAACCCCAGCTGGCAATGAAGCCCCACACAGCTGCTAAGTGACTCCCCCCGTGGTGGGATGGGGGAGAGAACTGGAAGCATAAAGGTGAGGAAACTTGTGAGCTGAGATAAAGACAGTTCAAT
>JAVJGJ010000014.1:42978924-42993815 GCA_035590215.1 Microhierax caerulescens
CCTTGCACTAAAACAGGTTGCTCAAACCCCCATCCAACTCTTGAACAATTCCAGGGATGGGGCATCCACAACTTCTCTGGGCAACCTGTTCCAGTGCTTCATCATCCTCACAGTAAAGAATTTCTTCCTAATATCTAATCTAAATCTAACCTTTTTTAGTTTAAAACCATTACCCCTTGTCCTATCACTAGAGACCCTACTAAAACTTAGCCTTATACATCTTCAATGTTATACAAGTCTTTTTTTGAGCAAATAGATTTCTCTTGTCCATTTTAAAAGAAATTAAGCACACTGAAATATGCTGCCACAGTGAACTAGCATTAAGATAGTTGTGGCTAAATTCAAGTATTCGAGCAGTTCAACAGTTCTCACCAACAGAAACATTTTAGGATATCGATGTGAATACAGTGGGACCAAAAATACTGATGTGGAAGTCTTGTTAAAACAGGCTCTTTTAAGCTACTTTGAGGGTCTACATTCTATTTAGACCAAAAAATATCAAGATAGATGTACTTCAGGTTTGTTGGTACTCCTGTGTTCTTTCCTGTTGGGCTGTAAATATTCATGTGGAAAAGCAAAAAACAGCCAAGCCACTATGAAACTCACACATGTGCCAGCTACTGAATACAACTTTTGGAAAATTTTATTGCTCCCACATCTCTTCACATTTGGACCACTAATAACACAACAATACAATGTAACCTTTAATATAATGATTGTGTATTTAATAACACATCATTAAAATGCACTTGAAAGCTTCCAGTTTGCTACATTTAGTACTAAACTATGACTACTATTATACTGCTGAAAATATCTGAGAGCTGAAGATGTGACCAAGAGAAAATCATATGATGCTGATTTTTAAAAATTGATCAAAATGAACAGAAAGCTGTTTCAGTTTTCCTATAAACAAAGATGGTTTTCATGTGCAAATAATATTTATTTGAATTGCTTCTGGTCAATCCATAAATATTGTGCCCTTGCCTTCATATCACAAGAAACAAGGAAGAAGAATATAATTCCTGAATTTTCTTGTTATTTATCTGGACAGAGCCTTAACTCTTCTGAGCTTCCTGGCTGTCACTGACTAACACCTAGAAGCAAATTAGTTAGTAGCCAGTGAAAATAAGAAGCAGAATTATACAAAAGATTTACAGATTTTAAGGAAACAGTGCAATAAAATGAACTGTGAGCAATTTAAAACTAAAAGAAGCAAACATTGCCTGCACTTAGAATATTTTGTCACTCAGCCACATCAGTAACTGAAGTAGTATGTAGAAATATCTCAGTTAACATTAAATAAGCTTGCTGGATAATGCACATAATTTAATGAAGAGCAAGAAGGAGGGTAAATGAAACTTTAGGATTTCTGGTTTATTGTGGTTGACTGCTATTAGTACTCAGGGTAGCTAGCACGAGGCAGCTGGAACATCTTTACACTGCACTAGTCTCACTTCTGTTAGCTGATGTGAAAGTACCAAGAAAGAGACCACTGGTCCTGTGTAATTTAATCTGTTTACATGTGAAGATGAACAACATGAGAGGGACTAGAGCCTCCAAAGAAGAACAGAAAGAAAAGAAAAGAGGAGAAGGAAAATGAGATTAGAACCTCAGTTATGACCATGCTGACTTAAAACCGAAATCTGGTGTCAAAGAACACTGGCAAGGAATACCAATTGTAGTTTGGTGGAATAAAACAATGTCAGATATAAAAAGTGCCTCTGTGCGAAGGCCACATAGAGAAGAAAGCTGCAGTTTTCATCTGCAGGTAGGAATAACCATAAGCTGAAAGTCTTCTAGAGCTCCCCATAAAATTGAGGTGGGAAATGAAATTTTTCCAAGTGGTAACGTAGAGCTGGGGGGTGGTGGTGGAAGAGAAGAGCGAGAAGTAAATGCTGAAGGAGGTGACATTTCAGAGGGGGGAATTTTTCATCTGGATAAGGAAAGAGAAAATAGTTTGGAGAACTGTTTGAGATAAAGTTGCAAGCCTTCAGTGGGGCAGCCCTTCCGTATAGAGCTGACAATGCGAACTAGTTATATTGTTGCAATGCATTGTACTCTAACCAGTGAGAGATTGTTGTTCATTTATTGACCAGAAACAGGCAAAAAAAGCATATATATATTCTTAGAACTCCTTAACTATCACTTTGAAACTTTGAAATAATTTTATCATGCTTACAGGTAGAAAAAGTTCTGTCACTTGAGAGAAAGTAAGACGAAAATTGGTTGAGATGAAGTAGAGCGCAATAAAATAAAATTTATTAAATCTATGTGCAAAGTCCTTTATTATAGTATGTGTTAAATCATTATTGAAGAGCTGTTCTAGAGAGGTGCATTAGGAAGACCTCCTCTGCACTTATTAAAACATACTTTTACCAGTAACTCACACAATTATATGATACAACCAACCTGAGACATTGTGGTTGGCTTAGCAGACTTCTAAGTTTTGCTGCCATCTCCAAACTCCTTTTTTAGAAGTTTCTTTTTCTTTAATAAGCCAGTTGTTTTCACTAACCACTAATTGTTTTCCATAAACACAGGGGTATGTGTGTCAAAGTGTGTGACATTCTGTGGAGAAAATGTCTTGGCAGTAATTGAGAAATATTACACCAGATAAGAGTCACGTAAGATCAGTTAAAGTTATTTGGCAAATAAAAAGGAATCTGTGTTGCAGTATCATTTTTGCATCTCATTGCTAGGAAAACAAAATAGGTTGTTTATAAATAAATTACCAAATATTTGATAATATGTATGCTGATAAATGATATCTTAGTTTAATTTGTTCATGCATGAGGCTGCTAATACAGGCACTGAATTCAGAATGCCCCAGAAGTTAGCTTATAACACAAAATTAACTTCTGGGTACTGTTTATGAGCTATGCTCATGCTACATTGAAGTTCTTTCGGGAACTGTATTGTTATTAGCATCAAGAAGCAGCTCTTTTCCAGAAACATTATGCGCCAGAAAATAGATTAGGTATTACTCTGTAGTGGTGATACAGGCACACTGTCAATTTATAAGTGATGCAAATGTTTGTTCAAATCCAAAAAAGTGTCTCTTCTAACTTACACTGCAGTAGAAAGCCACTGGTACATTACATTTCTGATTAAATGTATCTCAACATGATCTATAGTCCATTAAAAGTCACACAGAAAGGAAGTTTATGGAAGTGGATAAACCTTAGTAATTGCACGTGGCTTAATCAGATAGTCGTCAGGGTCAGGTTGATAATGTTGAAGCACTGAATAGAAAAGTTGTTGCATTTCTGTGATATCAGATCGTACTTTATAAGTACCAAACAAGAAAAATCTCAATTTTTTTCTTAGTACCTACTTTCTCCAATAAGCAACTCAAGCAATGTCATAACTTTTACAGTCAGTTTTGCTCATGCTTCCTCATACTGAAGAATACTATATTCCTGTTTTCTCCTAAAGGTCTCCAGGTGCTGGTACTCTGCAGCCATCCCCTCCATTGATAAAGGTCTCTGATTTGTGCATGGTCCTATTTATGATTCTGTGGGTAAAACATGAGTGTTTGAATTACCACAAGATAAGGTTTTCCCTCAATATGTATTTTCTTCTTGTTCTAAAAAGAATATGTTTCTGGAACTTTAGGTTATATGAGTGAAAACAAGATACTTCTTGAACTGTCCTAGAGATAAGAAAGGTTACTTACAGAGTAACTATCTTGTCAACGTGAGGAAGAGCAGAAAAATGTAAAGAGAGAAGAGACCTTTGATACTGCATGGTTAATACTTAAGCAGTAAAATGCTGAAGATCAAACTGCACACTCAGTATCAACTGTCCCTGTATACGTGTGCACTGTAGTGCAGTCTCCAGTCATATAACTATTGAACTTTATATAATACTTATTCTGTTATTTGCTTAATTTCTTCCTTCTTCTATTTTAACTGACTTCTAAGCCTCATTGAAAACCACCCTTTTAACAGGACATGTTGTAGTACATATGTGCGTGACGGTATTCTTAGGAACTTAATGGTTAAATTCTGAAAAGCTGCTATGTCGTCTTTGGACTACTGCTGCTTAACACTAAGCATCTTAATTAAAAAAAAAATAAATGGTCAAGGATTCTATTTGCTTCTACTTTTGAGCCAAACTTTAGCCTCATTCAAATTCCAAAATATTTTTCCTATCATTAAAATTTGACCCTTAAAAGATTCCACTTGTCCTTCTCTTTGAATTCTTGCAGTAATATTCCTGTCTTTCTATCCTGAGATCTCACCTACCTATCTCTGTGTTTCTTAGACACATCTCTACAAAGGCTTCAGAAGAGTATTTTTTAAAAATATGCTCCTGAAATTGTAGACTTTGTACAGGCTACTTCATCCTGAAAATCCCTATTTTAAAAGTATCATTATTTTATACAAAAAGTACACCAAGTTTCAGCGTTGTGCCATCAACCCATCAAAAGCCAGCTAAAATTTATATTTATATTCATATAAGTTTTGATAGAAGTATCTTAGATATTTACCATTTATTATGTTCACTTGCAGACTCTGGTTTCTTGGACTTTAGTTTTGTTGCTTTCCTCCTTTTTTTTCCTGGACATATTTTCATTACTGCAGCCATCTGGAAGAAACTTCCTTTTCTGTAAATGTATATAACATCTGCAAAGAAATTGATATTAACTAAGGATCTTATCTGTACTTTTAAAATAAAGCCTGCTTTACTCAAGGAAGTCCGAAATAGCAACAACTGACTTTGGCAGGAAAAAGACAACCCAACAAACAGTTTTGGTAAGTGGTTGGAAAATGAATACAATCACTGGGAGTAAGTAGCAGATTTCATGCAATGTCACTTCTAGAATGGAAAGCACGTGTAGAGCATGAGCTGTGATGTATAGAACTAGATAAAATCTTGATCAGGAAAACTGAATCAACAAGAGGTTAAACTAGGATATATCTGGAAGATATTGAATTAGGACATATAACATCAAGTTATGTGATATCTTTAAATAGATTTTTTTTAAGATCTTATCATGTTGGCTATGTTGCTTTCAATTACACCAAAACCAGATGACAGTGCAACATAAAAAAAAATATTTGGAGAAAATTTGTGAAACAATAATAGTAAAAAAAGAGTTCAAAAAAGAGTCTAGATATTAAATTAAATTTTTGTATTATTCCCCCCTCCTCCCCTTAATAGTTATCCATACACTTGACCAATCAAAAAAAAAGTTTGCCAGACCTTAGAAAACCTCAGTATATGTTAATATGCACACAGACTTGGTGAATCCCAGTTTTAGGAGACATTTATAGAATTCCAGTTGGTTAAACTAGGCAGCATTTCCTTTTGCAGCCTTTGACAAGATTTCACACAAAGCAGTGCTAAGGCCTGGTTTGCAGGGACCGGGAGATCAGCAGCTCCTCTGGAATACACATACCTAAACATCAGGAGTGCTAACAGACAGTGTCTGCAACGTCAACAGAAGAAATCGAGCTGAAGATATAACTGCTAGAACAGCCATGAATTTAAAAGGAAGGAACCCATATATGCCAAATTGTAATGATATCTTTCATCCATCCCTAACGATCATGCAAATTTACAATTTACTAATCCCACTGATTATTTCTTTCATTTGTGGTGATGAAAATGAATACCCGCTGGTAAACAAATAAAGAGGAGAATGTCCCAGCCCTGGAGAATGTGACAAGTTAAATCAACAACACTCAATATCACCCTCAGCAGGTGACTAGTTCATTCCAATTTCTTTCAAAATTCTTTTTTTCTTCCACAAGGAGACTGTAAGGCAGTAGTTAGGCTACTAGGGTATAAGCTAGTATTAGACTCCTAAGCTAGGGCAGATGAATTTCTGTGGTTAGAGTTGGCAAGTGCATTGATCATTGTATGCAGATCCTTGCCAGAAATTAAAACACACAACTGAGTGCTGCCGAAACTGTAAATGCCAGATCAGTGATAAATTCAATAACACAATTTATCTGTGAATAACTATTCATCATTATTAACACAACAAAAGGAAAACATAAGCAATTTTTCCTTAACATTTTTGCTTTCTGTGTAGTACCAGAACCCAAACATTTTCCAGCCAGGTCAGCTGCATTTTACCACATTGTCTCACTAAAATCATATGGAGCATTTCTTAGACGTATGTGCCTATATCTACCAGAATCAAACCCACATTACTTATCTTCAAAACCCCCAGAAGATATCCTCTGAACTGCATGTAAAAACTCATTTGTCTTACCCTCATTTAAAACTTTGTAGTAGTTCATCACTTTTCTGGTGATCTTTATTCATTAGTTAAAGAAATTGAAGGTGCTGTTAGCTGACATCACACCACGAGTTCAATAACTGAAAGAGAAAATATTTGCTCTGCAAGTAAAACATTGGGAAGGACTCACTAAATTCGATATTATTAACATGAAAGACAAGACACTTAAAGGTTACTTTTCTTTCCTATTTCAGCTACCCAATGCTTGGCCTTCCCTCTGATGCACTCTGCACAGTGTTTTAACAAGTAACTTCTAATTTATGTGGAGTTATTGGGGACAGGTAATTTTCACTCTTTCAGTTCTGGATGTCTCATCACACAGTGTGAATAAGGAGAAATAATCTGGATTTCATCACGTCGATGGAGCAGTCTCGGTTATAGCCTAGCTGATAGCTAAGGTGCATCTTAAGCCTGCATCCTTAATGCCTGAGCCTTTCCAAATGCAATGAAAATATGTTCAGTCTCAGATTGTTTTAACAGTATTTTTTTTAATGTTAGCAATGATTACAAGTGTCGTTCTTGGAATACCTAACCTGACATACTGAGACTAATTTGTTACTAGGCCCTGGTCCATAATCCAAGCTGGTTAGTTGAAATGAAGATTCTTAATCTCAACATGTATTTTTAATAATATTAGATACTGCAATTATATATAAAAAAATAATAAAATTTTACTCCTTTCCAATCCAAACATTTTATGCTTTTAACATCTTAAAGCTGGTGAATAACCAGCAATAGTAGTGTTATTGTCTTCCTGAGGATGGTTGTTATTCTGTACATCCATGTATATTTGTGGCAGAGATTTTCTTTCATTATTCCAAAACACATAGAGATTAGAAGGTATTTTTAATTAAAATGATTACTGTTGCTGTTACGTTATAGAGCAATATTTTGGGATAAATATGTTCACTGTTAGAAGTGTAACTCTACTTTTCATCTTCAGACTAAGTAATATTTATATAGTTCATCCTTAAATTGTGTAAAATTGGATTTGATCCCAACTGCTGTAAGGTGTTGATTTTAAAACAAGGCTAAGCAAGCACAAAAGTTTATATGAAGATACATATTTGATTAACATTCAGACAAAACAAGTTCAGCCAGGTTGGCTTGTGCAGTTATTCCAGTCTGACTCCAGTGACTTTCCTCTGCATTGACCTTTTAAAGAGGGACTGTATTTTGTTACAACCTACACTGCTTTTGAAAGGAAGAAATACTTAGGGTGAGCTGGTACAGTGCAGGTCCTAATGGTGAGTAACAGGCATTCAGCAATCTCTTATAGACATTTGCATAAAAGCCAATTCATTAACGGTCACAACAGAGTTTATTAGAGATAAAGAAAAATGTTAACAACCCCCACCATGAGATTCTGTCTTCTTCAACACCAGACCCTAGAAATATTCAGAATACTCAATTTATTATCTCCCTTTTTGAAAGATAGCATGCTGAAGCAGTGATACAGGAATTCATATATAAATCTCCACTGGATCAAAGATAATGCAGTGAGTCTTATTTATAGTATTATTCTGGCATTTTCATAATAGTCTGAAATCTCTGTTTCAACCATGAGAAACTAGACTTCATGCAGAATACTACAGATTCTACTATCAATTTGTCAACATACAGAAAAATTATGCAAACCCAGGCAACAGAGTATACAAAATTTAGGTAATTCCGTGGAGACTGAAAAAAACTCAGCAATGTGCTGTTCAAAAATAATAAAAACATTCCCAAAATGCACCACTGGAAAAAAAAAACCCAACAACCCAACAACAACCAATCCAACAACAATTCAAAACTAAGAACTTTAAGTTGCCTGTTAGTGATGCAGAAAACCACCTGTGCCATCTTCTCATCTGTTTCAGTTTAATCACTACAAATGTCAGAAAGTCTAATTCTGATGGATACTGCAATGGAGCATCAGACGGTACATACTATCCCAGTGTTGTTCAGAAGGACTTCTATGCCAGGAAAGAGCCAATCTGGTGTGAAACGATGACTGCTGATTTTCTCAGAGCAGAAGTGAAAACTAAAGAGAACTATGCTGTTACACTCTTTGATAAGTTCAAAAGGGCAGAATAAAAAACAAATTTCAATAACGATTGCTGCAAGGGTCTCACTCAGAGGTGAAAAGACATAGAAAAGATGAATCCATGCCTTTTTGTTTGTTTGTTTGTTTTTGTTTTTCATACCTCAGCTAATGCCTTTTCCTTCTATCTGGCCTTACAAATGTCTGTGGCAAACAAGACATTCCTAAGGTCATTGCTTTGACCTTGGCATTCACTTTGTTTGCCTGTTGAATTCATTTAGGTGTATTGCAGGAGGCCTAGAAGCCCTAAGAAAACAGCAGAACTACACTGACAAAAAAACCCACAAAAATACAAACCAGAGAGCTGAGTGGGCTTTATCTATTTAATTTAGCCATTTAAGATCTAAATGTGTTATGTCTGACTTGGGTCACCTGTCACTCATTATCAAAGGAAAGAAACTATGCTGAGACATGGTTCTCCTCATATAACTGAGCTATTTTAGATGTTACTTTAGAATAAGATAATTTGTTGCCTAAATTTGCTTATTTCTCACCACTGACTGTAAAACAGAGGTGTTTATATTGTAGGTGTTTATATTTAGTATTCCTTGTCTTGAAGAACTCAAAAGGCATGCACCACCCTCCACAAAAAACAGGTGGGGTACTACAAAGGGGAGAAATGAAGCAACATACGGTAAGATTCTAGACTGCAAACCTGTTCTGTTGCACATTGCTGGCTTGTGAAACCTTTTAATTTTTTTTCTGCTAGTAATGTTTCCTCCAGAGGTGGTAGCTTGTTCAGGAAGTTATGTAATAACATTTCTTTCCAGTGACTAACTAGGCAGGTGGGGTAATGGTTTTATAGGTTCTTTTTCCTGGAATTTGGGATCATAACTGTTGATATGCCTTTGTGAATAGTCATTATTGCATAATTTACTAAATAGGTGTACAGTAGATGATATCCACTCATTTTTGGTAGTTGTTTCTTCTGATTCTGCAGGCTTATGACTTTCAGATCTTTCTATCTGTTCTTCCACTTTCTTCTTAAACAAAGCTCACTCCCACACTGCTCCCTAATACTTTGATATTTAACATTGGACATTTAAAGCATACTGCTTCCATCACTGGCCTACAACTGCCTTAGCCTCTGGTCTCAGTCATGCCATTTTTAGTAGAATGTACAGCTTTTAAATACTTGCTTTTTCCCCTACAAGTTGATTTTGATGTGTCAACACTACCAATACCTGTTACTTTTCTCTTGCTGGATTCTTATCTACTGATGCTTGCCTCTCCATAATCCTTTGCTTCTCTTCCTGCACTCTCTGTTTGTTTTGGTTTGCTGTTTGCTAAAAATCCACTTGTATTCCTCTGTCAGCTTTCTTCAGCTTTGTGTAAATTTCTTCTAACTCCTTCTTTATCAAGAGGGATGCAACTCTCTGCTCTAGAGTTGGCTTGAAAGTAAGTTTTTTTTCAGGTAGATTATATGATCCAGTAGATTGTATGAAATAGGCTTTCTGGCTTTAATTTACATCTTTAAAACCTTCTCTTTTTTGTTCAGAAACATACACATCAACGTAAGTAGGTTAGAAGGTGTTTGCTGAGTTATTCTAGACACTTGTGGTGACTCCTGTGTGTATCAGCCTTGCACATTTAGAGCTGTGCATTGTACCACATCAGTTTTGGTTGTTCCTGGCTGAAGATGGTGCACATAGGCTCCATCAACACTCACTGCCATGATTTGCTGTGGGTGCACAGACCTTTGCATATCTAGAAGTAGGGACCAACTAAAACTTCATACCCTCACAGATCCCTTTACTGAAATCCTCACATTTCTGGTCTTCTTCTGAGTTTTGTATAAGATACTATCTCTACATGAAATCAGAGGGAAAATCTGAATTGTTCCTTGAGAGCAAATCATGAACATCAATAAAAAATCTGTGGTAAGCTCTAGATCACTGGATCTATGGTTCAACGACAAAAAAGTCATTCTGGCCCAGAACAGTACAGCACAAGACAGCACTAGTAGCAACAACCTGTATACCGCCTCTTTGGTTCAATATGGGCAAGAAACAAATCTAGATCAATACCCACAATTTGGCATCAATATCCCAATTTCTGTCAAGACATTAGCAGTAAGAATCTTACTGTGCAGAGCATTGAAAATATGCTCTCCAAATGCACTATTGACAAAAAGGCAGGTCATAATAAGAAATTAAATGAAGCTGAATAAATACTTGCACTGAATGTTAGATATCAGGAATGCATTAGCTGAAAATAGTAAGCAAAAGAAACAAAAATATATTTTGGCAGCCATCTCAGCATGCTTTATGGTTACATCGTTAATCTGTGTGTCTTGCGCACTTCAATGCAAAACACGGAGAAAGGCACTAGGCTTCACAAGTATGAAAATAGGAGGGGGGTTGATACTCAAGTTGCATCAGCATTAGATTGTCTAATTTTTGCATGGACATTTTGTCTGTTTAGAGGGACAACACACTTATTGTGCCCATTGTGGCTAGAAATTTCTAAATTCTGTGTTCCAGTCCTAGCTATTTTAAAAAAGAAACTATTACAGACTCTGGAGAGAAAAAGAAAAGGTCAGGGACTTTTGGGCACCTAGAGGAAGAGATTAGATGAGCTAAGAACAGAATAGCATCAGAGAATCAATATTTCTCCTAGAACAATACATGGACTTCAGCTACTCCTTAATTTTCAGTTATCCAGTAACATATGCTGAGGATGCCAGTGATTTTGAATATGCAGATGAACTGGATTTTTAAATAATTTCCTGACGTACATGTGCTGAGATAAATACCTTTTGTTACTGTAGAAATGCAAATTAAAATGAAGAAATAAAATTCTGTAAAGGCTTGAGCATTTGCAAGTTGTAGTCATTAATTGAACTCCTTTCCTTTGTGCTTCCTTGTTCTAAGCTCTCTTATGATCATCATTATTTAAATTTCATGTTGTTCAGTGCTAAAGGGCATCGCTTTGCAACATTTGTAACTGTAAATATCAGCTGTTGCATGTTTTAAGATACCTTTGAACTAGAAAGTTTTCCCACATCATAGTGAAAAGCTACAGGTGTGTGAAGTGTTATAAGAATGGGGAAAAGGCAGAGCTGTAACAGGGCTGGGCATATCACTATATCACTGTTCTGAAGTTATCATATATTCATTTTCATCTCCACTTTTAACGTTAGGATTTCTTTACCTTGATTTCTTCTTTATGGGAGTGCTCTCTGTTTAAAAACCAAAGGAGAGATGTCAACAACATACAGCAGATGGTAAGGAGCTGAAGCCTGCATATTACAGGCCTGATTCATTTGTACTGTTCCAACCCATGCTCCAGGGTCCCAACAGGAGGAGTAACCACAACTGACCTTGTGAAAGTTAAAGCATTTAAATTGCAATCCTTTGGCAGGCAGGTGTGCATCCGTGGGGTAGTTATACAAACAATGACTCAAATTTACCAGTTTGGTGGTTGTAGTAGGATCACGTAGTGAGATTGTTTCAGCTCCTGGTGTCTCCTTTTAGGCTTGGATCTTCTGGGCAAAAGTAGATATTTTTTCTTTTTTTTCTCCCCCACAGCAGTGTCTCTGTATTTGTGTGTTACATTAGTCTATCCACAGTGTTGACACACCCCAGTCCCCTAATAATTTTCTTTGTCACTCAGAAAAATGAAGCACAGTCACTGAGAGAGCACCTTCCCTAGCCTGTGCCTGTGCGAGCTGAGCCAGCGCAGTGGGTTTAGAAACACTTATTTAAAATGTAAAGTTTGTAGAAAAATGCCTTTAAGTAGATGGAGGAAGACACTGGAGACCAGATGAGGATGAACAGCAAAGTTAAATAAAGCTTCTGGGTTTAGAGAATGAATATCAACAGCTTGTTGCAAGAACAGTTCCCAAACCAGCAGTTCTGTTCTTGTCTACATCTTTTATTCCCCATCTGTTGCTTTTAAGCCATTTCTAAACTTTTTACTAATTATGTAATTCTTCTAATCTTAAACATGGTTTTTTATTTCCCCAAGTTTATTGTATACTCATTGAGGTGCATGGTCCTTATATTGTCATGATTTACACTGATGGGATTGATCTCATGCATCTTAGGCATTTACTGGTCAATTGCTTAAGTCTAAACTGGTCAGCTTACAGTCCATTGGGCAAAATGGAAGACAGAGTTAGTAACTTAGACTAGTGCTCTATGTACTTTTAACATCCATATCCACTCTGGAGGACTCTATTAGTAAAGGTATTTATTCAGGCCAAGTGGTACAAGTGGTTCACTTTCATGAGCTTCACTTTCACACTGCTTGTGGATGAACTCATTTGAAACAGCTTGCCTCCATCCACAATGGACTTGGTAACAGGTGACCCCTATCCCTGTGTGCACCCCTGTGAACCTAAAGCATTATTTTTAATCTCATTTTATCTATTTCAAAGATTCTGGAAGATTTTTCATGATTTCAAAGAGTTTCATCTATTTCAAAGAGTCTGAAATGATGTGAAACCTGTGTTGCAGCTTACCATGATGGTGTGTTTATAACACAAAACTGGGGGTACATTTCATACTCTGAGGCCTGGCTGGAGGGTGTAAAGCTGTGTTGGAGGAAGAGTTTTGGAACTGAATGTGACAGATAAGGCCAGGGCTGGCTTAGTTTTGCCTAGTCTGTCTTTCATGAATGACTACTGTCACAAACTATCACCAAAACCAAGCCTGTTTTGTTTTGGAGGGAACTAAATAGTTAACAAAAAAATCAAACCAAGGAGTGAAGTAATGTGATAAACTAGGGAATCAAGACCCAGGAATGAACTAAGAAGCTAAGTTATTTGAGTGGGTACATGTACCTTGAGAAAATAATTTTTAAGTGTCTAAGAGTGAGATGAAACTCCTTCCTGATTCCTTGTCTGCTTTCACAGGATATGCAGACATGAACTTCCTTTTGTCTAGAACAGCCTTTTAGCAGGAGCTCCTTCAAAGGGGTTTCAACATTTTAGTTTTATGCTGTTAATTTTGGGGGTTGATTACACCTTTAGCATTGTGATGCACATTTGTGCATTGTGAAAAACATTGCTGGGGTGCAAATATTCTCATGGGAAACATTCTCTGGAAAACTTCAGAAAAATAAGTTGAGGTAGCATTTCAGGGGTTATGAGGACAAAATTGGTCATCTATGTCCAAACAGTTTAGGGTTTTAAATTATTCTTTATTTTTCATGTCATTCTTTCTCCTGAAAGCCAACCTTAGACTTCTTAGCTAATGTTGAAAGTCATAGAACATGAACTGTTGAGCAGTTTAAAAAAATGGCATTGTTCTTAAGTCATCTGGTTGTTTTTAAAATTCTATCAATGGTCTTTGACCTAGAGGTTACACACAAAACCACTAATCATTTAAAAACTATAGGAGCTACTTCTCTGAAAACCACACCAACATTGTTAACACTTTTTTTTTTCATTTGCATCCATTCCCTATACCTTGTATAGGCATATAGAAAATATATCCCGTGTACATAAAGAAAAAAAATTCAGAGTGTATCTTAACATCCTCAGCTGCTATTCTGTTTCATTGCTATTTGAATAGCCGTTATTTATTTTCTGGTGCCCTACTTCTGACAAATTTCTGCTTGATGAGAGCCTCAGGGGTATAGATTTATAGTTTTCACTCACTTGATGAAAATAATTTTCTTTTACTGTATGAGATTGTGATTCCTTTATTCTTCTAAATATTTCCTCTCAAAAGAGGTATCTCACATGGCTTGGCACATAAATGCTAACCATATATTTATTGCTATTTCTATATACGTATTTTTCTTAGATTGCAAGCTCCCTGAGATGAGATTCTGCAATCTTATTCAGAAGTTAGCAGCTAGAATGATCCTACTTAGTCCTTTTAGCCACAAACGTACCATGCATGTATTGTAATAATAATAATAATAATAATAATAATAATAATAATAATAATAATAATAGATACTGAAAAATAGATGGTGTATCCAGTGTTTTAAAGCAAAACAAACTGCATGAACACCTGAGCTTGACCTGGTTTGAGCTCATCACAGCTGACCCTGCTTTGAGCAGAAGATTGGACTAAATGACCTCCTGAGTTCCCCTGCAACATGAATTATCCTATGAACTTATGAACCTCAACTGCTGGATTTCATTGTTGCTTTGCCTTTTCAGGAAACAAAACATCAGAAAAATGTAATTTCTGCTTTAAAACTTTTCTCTACATAGATCTGTATAAGAGATAGATAGATATATACAAATAATGCCCTCTTCCCATTCTTAAAGGTTTCTAAAATTAAATCTTGCCTTCTTCAGATTTATTCAGTGTTTCTAATCCCACAGAAATAGATTTACAATGTTTTAGTAAGGGAAACCAAAATGAAACTCACTGAAAAGGTTATTTTAAGAAGCCAGTCAATGCATTCACTAGAAATTATTATATAATACCCCTCACCAGAATAGTCTTACCTATGATTGGTGTTGATGCTTTTTAGAGAGGTTCAATTCTTCTAGGTCATACGTTTTTCAGTGGTAACAAAGGCTGCAAGTTGTACTTTCCATGTAGAGTCACATTCTTACTGTTGCATCGGTGAAAACATTCAACTGCC
>JAVJGJ010000014.1:42993915-43005394 GCA_035590215.1 Microhierax caerulescens
GAAAACATTCAAAGCCCCCCCCCCCCCGCCCCCCGCCCCTTTCCTTTCTTTCCTGTGTCAAAACTAGATCATATTTTGTGTACGTTTTCTGGTAGGATTGAAGAGAACAGTTTTATGTTTGAAATACAAAATCAATCTTAATGTTAAAATCGAGCTATATGGGCTTTTTTAATATTTGAGAGCAATCTCACTCTCTGAGGAATCTGTGTACAAACTCAGATCTGAAAGAAAATGGTGGTGTTTTTACAGTATGTGAACACAACCATCTGATTTATAGTTCAATCTGGTAATGCACTCTGTTATTAGGCCACCTGGCAGTTTTATGCATTGTGAATTTAAAGAGGAGCTCAATGTAACATAAGCTTTACAAGCTGGGGAAATATTATTGAAATGAAACATGAATGAGAACCATTTAAACAATAAAATAATGTGTGTAGACTATATATTTTTTCATTTTAGTAAATGCACAGCCTAGGTTTTATTTGCTGAAGTTACATGAGGTTCTGAGAGACTCCAATGATGAAACTTTAAACTAGATTCTTTTTATAATACTGGCACTCCTATAGTTTTGATGTTCACATCAGTAATACCAAAATCTTATCTCTCTATTACACTGGGAACTAGTCTGGAGAATGATTTTCATAGTTTTGTTAGGGTAATATTTAATTATTCTATTGGTTGAAGTTCATTCATCAACAAGCTATACGTACATACATATGTCTGTAACAAAAATTGATAGACACAGGTTTACCAGCCCACACTATAAAAGGTCATGAGCTATGGCTTTAAAGAAAAGACTGTCTTAATAACCAGAGCTGGTGATAATGTGTGTATATGTGTGTGTATATATATAGGTAATGTACACAAACATATAAATATTAATTCTATCTTTCTTTTTTGTCTTGGTTTTAAGTCTTTGAAGTTCTTGTTTTCAAGCTTTCGTTCAACTGTGATGCTAGAAATTTCCTTTTCCTATTTAAAATGAAATCTGAGCACATTCACATGACCTAAGGGCTGGGGCTTTAAGTACAAGAAGAGTTGGCAGAGCTGCAGATATAAAATAAGCATTCTATTATTCTATATGATAATAGGATAACCCCTCTTCACCTGGCACAGAACCCTGGAATCACCTAGGTGTTTATGGGCACGTCTACTTTCTGAGCTGTCTTTCAACTGAATATTTGCTAATTTGCCCAATACTCACAGGAGACCATTTTCATTGCAGTTAAGAATCAAAATAAAACCTTATCTGTCATTTGTTCCTTTTTAACAATGTTAAAATAAAGAGACATCTTCCATGCAGTGAAAACACGCAGTGAATAAAACGGGCAGAGTGCCTTTTTATCTTGCCTGGGTAGTTACTTAAGGCTTTTCAGAACTCTTGGTTTTTCCTTTGGCCACAACTACAGGGCTGGGATGGGAAGGAAGCTGGAACGGGTAGAGAATTTGTTGTGTCTTCCCAGGATTTTAGTGGTCATAAGCTGGGAATGCTGGTTTGCACGGTAAAAAAGCATAACAAAAGGGAGATTCATGGGAATGATTACAAGTTTCTGAGTCACAGTCTTTCCCCCATGGCAGTGAAGATAAGCACTGTGCTTTATTCAAAGCAAGAAGTGAAGTTAAGCACTTTATACAGGAAACCTTGTAAGTATGTTTTTCAATATAAATTTCTTAGCACCTGGAAGAATGCTCCAAAAGGCAATCAGAGTAAGGAGAAGTGATTCACCAGGGAATTAGAACACTGTTTAAAGACCCATGTTTATCTGCCTGCAACGTTGGCCATAGTATTTAAAGCACATACAGGGCTTTGTAACTAACCCTGAAGTATAGAAGCTCAAAGTCTTGCCTGAGTAGCAGTTTATTCTCATCTGGAAGATCCAGGTTTGTTATTTGAAATCAGATAGATGAAGGCTTGAATCCAAGTCATTCATATCTTTGATGAATGCTCTAATCACAGAATGGTGGAGGTTGGAAGGGACCTTTGGAGGTGATCTGGTCCAGCCCTCCTGCTCACGCAAGGACACCTAGAGCCAGTTGGCCAGGACTATGTTCAAATGGCTTTTGATTATCTCCAAAGATGGAGGCTCCACAAGTTTTCTGGGCAGTCTGTGCCAGGGCTCAGTCACCCTTAAAGTAAAATAATGTTTCCTGATATTCGGATGGAACCTCCCATGTTTCAGTTTGTACCCCATTGCCTCTTGTCCTGTCACTGGGCACCACTGAAAAACACCTGGCTCTGTCCTGTTTGTCCCCTCCCTTCAGGTATTTATGCACATTGGTAAGATACCTGCCTCCCCACCAGGACTTCTCTTCTCCAGGCTAAACAGCCCCAGCTCTCTCAGCCATTCCTCATAGGTGAGGTGCTCCACCTCAGTGGACCTCTCCAGAGACACACCTCTCCAGTGTGTCCATGTATCTCTTGTAGTGAGGAGCCCAGAACCGGACACAGCACTCTAGATCTGGCCTCACCAGTGCTGAAGAGAGGGGAAGGTCACCTCCCTCATCCTGCTGGCAGTAATTTGCCTAATACAGCCCAGGATACCATTCACCTTCTTTGCCTCAAGGGCACATTGCTAGTTTATGTTGAACTTGATGTCCACCAGGATGCCCATACCTTTTTTCTGCCAAGCTGCTTTCCAGCTGGGTGGCCCCAACACGTCCTGATGCACAGGGTTGTTTCTCCCCAGGTGCAGAACTTCACGCTTGTACTTCATAAGGTCCCTCTTCATGAGCCCATTTCATCAAGCTGTCAGGGTCCCTTTGGATAGCAGCATGACTCCTTTGTGTAACAGCCATTCCTCCCAGTTTTGTGTCATCTGCAAACTTGCTGAGGGTACGCTGTCTCCCATCATCCAGATCATTAATGATGGTGATGTTGAACAAGAACGGACACAGTATGGACCACTGGTGTACACTGCTAGTTACTGGCTTCCAACTAGACTTTGTGCCTCTGATCACCACCCTCTGGGTCCAGTTGTTTAGACAGTTTTCAAGTCACCTTGCTGCTCATCCAACCCGTACATCAGCAGCTTGTCTATGAGGCTCTTCTGAGAAACAGTATCAAAGGCCTTACTCAAGTCCAGGTATCACTGAACCATAAGGTATTAGGCAAAGATACTACTACTACAACTACTAATTCTCTAAATTTTTTTATAAGATGGGGAGAGGTAGCTACAACCAGACAGGAGTTCAACACTTTTATAAAAAGAATAATTTTTGGCAGTACCTACAGCATTTCCACTGACTACGGAAAGAGTATGGGATTACTCAATACGGTACCAAGAGTAAAAAAAGGGGAAAAGTTTCACTTTTGTGAGTCCTTATGTGAGATGGAAATCTTACTTTATGCCATAGGAAGGGAACTAAAGTGAAAGACTATCTCTCTCCTGTGACATTTCATTTTATCTAGTGCAAGGAAGCATATCTGCTAACTGGGCTCAGACATGGTTCTAAACTGCTTGTAGACCATCCAGTGTATAAGGATTAGACATTTCTAACTAAATTTTAGATACTCAATATGGACTTTAGCTTCAGAAAGCAGACTTATGAGTTTATCTGTCTAAATGTAGGTGTCATTATTTGAGGGATTTGTCTGAATTCTTCTTGTAGGCAATGGAGAGCTGCTCAAAAAGGCCTCTCTCAAAATTGGCTCAATTCTCAAACCAGAAAAAATCAGTACCATTTGAAATGATTTAACTTCTCCATCTTGTCTCTTCCGTGGGTTCTGAGCCTTATATAACAGCACATATGACCATTTCAGATACTCTAAGGCATCTTAAATAGTAGTAGACACTTAAGTTTTGCCAACTTTTGCTTTTGGCCACTTTTTAGATTCCATCAATTGTTTTGGCAGACACTTAGCTTACGTGTAACCATTTGTCTTTGCACACCTAAATGTAGGTGTAGAGTCTGGAGCTAATTCAAATTTCTAGTGAAAGAGTTCTACATTAGCAACTGTTTGTAAAACCTGTACTTCGAGAAGAAATACAAAGAGTTCATCGCCACTGCTCACAAACTGTCTAGTGCACTTGGAAGGACAATACTACACTATGTCATTGCAAATAGCCAGTGGTGAAATATCAGGTTCTTAATCGATAATTTTCACAAGTATTTGAGTGCCAGCTGGATCCAAAATGTCAGGGGATGGAATCCATCACAGTCTGACCTTAAATTGCAGAAGTACTCTGAGGCTGTCACACCTCCATATGCAGTATCTCCAAAGTTATTTAGGGGTTAAGACAACCATTGAAATGTCAAGGTTTAGTTCTATTTCATTAATGTGTTCTGGCTAGGGAAAAAATTCACACCTTTATCTTTTATCTTCTTTGTGTATGTTAGATAGAAGCAAAGTACATGTAAATCACTCTTAAACACAGGTCTGGTTTTAGCAAATGAGGAATAACCCATTCCTCTGATGCCATATGGCTTATAAATATTACTAAATGTGTACAGAAATCAGTTAATTTTGGAATTAGAGAAACTGTTTCTGTTTCAGTCTCTTTCTTAATTAATAAACAGAATTTTATACTATATGAATTCAAGGTGCTTTCCTGGCTTTTAGGGAAGTAGGAGACTCAGATTCATTTGTTTGAGTGTGTTAGTTTTGAGAATTTTTACCCAAATGGAAGGTTCGGCTGCATCATTTCTGTCCTGTTTCTGTTTCTATCCTGCTTTGTTTTTGTTAATCATGATGATCACAAGGAGACTATATTCCTATTTCTTTAAAGTAAGCAATATTTAAGTCTTTTAACAGTATTGGCAAATGTCATTAATAGGAGCCTTTTTTATTAGTCTAAGGTGTAGAAACTATCAGTCTAGAAATAATCCCACAAGATCAAGGCTGAAATATGTATGTAAACATGAGGAAGTGGATACTGAAATGACAGTGTAATACTTAAAGAATGCAAAGGTACAGCACCTCCTCTGCAAAACCAGAGCATTTCAATCCCTGCATTTGTCAGCCAGTCACCTTTCGTAAGCAGAAAATTCACTCAATAAGGCTCTTTAAGATCTTTTTTCCTTGTAACAAAGCTGAGCTTAGAAGTTTGAAATCAATACCTTGTAAAAAGAGACCAAGTGGGTGGCATTTTCCAACCATGAGACATGTCATTACCATTGACCTCACTACTCTTCTTAAATAGCTAGAGAAGGGCAACAAAATTGTCAATTAGATTTGCAGTGAGCAGGAGTCAGCCTTACTTAACTTGTGCTTGCCTGCATAATCATGCATATCTCTCCTCTATATCAGGAGTTGTTCAAGCCTATAATAACTAGGGTTCAACAAGTCTGAACCACCTTCCTTTGCTGATAATATGGAAGTTGTTGATTTGCTACAGATTATTCAGGATTTTTGTAGCCCTGACAGAGTGTCATATTTTAAATTCCACCTCAAAGAGTTTGTGCTGTGGCTACTGAGTAGGAAATAGTGGAAGGAAGTATTAAGCAAAACATGACTGCATTTTTACTTTTTAAAGACCATATAAAATTTCTTTGTTATTGTGCACATTGTAAAGCAACCACACTAAATTTGACATGATCTGCAGTCTCATTATTGAACAGAATAGGGGATGGTCAGGGTGCTGAAGATAAGAAACTAAACACTATTTGCAGAGCTAGAGGCAGACTGTGCTGTGAAACATGACAGCATTATGACTTCCTTAGCCACACAATACTGCTGCCTTAAAAGTGCTGCATTTACTTAAACATTTTTAAAAGATTAGATTTAAAGCTGATTAATATTCTTATCAACTGATGTAGCTGTGCAACATTTCTTTAGCATGCAGAGTCCACTGTATAAAATTTTCTTTTTCAAAATTGGTAATTCCTCCTGTAAAGTTCATGTCTATTTGTTCCCCAGAAGAGAAGTCCTCTTTCAACATTATGGCCTTCTAAGCCTTCCTTTGCATAATAGTAGCCTGTCTCTTCACCTAATCAATGCTACTGAACTTCCCTGTTTTGCAAGTGCATCCTATGGCTCAGCTGGTCTAACAAAACCCCACTGACTCACGTTTAAGTCTATGGTTTCAAATCCCAAGTCACGCTCTGGATGTAAGGGCTAGAAAGCTTAGGAGTGCTGAATACAGGTGCACAGTAGCTCTGTTAGCATTAACAGTTATGCCTCTCAACCATTTGTACTATGATAATAATCTCACCTACCTTTTTTTCAACATACATGTGCTATCTAGTGTAGGTGATGGGGCCTTTCAAGCAGATCAAATACACAGTTCATTACCAATTCCATACAGCCACTAGATTAGGTACCCACGAGGGACAGATTACATTCCACTTTATTTCCATGATGTGGTGAAAGATGTGACTAGACTAGGATTTGGACCCTTTCCTTGCATGCTTTTTCTCTCATCATCCATCCTGGAGTTGTTCTACTCTACCCATTATTCAGATGGTCAATCCCCTTTTTGTTGCACACTGGTCTTCACTGAATAGCTACGTGTTAAACACGTTGCTTACTGCTTGCTTTCATGACACACTTTATATATGAGAGGATCTTGTCATGAACATCCACAAAGAGACCTTGGAGATCTCTTCTCCTGCCCTCCACAATATGTACACCGTGGACGTGCCATATCTGCTGCTCTTTCTGCTGACTCCTGTGGTCTTTAGGTTGCTGCCTAACACTTGCTGCCTCTTGTTTATTTGCTGCCCCACCTTTTGACACTGAAAAGTTCAGAAGACACCAATCTAGATTGAAAATTGGAATTATGGATCCTTTTTCCACTAAACCTACTTGTTTTAGAGGTTTCACACCAAAACCACCCAAACCTACAGGACAAACTTTTTTGTTTCCTCTAATGCTACTGTTTTCAGTTAACACATTTCTAGCGTATCTCCTCCTGCTTTGCCTTGGATAGATTTTTTAGTGCTACAAGGCCTTGTTTGCTACAAAGACTAACATTTTTCAAGTGTTATTCCATGTAATTCATCACATTTACTTAAAATACATTCAGTAAAACATAAACCATAACAGAATTAGTCTCAGTTATTTAAAAGTGTACAGCTGTAAACTACTACATCACTGGAAGAAATCTCAATTAAGCAGAACTGCCATCCCCATTAAGCAGTAGTCATTGCCATTAAGTATCATTGGACTTAAATTGTTCCCAGGGAGACATCCTGATTAAGCGGACTTCCTAGTTTAAGTGTATCTCAATTAAACAGAATGTGCTGCATCAGCATTTCATTTTATGAATGCACCAAGAAGGAATTTGATTAGGATTTTGAAACAGTTTGTGTGATTGTTATCATTATTGAAAATTTAGATGGGAATGCAAAAAGAACGTTTGGGAATTAGTATTTATGGCAATTAAGTACCTACTTCTTGAGCCTTTTAACAGTGACCACAAAGTTTTTGGGTGTTCTGTGCATACTGCTTTGGTTCTGTGTGGACATGATTAGTTGTATCTAAAAAGATCTTTAAAAGGTAAATCTAGAAGTGAGTATGTGCCTAGTCTTGAAATCCGTTAAGGCTTAAAAAATTTAATCTGCCTTTTAAAATTTCCACATGGCTCCAAAGAGTTGGTTTTCTGCACATGAAGTTTAATGTTTTAATGATCATTTAGAACTTCTCAGTGTCTTCTTATGTCTGTGTATCTGATCTTACTCATTTTTATACATCAGATGGAAGCATTCTGTATTTTCAATGATCTGAAAAAAAGTTATGCCATAAACAAGGAATTGTCATTGTGGGACTGCATTTGTTTCCAATCAATCTGTATTTCCAGATTGGGACTAGATTCCTTTTTTGAAAATTTTATAAAAATTTCTTTCAAAATATCTAGTTTCTTATTGAAATAATTCTCATCTGTCTGAGCCAAATAAATATGGATCCAGTGTAACACGAAGAGCAAATGAGGGTAATAGAATTATTCTTTTGGGAAAGAAAAACGGTGATGTGGGTATTTCAGTGGTATAAATGACTCATTCTGTAACTTCTGTTTTGTGAGACTTTGTTCTGATGTACTTATTTTATGACAATAGAATTGAAAAGAAACACAATTTTGAATAATGTTTTTAATATGAGAAAGAAATGAAGACTACTGAGTGTCCTAAGTAACTCTTTGAATACCATCTTGCCAAGAGTGGAGAAAGACCATGCAACTAAACAACTTTTGTCCATGAGTTTCTGTAATCCTAACCATCATTTGAAAGCTATTGACAGTTTATTCTGATAAGATAATCAGAATAAAAGGATAAATACACTGCAGATGGGGTTGTTTTTCGCCTCCGTATCTTGGCACTGCTCTGATCTTGTCAGGTACAACTGTGTTCTGGTTGCACAGATGAAGTCTGCACCACCTTAGAAAATGGGAGTCCACTTATCCACTAATGCAAGAAGGTATTTATATGCTTAATTCCCATTAGCATTAATGGGAGTTACATGTCTAATACTGCTCAACATTGGTGAGAAATTCACCTTAAATTTTCAACTGCTTGAAATAGCAACCTCTGCAACCACGCATAAGAGATTATAAATAAAGAAACAATAGAAACAAAGCAGGCTCCTAAGAGGTACCAGCAGTGTACAGATAGAAGTAGACAATTTTCCCCTCAGCAAGCTTTTCTGCTTAAATCATTTTAGTAAATAAATATTTAACAAGTGACAGAACTTAATTGATGTTTATATTTACACGGCAGTTAATTTATATTCTGCTAAAGCTGAATCCTCTATGCACAATAATGCTTTATATCCCTCCATGGTGGCAGACACCCAAACAGCACAGTTGTGTTTTTGAAGAAAACCATAACAACAAAAAAATGCACTGCTCCAAATACTATATAAGTCATTACATTTTTTTCCTCTCTTCAGCTGTCAGATGTATTGCATTATATTATCAGATTGATAGATCTAGTGTTATTTCAACATTTACCATTTTACAACAACAAATAGAAAACATATAAGGAAGCTTTGGTAACAAATCTTTCTTAATATGTATGTGAAGTAGACAGTTAGTCTAAGAAAAAATATAACTGATGACAGATTTCATTTCAATCTGCTGGTGCTTATTAAGATGTCTACAAAGAAAAAAGCCGTATCTGAATACATCTCTCTCTGCAAACAAAGGAAAGTTTTAATTGCTTTAATCAGCATTTGCTTTGTCTTTACAGTAACATAGAAAAACAAGTCAGGTATAATCAGTAAATGTTTTCTAAAGGAAATCTGTAAGCAGAGACTTCAGATCATTTCTATTATTTGTATCTAGAATGAGGTTAAAGTCTACATTACAGGTGCAACACCATTCAAAAATTCTTAAATTTGCTTTATAAAACAGATTTATATTTGATTTGATTTGATATCATTTTAGAATATGGAGAAAGAAGCCGGCTTAAATCTGACCAAACCTCTCTCCCACAGAACCCTACAACAAGTGCTGTAGAAGCTATATCAGATTCTGGAAATTAAAGCACAGCCCAAGGAAACAAACTGCACATTGATGAAGATGTGCAGCTAAAAAGATAATAATGCAAAATAATCCATGTCAGTCAACAAGGTTTGGGCAAAGTGATAGGCAAAATCTGTTCTTTCTTTCAGCTCATACGCTCTTGATTTTGGATCTTGATGATGCATGTAGTTCACTCCTCATTCAGAAAAAAGGGCCAAAAAACACCCAAACCCACCCAAATCTCTCTTGAGCAGGAAATGGGAGTTAGTGCTCATATGTAGGAAATACTCAGCACCTTCTAGATCAAGTCCTGCACAGGAATCTGTTTTTCAAATCTCTAAACCTGTTAGATAAAGGCATGCTTGCACTGAAGGGGCGGGCCACTCACCTGTTCAAAACAAGCGTGATTTCACCCACTGTCTCTGCATTTATTTGCTCTTGTAAATACACAACTCTTGTCCAGCACAGAGGAAGGGAGGAGAGAGATAAGGCTAATACCTTTACCCCTTTCTGCAACTAAAACTGGATCACTCATAAGTGAGAAAACCCTTATGAGTGGTTCTTCCACTGTTGTCCTGTGGAACATTACTAGATGTTTCAAGCACTGTCATTATCTGAAAGCCTCTGTCAGGAGGTTATGCCTCCTACTGCACGCTGATTGCATTTGCAGAGATGGATGTTTGAATCAATACTGATTTTAAATGCCTCTGGGTGCTGAATTCTTTGAATAGACCTCTGTATGTGCAGCAACTGTTACACTATCGCTGTATACCATGTGTTGGATCAGTAGCAGGCTAGGTGAACAGTTGGTTTCTGTATAACCAGTATAAGTAACTTTCTTTTATGTAAATACATACAACGAAATGCTTTTATTAGAATGTCTTCAATGTACAGTAGGACAAGAGACCTCCCCAGCCTCCCCAGCTCCCCAGCATATCACTGAGCTTAATGCCATGGTTTCCCTCACACTGGCAAGTAAAGAAATGGAGTTGAGAAGGAGACACTGACCTTCATTTAGCTCTTCCAGGTCTTTCTTTCTCTGGATGCAATAGATTTCTCATTCTTAGCTGAGAAAATTGACTAATCTTATTTTCAAGGTGCAGCAAGGGCTGTGAAATACCTTCTCACCTCTTCATAGACACTGAGGATCACTCTTTGCCTGCCATGTGACACCCCTCAATACAGAGCCAAAATGTCCTGGGTGAACATACTGTTTCTGAGGTGTGATGGGTTGACCCTGGCTGGACACCAGGTGCCCACCAAAGCTGCTCTGTCAGTCCCCTCCTCAGCTGGACAGGGGAGAGAAAATGTAAAAAAAGCTTCATGGGTCCACTTAAGGACAGGGGGAGATCACTCGCTAGTTATGGTCATGGGTGAAACGGACTTGACTTGGGGAAAGTAATTTATCACCAATCACATCAGAGTGGGATAATGAGAAATAAACCCAAATCTTAAAAACCCCTTACACCAAACCCCTACCTTCTTTCCAGGCTTAACTTCACTCCCAATTTTCTTTACCTCCTCTCCCAGAATGACACAGGGGAAAGGGAATGGGGGCTGCCATCAATTCATCACATGCTGTCTCTCCCACAGGGGGAGGCTCCTCACATTCTTCCTCTGCTCCAGCATAGGGTCCCTCGTATCGGAAGATAGTCCTTCACCCACTGCTCCAGCGTGGACCCCTTCCCCGGGGTGCAGCTCTTCAGGATCAGGCTGCTCCTAGGTCCCCTGTGGGGTCACAGGTCCTGCCAGCAAACCTGTTCCATCGTGGGTCCCCCACGGGCTGCAGGTGGGTATCTTCTCCACTGCTAACCTCCATGGTGACAGCATGGTTCACCGTGGGCATCACCATGGGCTGCAGGAGAATCTGCTCGGTCACCTGGATCCCCTCCTGCCCCTCCTGCACTGACCCTGGTGCCTGCAGGGCTGTGCCTCCCACATAGTCTCACCCCTCACTCTGGCTGCAGTTGCCCTTGTGCAGTTTTTTCCCCACTTCTTAGATACCCTATCCCAGAGGCGCTACCACTGTCACTGATGGGCTCAGCCTTGGCCAGCAGCAGGTCCATCCTGGAGCCAGCTGG
>JAVJGJ010000014.1:43010046-43032427 GCA_035590215.1 Microhierax caerulescens
CTGTTATCTTTTATTTGGGAGAAGAGATCTACTCTGAGGAAGGAACATTGTTCACCCTCCTTAAGAAATTATGCAAGAAAAAACACGGGTTTTATAAAAAGGGGTAACAGAGAGGATTACACCAGTTGACTGAACTTGGGGAAAAAAAAAGATAAGCTTTTGAGACACAAACTTTGTTACATTTCTATTATAGAAGATTCGGTCTTGAAAGCTAAATACATTTGGAAGAAATCACCCTTATTTCAAACTGTTTATAAGGTATGCCTTTCAGTGCCAAGTGGATTTGAGATTCATTGGGCCAGAAGCAAGCTGGGAATATAGCATTCTAGCCTAGTGAGTAGGGCTGCGCAGTGAATCTAGGTTCTGTCCTCAAAAATATCTGGCATTTTGGCAAATAAACCAATGATCGTTGAATGCAAAGCTCAGCAACGTGACTACAAGTAGGGACAAGGAACACAGGTGTCTCCCACTGAAATGGGTGCCCTAAACATTCACACTCAGTAGATGTGTTAGCAAATGTTACAGTCCTAGTGACTACAACCTTTGCCCAGGAGGATGTGAAGGAGCAGGGACTGTCTCTATGGATGCTCTGGCCAGTAGACATGGGGAAAAAAGAACACCATTAATTCTTGGGAAGAACAAGATTTCCCTTGTATTTTGTGGGGGACTTGGTAGTGCTGGGGCAAAATCAGTATGAACACACACTGAGGAGCCCCAAAGAAGGTTAAATAGAGAAGGGCTCCATTTACCAAATGGAAAGGAATATTAGGCAGGAACTGAAGGATCATAGTGTGCTTCCTGATTTTCTTGAAAAGTGATAAATCAGGGTGCCCAGTGAGCAACAAATATTTCCAAGGTCGTTGTTTTGATCTTATTTCCTCCTAAGTCTCAATTTAAGTGCCTAAGTCTATTCTTAGGACTAGTGCTGCTCCAGAAGTATAGTCATCCAGGGTGAAGCATGTTTAAGCATCTTCAATGGCACTCATATATCTGTGTTCTACTGTAATCTCTGCTATCAGCTTAGACAAAATCATTGAGCAAATCACATTAATATTGCCTCCTATCATTACCTAGTTTAGGTGTTATGACTACTCATCACCGCTGAGAGGACAGAAATAGTGAAGATTTGGCAGCCTTGGATGGCAGGCAGGCTTTCTTGAATTTAGATGCTGTAGTCACAGTGACTAAGTATGCCAAATAATGTCTGGCTTAATTCATCATTTACAAAATAGGGAATTGATACCGAGTTCTGCAGAGAGATGTATGATGATAAAGCAGACAAAAAGAACTAAGTCCATGCCAAATACTACTATCATTTCATGAATGGCAGGTAGGTATTGACCATTATTCACCTGTTTCTCACAGTTTTTTCTTCACCACCCCAGGGGATGATAGTTTCTGATGAGTTTCATCTAGCTTTCACTCTGTTTTGGGTCGTTTCAGGCTCTGAATCAGGAACCTGACAATGATACCAGAACCACTATCTTTGTATGATGCCATTCCTCTAGTAGATGCAACAAGTGAGACAGTTTCTTCATCAGTGAATAATTAAAATTGTGCAATAAGTGTTTTCCATCTCAGCAGTAAGCAATTAAGTTTAGTCACAAGAATGCACAACAATTGCATTAGTGTTAAACAGAGGAAGAGGTAGGAAGAAACTGTGTAATCTGTGTGTTCTCAAATAAGTTCAACCCTAGACCTGAATTCCTAACTAATTCCTAAAAGTTTGCTGCTGTTTTTACTTCAGCCTCCTGTCTAAATGCACCATCACACAAGCAAACAAATAAATAGTGAAGAAATTTAAATGATACCACAGAAAAACAGTTAAAACCAAACAATCAAGCAGCCAACCATGGAAATCAAAACTTTGTTCTAGCTCTTTCTTGGAACTAATCTGATTAAATATCATGTTGGAAACACTATTTACAACAATGCTATGCACATGAGAACTGCTTAGATTGCACTAAGACATGGCTACAGTTATGGGAAAAATTGTGTTCTATCCAGGAGTTTCATTCACAAAGTATGACCATATTCTTGGCTCAAAAGATCCTTTGTATAGATAATCTGTACTGAGCTCTTCCCTTGATATGAACAATATGCATTATTGCTGGTTTTGTGACCTTCTGAGTAATGCAAGTGTGTTATGAAATGATACAACCCTAAATTTATATTTGTAATTTTTTTTTTTTTGTTAGAGGATTCTCATTTTCTTTAGCATAAAGCACCATATATGATGTTTAACTGCAAGATCCATGACTTCCTTAATCCTGAAAAGGGCTTGTTGTGTGGATCTACTTTGTACCCCAAGATTGTTTCATTTGTTAAATAGTGTAGTATTGTTTTGGTCATCTGGTAAATTGCTATGGGGTTTGCAGAAGAAACAGGCATATTTGTTTTAACTGTTGGATGTTAGTCTCTGCATGAAGTCACGGTAATTATATCTTTCACTATGTCCTTCTCCAAGCACACAATATATATGTGTATAAATAAAAAGGAATGTAAATTCGGTCTTGAAGTCTTGGCTCTGTCATGTTGTATTACTTTGTCAGCCCCGTGTAACACGACACAGATCCTCATTCTGGTATCACTAGTTGGGTCAGAAACAGCATTTGTTTTACCATCTTGCAAAAGCAATAACTCTTACAGCTGTCCAGAAAGATACAAATCTCACCTGAAATATTCCGAATGAATCCTAAGACGGTCTGCTGGCACCCAGAGGGGAGACTGTGGTGCTCTTGCTCCGTTCTTCTACCAGGGCTTGAACACTGAGGAAAACAGTATTTACAATTGAGTGAGTTTCCAAACTGCCTAACTTTTCAGTTGTGTGTTTTTTATATGTTAAATATGGTTCAGAAGATTAAAGTCTTCTTTTTAGGCAAAGAAAGGAAATAATGTTTCCTGTCCCATTTGCCAAGCTAAGTGAACAACTGTTCCAGCACAATTAGAATTGTTAATTGATTTGAAAACATAGGGCTTTGAAGGTGGAAAACTGCTGACATTATTTCAATGGGGAAATGCACTCCTGAGAGAGAGCACTGCAGTACAATTTCTCTCCTTGTTTTGTTGAATATACATCTATAAAAACACTGTGAATCATGCAGTAAAAACTGCTGTGCTGATATCATAAATCTCTGATAATAAAAATTTCATTGTTGAAACAATAAAATAGACTTTTATTATAACACAGAGTATCCACCTAAACATTGTCCTTTTAGCTTCTTTGAGTTAAATGTATGCACAGTTTTACAGTCTATAAACAGATCTGGAATAAAAGTTAATAAATGTCAAAATTTGCATTTCAAAAAATTCTTGCTGCATTTTAGGGAAGATCAATCTATGAACCTTTCAACATTATGTCAAATGAAATGCTAATTGTACCTTTAGGAATTTCAGAGACAGTGACAAGAAACTAAATGCTCTGCTCCTTTGCATCAGCAAGTCGAGGATAATTGTATATCTACTCTTGTGAACTTCTAAGAAAAAAAGGAAAATGCTAAGAAAAAAGGGTTTTCTATTCTTTAACTCAGGAGGGTAAACTTCTTCAGCCACCCTTCATCAATCTACCTTCAAATAAAGTGTGTTAACGTGTTGACAATGGACAAATCACACAGAACTACATTTATTCATTTTATAATAGGTTTGTCAAATGAGCTTCAGCTAGAGATTTAAGAGTGAGAAACATTTCCATCCAGGAACAACTGACTTATTCTGTTCAAGTTGCTAGAATGGTTTGCAACGTAAATTTCCTTTTTTGAAACAACTATCTTCCCCCTCCCTCCCCAAATATTGGTAAAGTACCACTACTTTGAAAGGTAAATCCACTAATATATATAAAGAAAAGGCATAACAGGTTTTTTATAACCTCTCTAGACAAATCCGTAATGCATCCCTTGTTTTGTTTAGTAATCAATCTTAGCAGTTTATCTCTAAGCAATACAAATTGTATGCCATAGTGGTAAGTGCAAGAACACACCCGTGCAGTAAGGAAAGCTTAGCTCGAAAGTAGCATCTAATTGAGGCTTGCAACATTTCCCCTGGTGTTACCCTGCCCTCAGTATATTGAATATATTTCCTGCAGCTACACTGAAACCGTTGAAACATTCGCTCACTCTGCGGAGATTGAGAGTCAGAATAAAGTCAGGGAAATGTTTATGCTCACATTAACCTATTCAGTAAACTTTATCCTGCTCAGGCTTGGACTAGGCACCTTCTAACTCTCAAAATGCTTTTATAACAAACAGTCTGTGGTTTCTGAAACAGAGACCACTCATCCTGCCTTTCTGGCTTGTGGTCTATAGGCCTGCATTTTTATATTTTCTACCATTTAGTTTAAACCCATTCCAAACTGTATTTCATTTAGAAGTTATAAAAGTCAGTCATAGTTCAGAGCTAGTATTCAGGTTGGAGGATCTACTTCTACTTGCATTGCTGCTACATATCTGAAAAGCGAGCTGCAGACCCTCTAGTTAAGTATTTGAGCCCAATCCTGCTGACACTAATGTCGAAGGTAATTTTGGTTTGAACGTGAGTTAGGTTGGGTCCTTGTATTCATAGGTCCACCAGAATATGTAACGACTGCTATATATTTAGTTTACATTAAGTAAATGTAAAATTATACGCTCAGAAGTGATGTATTGAAGTAAGTTTATCCCTTTGTCATCTATCACTGCTAGAACACAAGCTACTCACTGGTTCAAATGTTCTGGAATATTTAAAATCACTATCCATCAATTTTCTTTCAAAAATGTTAATCTCTATGCCATCTCCATACTATACAATAGCTAGATAATCAGAAAATGTGGTGGGCATGGAACTTACCTGCTTGGTACTTTCTCTATAGCAACTTTTTCTGAACGCATCGTTGCTGTGTTTTTCAGTAAAACTAATTCCTGACCCTCCCTTCTAACAAAATGTTATTTAGCCTTATATTCACCACACAGTACAAAGGTATATTGGAACAAGAAGCAACACACATTAAAAAGAAAAGGATGAAAGGAAAAATTTGGCATAATCTGCATAATTCATTACATACTACATGCAGTTAAGAACTATCCCATGTAGTAAACATTGGACTACATTTTGGGATAAGTGAATTTCAGCATGCCTGTCAAACTTTAACCATAATTTCAACACAAATTGAATGGATTCAGTCAATTCACTGGGGCCTTTTCTCCATTAATATATCTTTCACAACTGTAAAGTTTGTAATCAGGTGGATTTTTATTTTCATTTCACTTCATGCCTAGATGAAAAAGCAGATATGAAACAGACAGAACTTTCTTAAGCACAATGTTCATCTTTTTTTTTTTCTTTTTTTTTTTTAAGAGTCAAAACTGCAGGCTAATAAAACCATTTAAAATAAAAGGGACCATTACTCCTTGGTTTTATATGAGCTTACATGCTTTCATTGTGCAAAGTGTGTTATTAATTTAACATGCCAGATTCATAGGTTTCTGCAATATCAGGTTTGATGTATTCATTATCGGCACTCAGTACATTAATTCACGCTGAAGTCCGGTAAATCAAAATTATACCATCTGGCTTCCTGTTCTTAATGATGAATTTGATGTAGGGGTGATTAAGATTGTTAGGCTTTTGAATTTTAATGTAAAAATTAGGGGATTAAAAAGGCATTTAGAAATGACCAATAGTTAGAATAAACTTACTGACAGGATCTAATTTGTGTACTTGCTAGTAAAGCTCCATTTTAATTAGCAGCCACAGCCTTTCAGCACAAGCTCAGAGAGACAGAAGTTTAGTGATTAAGAAGATGAAGCTGTTAAATTGATAAATTGACCTTGAAATACTTGTAACTGTGGGGGATGGCCTAGTAGCTGTATGGTTGGTGTGTTGTGCTACCACATGGGGGAAAGAGTTTCAGGATTGACCCTAGTAATTCTGCCTTTTTAGATGATTGACCAGCTGGGGATGGGAAAAATCACAGAGGTGACCTGCTCAATGTCTAAATTCAATTGCTCAGTTTGTAAGCAAACAAATTCCATTATTATTTAGCACTTGCTGGCAGGTAGCCTGAAGTACCACCTCAGTTCTTCAACAACTTACTCATGCCCTTTGCCAGAGAGAGGTGCTAAAACAAGGTAGAAAAGATAATGGGGTTGAAACAACATCATAACGTGAATGATGACCTGTCAGCTTCCATTGAGAGCAGAACAGTCAGGGACAAATTTGGCTCTCACTTGTCAAATGTTCTTGACAATGGCCAAGCAGTCAAATCTTTGACAAGACGATTCCATTGTACTTATGATATTTTATTAATCTAAAGACATTGCATATTGTTGCATGGAAATTGCTAGAAATCTTTAATGGGACAGATCAGATATGTAAGAGCTATAGCATGTGAAGGGAAGATAGTTCTGCTTAGTGTGTTTGAGCTTGTTAGAGCTGCATGACACCATGTGGAATCATATTAGGGCCAACAAGCTATGGCAACTCTAATTCATATACATAGTAAAATTGAAATTGAAAAAAAAGCAAAAAAAGGGGCTATTGCTCCCACATTTTGGCAATGTTCCAGTTATTCGTACCATCTCGAAGAAATGTGATGATATTTTAGATCTCACCTCCACTTTAAAATTCCTAAAGATAGTCACTAATATTTGTTCACTGTGGCGGGTATAACTTACAGGAGAAAACGAGTACATTTGTACATATCAACAGTTTGAAGGATTCTTATTCCTTGGCAAGTCAGGGAATATTTTAAGTCTTATATTTTAGAGGAAATCGAATCTTGACTAACCACTGCAATTTATGTCATTTTAAATAAGATATATTTGAATAAGTATATTTTTCATGCCCTAAAAAGACTGATGTCTTCTTTTATAAGCTCATCCTGTGACACACTTGAGTAGGTAGGTATATTGATTTTTTTCTTTTTCTGATGGCAATGAAGTGTAAATGGAAAATATCAGACTTGGCAATCACTTAAACCATGTGAAAATTTCAGAGTGAAGGCTATTAGAGTCACTTTGTGATCTCCCTAGATGACCAAGGAAAAAAACATTTCTACATTTCTTCAGATCCTTTGTGTGACAGCTAAGGAGAATAACATTTTTTCTAATATGCCAGTTTTAGTCTCTAGTTGAGAATAACCTCAGTGCTTTCTTATGTCACTAGCTGAGAGAAGATGAAAGACCCAGCCTTGTGTAAATGGCTTTGTCTAACCATCAGTCTTTAGCTCTGCATGGCAGCTGTACTATTGACATTAGCTTGTGCACTGGATGAAATTGAAGTGAGTTAAATGTGACCTTGGCTTAGTTGTTGAAGTAGAAATGAACTCTACTGGGAGTGGAAAAAAATAAGACCAGTTTCTCTAACTTCATTTTTTCTTTAATGAGTTTAACAGCACTCTTAGGATTTGATACATTTTATAAAAAAGCTTTTATTTCCTTTCCTATTATACAGTGAGTAATCACCATTAGTAAGGTTAGCTTGCCCTTTTAGTATAAAATCCTGATTTTAGGTGTTTATATCCCAATTACTATAAAAAGCGAATCTTTCTCAAAAAAAATTAATAAAATCCACTGCCTTTTCTCTATGTTGTCCACTGTACCATTTCACAAAAAAAAACGTTAACCACACTTATTAATTATAGTTAAAGCATTAAAAATATTGCAGTGTTCAGTGTGTCTAATGACTTTGCTTTGTCTGTTAGTTTACATTGAAATTACATTGACATTCACTGAACTGCCTGCTGGTAAATCACATCCTCATGTGAGAGACATGCATGTAAGTGAGGGTGGTTTGGAGTCAACCCAGGATTTTTATCTTGTTTGTATTATGCATTTCTTCCATGTGTACATGACAACATGAGATATCTGAAGACGGCAGAAGAACCAGGAGCAACTAGTCAGATTCTCACCCAGGTCTTCAGCTGGTTGTGTATGGGGGTTCAAACTGAGGGTGCACTGGGGTGCATACACCTGATTCTCCCACCAGTTCACAGGACAATCTCAGTGAAGTAAAACAGAAGCATAAATGTACATTCACCCTTGGGATAATAAACTAGATATATTTCATAGAAATGGACTTCAGAGGAAGCTGCATAGATGACTAGGGAATGGAAAAATGAGCCATTCTGGGGCTCTGGGGCTACAGGACCATTACAGGAGAAAGGAGGCCAGAAACGTTCAGAGGAAGAACCAGCCACAGAGAAACAAACCTTTCCCTACCTTCAGGGACACACATTTCCTGACTGCTGCTGAGATGTCTCAGCTCTGCTGGTCAAACTGAAGGCAGAACTCTGAGGTTTTGAATAACCTAGTTCTGGGTGCGGCAGTCCAAAACAGAGCATACCTCTGGGTGACAGACAACTTGTTCATGGGGGGAAACCTACAGCAAAAGTACAATGATAACAGCTTGGAGAAGTTAGGCATGGGGTTAGATACAACAACTTATCAAAATTTTTTTCTTTCTTTTTTATATAGAGGCATATGCAGAAGCCTGTTCATTTCAATGAAATCTCTCCCAAGACAGAATTTAGTCCTTATCAGAATTTCCTTATTTGATACTTGTAACCCCTTTTTGTGGGTTTTATGCCAAATAAAACACTATATTCCTGGTCCCGTTTCTACATCAGTCAAATAATTCCCACTCACATTTCCCAAGCCTTATGTGGCTCTAGTTTCACTTTCTTACAATTTACTAATTATAAGCAATGGGGCAAAGGTTTACATGATATATTGCACTACCCCTAGATTTTCTGTACTGCTGTTTGAAAATTGAAAATCTTTCTTTTCATCTTCAGTGTCTTTCTCTTATATTTTTCTGTATTATTTCATAACCATATATCTGTCCTTGGTCTTAGCCTTTCCAACTGCTCTTTATTTTAGTGTCCATCTCATTCATTTTGACTTATTTTCCAGTTTTGTGCAGTCATCAAATTTCAGCCTGTTACTGCACATTCTGTGTTTCAGGTTACTTTTATATAAGGTGAATAAAATCTGTCTTAATAGTGATACTTTTGCCTTATACTTGTTCTTCCCTCCTGTTAGAACTTACAACTACCCTTTATAATATACATGTCAATTCTTAGGACATTAACATAACACGCTGCTGGTACCATACATCACCAGGCCTGCAGCAAACTTCTCTTGAGTTCTCTGAGAAAACTTTGCTAGGAGGTCAAGATACAATTTTTCTATAGCTTTGGCCTGTTCTACTCCATCTGAATTTCCTTAAACCCTTTTTAGCAAATGAAGTAAATTATCTTGATTCTGTAGTTATCATAGTTTCTTTTTGATAAATTTAATTAAGTTCATAAGACTTCTGGATTAGAGGCTTATATCACAGGAAATTCCTTTCATAAAAACAGGAAAGTGAAAATTTCAGTGAGTTAGTATTTTCAGAGGTTTAACGAATCATATACAGGGCTAGACTTATGCTGTTAAAGCAATGGAATTTGTGGACTGGAAATTGTAGCCATTTCAGGTGTACAGTGCAGGGCTAGGAGATTCTGGACTACAGAAAAAATGCCTGGCAATGTCAGATTCAGCTCTAAACAAAACACATGGCCAGAAGCAGAGAGACAGGTAACTCTCTGGAATACCAAAAGGATCTCCAGCACACAAACCTGAGAATATGTGGCTATGTATATTAGCGAGCATTCTCTCAGTGTTGCCAAATGAGTATGCATTTCCATAGCTTACTGAAGGTTACGGCAAATGAACCAATTCATCATAGAATAAACCATAGAACAGCTCAGGCTGGAAGGGACCTTGAAAGATTATCTGGTCCAATCTTTCATGGGAAAGGATGAGATTACTTAGCACCCTGTCTAATTGCATCTTGAAAACCTCCAGGGATGGAGACTCCACCACATCCCTGGGGAGTTTGTTCCAGTTACTGTTGTCACTGTAAAAAATCTCTTTCTTGTATTGAGATGAAACCTCTCCCGGTACAACTTGTACTTGTTGCCCCTTGCCCATTGTAAGGCTCCTTGTAAAGCGAGAGCCTTCATCCTTCTTGTAGCTGCTTTTCAAGTGCTACAGTACTGTGAAAAGGTCACCCTGAGTCTTCTCTTCACCAGGGAGAAAAGACCTAACTCCTCCAGCCTTTACTCATAGGGCAGATTCTCCAGTCTTTTGATCATCTTTGTGGGCTTCCTTTGGACCCTCTTCAGTCTGTCCACCACTTTCTTGAACTGTGGGGACCCTGTTCTGCCAGAGTCACAAAATCACAAACATGGCGGTACTTTTTCAGAGGGGAAGGAGCAAAGCTTACAGTTTAGTCTCCTTCCTTTTCTTTTTGGTATTCTTAGGTTCAGTTTCATTGTTAATTCTGTTTGACATCTTACAGATTTTTTTTCTCTCAGAGGACATGATCCAATGCTTCCAATGTCTTCTTACTGTTAGAACTGTGGAGTAAAGTCTCCAGTGTTTACATATGCTACTAGTAATCACCTGTCATTTTATAGAGCTCATTAATAGAGAAAGACCACAGAACTTAAGAAACAAAGAACTTAAAAGTGTTAGCAGCTAAATAACTATTCATATGGTTAAAAGATAGAAATGTACTTCTGAGTGATTGTGAAATTCACAGGTGGCCTTTGTACAGCTTTAGAAAATCCATGTAACTAGTTGATATTTTTACCTTTTAAAGTATTTGTTCACCTTTCATCTTACAAGTCAAGCTTTCTAGATTTTAGCTAGATCACCTCTTATATATGTGCTACTTTGCCCTTTTCAATTCCAAAGAGATTATAAATAAACTTGCTAAAGGTTTCCCTCTCTCTTCTGGGACGCTTCATCAAATGTGTACCTTCTGGTCCTTTAGTTTTGTCAGTCTTTAAATGTTCTAATTTCTAGGTCACCTCTTCTGGCACGATCTTGAGTTTCTTCAGTATGCCTTCCACCTCTGCTGTTAAATTTATGTCTGTTTCTGGCATCTGTTCCCAATCCTCCTTTGTGAACACCGAGGCTCAGAATTCATTAAAATTTTTAGCAATGCCTACCTGGGCTGTCAATAAATTACTTTCACTGTCTTTCTGAGGTCTTGTTTCTTTCGCTGATGTCTTGTTCTTATTAGTCAATTTATCCTAACTTAATCCTGGTTTCTACTGTCTTTTACAACAACATAACTCAGAAGTCACTCTGTTGAAAATTATTATAGGAACCGTGCAAGAAAGCAAACAATCTGGCTCTTTTTTTCAGTCTTGCTCCGCTTTTTTCTCTTTGGTGTAGCCTACTGTGTGTTCCTTTTGCAATTTTCTCTGGCCCCCAACCTGCTGTAAATAAGCGGATTTCCTTTAGCCAGCTCACTTCTCAAATGCTACCCAAAGATGTCATATCTTCCAAAGATATAGTAGGTTGGATTCTAATGTACTCTGTACTTGGTCAATTATTTTAATTCATGCAAATGAGATGTAAAGAACCATAGAAAAGGCTCTTGAAACACTTGCCTTGACCACATATCAATATTTATCAGACACAGATCAAGTCCATCGTATTAATGAAGCTGTTCTAGGCTGGTATCCTTTTCCTTCCTCCCAGGAAGTCTGTTGAGACTTTTGAGAGGAAATACCTAAATTATAAATCAATTTAAAAAATCGCAGTGTTGTGGGTGGAAACGCTGAAAACTGAATACCGCTATTACCAACTAGTAATATCTGCAAATCAACTTAACTATGGTTTATCTATACAAGACTTTTATAGGATGTGAAGTAAATGTTAATGATAACAACGTTTGTATAATATCAACAAAATCAGTATGGCTTTGTGCATGGATGTTTTTATGCCTTTTTAGAAAAACTATAGATCAATTAAGATTGCACCAATTTATTTGTATAACTCTTCTTAAAACTTCTATGTACTTGAAGTTTGAATTTCCAGACAACACCTAAAAAGATCTTGGTATGTGTACCTTTCATTTTCCAGCCATATATAACTGTCTATATAGTCATATACCAAAGTCATTAACATGTTCAAGGTGCTGATAAATTCAGAGCTATAACTATTATTACTATTGATGCTATCTTTGCTATGGTTTTCAAATTTGAATACACACATCTTAGAAAAACCCATGAATGCCTCATTATTTAAAAGTATTTTCATATTTACCTATTTTTATCTCTTCCAAGTATTGTGAGGGTTTGGGGGGGGTTTTGGCTCTTTTCTCTAGGCATTTTGTTGTCTATTTTGTTGTTTGATATTATTGTCACCTTGTCCACCCATCTGCTTCTTCAGGCTATTTCTTTCCTTGATTTTGACAGTGCCTGTATAATGTTTCTCACACATCTGGTTTCTCTTCTATATATTGGCTTAAGCCCTCCCTCATGTTTCTGTGTATCCTCTTAGCATCTGGTAGATCACTGCCTGTTTGAGAAGCTGCCTATTCAAAAATAAACTTTCTGCTGAAATGTTGTGAAACTCCAGGTAGACTGAGGTGAAGCTCCAGTAGACAATAATTATTATTCAGTGACTGATGCAAAAATCCTGTACATAAGGAAAGAGCCTATTGTTATGCATATACTCATGGGGATAGTGTGAGGGTTTCTCAAGAAACCTTTGGTTTAAATCTTTCAGTTAAAATCTCATCCTTCATATTACATTAGTATAACTTATTTAATAAAAAATGGATTAAGCTTTAAGACTACCATTTTTATAATAATTATCATGTTTACTTGTACCCCTAGAATGCTTTTATTTACATACTTTAAGAACATCAACCACCTAGAACTAGTTAATAAAGACATAAGACCACGCAGTCTTATCCAAACCAACATGTCTGCCCTGTAGTCTTTTTCCCTCGGTATTTCCACACACCACCCCCACCACCCCAAGACATACCTATGCCTTGAACTCACAGATGTTCTTTGCTCTTTTGTCATTATTATGCCATATATGACCAGTTGGTTACACTATGCTACCAGAATTACTTTAATGTAACCCGTTTTATCGGAGGAGTGCTAGTGTAATACCATATTGATTGACTCCTAACACACCTTACGTTTTCATATTTATGCTTGGCTTCGGGAGTTTACTTACATCTTCAGGAAAATACTTGCCATACATAGTACAGAAGCGAACCTGACAGAAACACCAAGTGGAAGAGTTTTGCAGATTAGAGTTTGGAGGAAGGGAACGGGACAGTCTTTCATCCACACTATGGTCACTGTTTCCCCCTGCTCAATGCACCAGTAACCACACAATTTGCTTTTCAATTTACTTGAAGACCCATCGGTGGCCTCCTGGCTTCCATGGCTCAGCTTTTGCTTGCCTCAGACCCACTCCTTCCTCATTTCTTGCTCCTGGAATGAACATCGATGCCTATCTTTGCTTTGTGGTATTATAGAGGGAGCTGGAAGCACCCTCTGTTAGTCATTGCTCGCTTGGCATGAAAATCACTGACAGCTTAGAAGACTTGTTTGTCTTTGTTTACATAACTGTTTATCTATCATCATAAATGTTACCTTGGTCCAGTAATGGCAGACAGAACAGATCTAAATTCCATCTGTGTGATCATTCTTGGCAGGTCTGTACACCTCCTGCCCTGTGAGGAGTGGAGTAAGCACAAAAATGGATTCACTTAATGTTTGGTTTCCCTTTCCTAGTCATACACACCATCCCTGGGAGATGTAGATGACTTGTCTTCAAATTTATTCTTAGTTTATATATTTAATCTACTTTCTTCTTTATTAGGATGAAACTTCTATCTTCAAGTATCTTTTTGTGTTCTGCTATTATACCAGTGTTTTGTCCATTACCCTATTATTCTTGCTGTTCTATGACTTTACCTAAGCAATTTATCTCTAGTATAGAACCTTGTCAGATGCCTTTTTAAAACCTAAGTGTAGTACATGCATTGAATTTCTCTTATCTATCATGACAGTAATGTCTTAAATAAATTCCATAAGTTAGTTAAGTGTGACCTCTCTAGCCCAAGTCCACATTGATTATCACTGTTTCAAGGAGGAGCCTTTCATTAAAAACCAAAAGGTGGTTTTGAATATTTTGATTAAAGAAATTAGTTCAATTCTAATTTCTTAGGTTGCCTCTTGGTGCTTAATATTTAATAGTTTTATAGCTTTTTACTTTTATATCTAAAAGTTATTAGAGAACCTTTAGCAAATTTATTTGGATAGAAAAAAATGTGATTTCACTGAGATCACAGTGACAAATTTAGTTGGACAGAGCATCTAAAAATATTTTACTAGTGTTACGTAAATAGCAAATGTTGTTGGAAATAATTTGATGCAAACCTAGCAAGAACCCTCCTATCCAGTTCACTATTCATGCTCAAATTAATGCCTCTATGTCATGACAATTATGAATTAACACCATGAATTTTCTTGCTCCCTTTTGCTTCTAAGCTACTCCCCATGGAAAGAAGTTACAGGGAATATGTTGTATTAACATCACCTATATTTGTTAAAATGGAAATGCTTTGCCAGTAAGTAGGTTCTTACAAGTATTCCCCAAAATTGGCAAATTCTCCTTGCCTGATTTTGAAAAATAAATACTGGCACTATAAGCTTTATCTTTAGTGCTTATGCTCTTTATCTAGGCCTTTGGAGGCTGTAGAGTTCCGTAGACACCTCACTGTTTTGGCTGATAAAGATGAAAATGTATAGCCAACTGATGGGGTACACACTGGATCTGCTGTGGATGCTTAAAAAATCTCAGCTAGATTTATACCATTCCTACTCATTTAAAATCAGCTGAATGCTGCTGGAGGCAATGGAGTTACTTGGGGGTAAGTCTGACACAAGTGAAAGGAATCAGGCCCATCATCAGCTATTCTACTGAATATTCTATTGAACTATTGCAAATGACATCCAAAGTTGAACCAAAGATAACCACATTTTATAGTGATTTAATATTATTATGTTTCTGAGTGGGGCATGCTCCTTATGCCCAAATGCCAGAACTATTACTGAGAAAGGCTTCTTGATGTGGAAGGAAAGATGAGGTAATAGGAGGGAGCAAGGAGAACAATATAACACAATTGCAAGGAGAGACAGAAGAGCATACTGTGGTAAAATTGGAGCCAAGAGGTGTCATGATGAAGGGAAGAGAAACAATAATAATTTGCATTTTGTGCAGCACCTTTTAGTCAAGACTATCAAAACACTTTGCAGCTTAGCTTAGTTCTATCTGTTGCTATAAATAAGTACTAGTAACCCGTCTTATGAGTGGCGTGTGGAAAATGATATGTGGCTTCCCTAAAGAGCGAGACCACAGGAAAGCTGGACATAGTCTTCTGACTTGTAACACTTAGCCAACAAAACATACTCCTCTGAAGGACATGGAAACATAAAGTAACAAAAAAAAATAGAAGAAACAAAATGATGTTATGAGCCAGGAATACAGCCTTCACCCTAGACTTTCATGGAAGTCCATGTTTATTCTGCCTCTGTTGCTCTTACAGCACAGCCATAACTGCCAGCACTAATGGGATTTAACTTCTAATGCTCTCTTCGATATTTTACTCTGGAATGTAGTCACTGGAGGAAAAGACAAGGATGGTAACTGTTGCTTACCTGTATTCTTACTTTTCTAGCATGGTGACTATCCATGAGCAAGTAATTTAATCTTAACTGTCAGGTCCTTGACTTCTAAGTCAAAATAATGGTTATCAACATGACTACTGGGGAGTAAATGTATCATACAGACCTCCAGAAAAGCATTTATGTTCACTGGGAATCCACAGTCAGAACTTGCTTTAGAAAATCAGCGTCACTGTCCTTTCTCTCAAGGAAATGAGGACAGCACACCATTTTCTTTCTGGGAACAACTGGTAGCAAAGTGCCGTTTAAACTTATGGCCTAGTGGCTAGGGGATTCACCAGGGAGGCAACATTCACCACCTCAGTTTGAGGAGGTTCAGAATAAGGATGCCAGGATTTTTATTTTGGCCTGCAAGCACAACAGGCAATCAATTTCAAACAAATCAAGAAAAATATGTTCTTCTCACCTTCCTCCTAAAAGCTTTCTTTCCTAGTTAAAGAACTGCTACACAAACAGTTAATCTGTTGGTCTAAGTACTAGATTAAAGACTGACTGGACAAGGAAAGGAACAAGAAGCTGGAGGAATGACAAAATGTCCTGAGGTAGGTCTGCTACTTATATAACCATTTATTTGATCATCAGCCAAAACACCTTAAGAGCCCTCCTCCTTCCTCTTCCACCTAATTCATTTCCCTGTCCCACAACTCCTTCAAGAGCTTTTTGCTTCTGCAGTTGCATGAAGTTCTGAGTTTGCTGACTTTGTTTGAGGGGAAAGAAATTGTGACCAGGACTGGCAACAAGCATCTGTGAATGGGTGTAGGAGTATGAGCTTGTTACACAAAAACAAAAGGGTAACTTGATTAACATTTAAAAAGCTTAGTTCAAAGTTCTGTCACCCACTTTCCCAGAAGGCACCCTAACCAGGAGTCTGAGGCTGCTGGGGGCGGGGGGGGGGGGGAATTTTCTCTGACCCAGTTCAAGCTTTTCTTTACTGTTGCAAGTGGTTCAGTAAATGAAATAGAGAGACAAACATCAAAAGGCATGTTTGTGAATGCTCTTATTAGTGGCAGCATGTCACTTAAACATACGTTAAGTTACTTCTGATTATCAATGTCTGCAACATCAGTGTCCTAATAATGACATAATCAATACATTTCCTTAAAACACATGCATATGGAGGATTCTTTGATTCCCTGTGAACCAGCAGACCTCAGGACCTTACTGCTCTTGGATGTAAGTTGTTCATATTTTGTTGTAAACTAACATAATTTTCCATGATGCCAGGGAGGTTCTGTCCCAAGGATTAGAGGGTATTTTGGACTCACATATGGTTCCTTGTGTCTTTCCGACTCTGTGCACAGCAAAGCACTGACTGAAATGTCTAAAATCTACCTTAGATCCACATTTAAGTAAGTAGGCAAGAGTATTATATTGAGGGCAAGACTGTCGAGTGCATTTTTGTGGTTTTGTGTCAGTAGAGCATTTTGGCCCACCCAGAACTCCAACTCAAAAAGTCATTGCTGGTAAAGGTAAGAGGGGGAAAAAGCAAAGGTATTGGTGAATGAAGCCTGAAGGAAGAACAAGAGAATTAGAAAATGTTAGTATCAGCATCTGGATACTTTTAGATGCAGTTCAAGGGATTCATCTCTTTAATCTGATTTACCTCAAGCTGGATATATACCTGTTATCTATAAGGCTTTTTATAAGGAAAAAACAGCCGAATATGTAGGAAACAGACTAATATGATATCTTGAAAAATATGCTGCCATAACAACAGTGGAGAACAGAAAACAACACTTGCTCCTGCAGTGATGTACAGATAAAAGAAGGGTTATTGGGTGTCAATGTGAACTGCTAATTTTTCCTTCCAAAAATAAAAACAAACAGTAAGAATCTGAATCTAAGCTCATTTCCATAAAAGTAAATATATTGACTTCGGTTGATAGAATTGCTCTGAATTGTAACTGAGATTAAAATCTAAATTATGTTCTCTTCCTATGATCAGACCTAATTTAACTGTAGGAGCTATGCAGGACTTTAACAGGCTTAGAAATTAAACAGGGTAGTAAACTTTAATAGTGAGAGAATAGAGCACCCTGACTAGCATATCTGTCTCTGCTCCTCTAGCTTTCACTATTATTATAGAAACAACAAACTCAAGCCTTAGTTCCAGTGAGAATAGTATGTATGAAACCTGACTTGCCACATCTTACAGAAAATTTTCTGCATGGTGACCTTTTGCCAAAACAAATTGTATGAAGTTGCTAGCGTTTGCAGGTAGTTGGCAGTTTGCTGTCCAAAGCAAGTGTAAGAAACTCAATGTGCAGTGGCAGCTATGGAAACTGTTGTGTCTGAACAAACTAATCAGAACACAGTTCTTGAGACACAGTGCTCTATAAATTATTTCTTTAAGGAGTGAGCTTATGGAAAGAAGCATTGCATAACTCAGTCATAAAAATGAAAGAACTTGTGCTTCAATATGATAACATAGTTGTTTCAAATATATCTAGAAAAAAATGTATATTCATATATATAAATACACATCTATACAGCCTTATGAAACATTGCCTCTTCTTGTTGGGGTGATATCATGGACAAAATCATGTCCCTGCTTCAGTCAAAGTAACATTTCACATTAACAAGGATGAGAGTTTTTTTAAATTTTTGATGGGTTTTAGTGCTTTCAGGTAGTACTAGTATTTTAATTAAAAAGAATGATGTATTGTACTGGCAGAAGTCCCAGTAAGACCTAAATGACTTATAGACAATTTAGTAGTATAACAAGTGAAGATCTCCCCAATATCCCATTTATTTTCAGCAAAAAGCTTACAATGGATTCTCAATATTTTACTTTTCCCAAAAGTCCATCCTTAATTTTTCGCAGAGAAACAACAAGGTATAGTAATTGAGTATAAATCCGTATTTCCCACTATATTCATAACTTCAAATGCAGGTGTTCAGTCTTAGTGTGTCATCCAGACTCCATTTACAATTTAAAACTTTTTCAGCTTGCAGACCTCACAGATTTTCCAAAAGCAGTATGAATCCTCCTGTTAGCAATTCTGCTCGCAATAGTCTTAGGGTTTTTATTTGCCTTTCCCAGATCAAAAGTTGAGAACCACCTATCTCTTCATTAGTCTGTGAACTACTCCACTACTAGAGGATAATTCATCCAACCTGTTTTAGACACCTATCTTAGACTGGAGTGGATCATTCTCCAGAGACACCTAACTTTTTCCTTTCACTGTAACTGTAGGTGAGGCTATTGGCAAATGTGAGTGGAGAAGAATCCCACCAGTTGCATCAAAAGCATAAAGAAGCCAGGTGATTTTAAGTAGCTGCTGGTTTAAATTGCTAAATTTTGATTTTTTTTCACATGAAGTAATCTCATCTGACATTATTCATTGTTTATCCCAGTTTAAAATACAGTAAAATGTGATCTGAAGTATAAACAGGAATTCTTATAGTAAGAGACTCAGAGAAAGATTACTTAAATATTTCGGGGGGGCATGTAATAAACCAATGGTTAATATGGTAGATTAAAATTTTACTCCTTCTGGAAGATTCATGGGTTTATAAAAGTAAACATGTATGCAAAGCAATAGTGCAACCCTGCAACTTCTGTGTCTCACAAGCAAGCCATTGACTCAATGTAATCATTCATATAACTAAGCATTTTGCACGAATTTAATTTAAAATATTGAGCCCTATACTTTTGCCATTATATTTTTGATAGATATTCTAAAAGCACGATCTCTTTGAAAACAAGGAAAAAATGGAAAATCACCCCCATACTTCAGAGAGTTGTTGGCAAACAAAGCTTCCACTCCATGAGAATTTTTTTAATTTCAATTTAAAGAACACCAAAATTCCAAATTTGCCAAATTCCATGTGAATGAGAAATTCTGATAAAAATATTGTTGCGGAGGCCTCAGAACATGTTGTTTCCAAAAATAATGTGTCTCACAGGCTTTGCACCTGTGTCTACTGATTGTCCTCAAGGGTACAGAGCATACAGTTTCCAGGCTGTGATATTTCGGCTTCCTGAGAGCTGCATACTGAAAGGCATATTTATATTGCAAAATAAAAGATGAGACAGGAAACAGTTGGAACATTAGATCACTCACAAACCACTTGATTTAATTGTTAGCCCCCTAACCCTGCCCCCCATGGTGCTGTACAGCTTCATGAGCTCTTGCAGGCAAAGCCTAGGTACTGCCTGGGCACAGGCCAACAGTGATAGCTCCTGAGAAGCAGAATGAGCAAATCTGCATCACATCCAGATCCCTCCATCTTATGTGGTCTTCCAGCACCATCCCAAAAAGCCTTGGCCCTTGAAAGATGACACATGATCTCATTTCAATCACTTACTTTGGGGGGGTGGGGGTGGGATTAAAATGCTGTTGTGTAGAGCCATAACAAAGATTTAACATTATCTTAGATTGAACTGAGATGCACCCCCACACCAGTGCTATGTAACATAGGCACACCAGTCTGTTTAAGAGGGAGCCAACAGTGTGAATGTCAGACAACCTGCAGTATTTGGCAAAGGATCCCTCCTGGCCTTTCTTTTTCAGAAATACAGGTGCGTCTCCTGGTGTCCATCCCGGAGTTTGAATGCTCTGTGGTGGGGAATGGCCAGGAGTCCTGAGGGTCCCCATCCCACCTTGAAGGCTGCCAGGCTATCCAGAAAAAAAAAAAAAAAAAGAAATAAAATTTAGAAATAGATTAAACAACTGAGAAACCAGGAAACGAGAGGTGGTAGTTTTAGGTCTATTTCTGTAAATCCCAGCTGTTAGATACCTATGCAGGTAAGCAGCAGCTTGCTGGATGAGGCACCCTTTTGCATTTTGGGAAAACAGAGAAAGTCATTCTGCTTACAATAGGAAGACTTCTAGGATGCTTCTTGCCTTGCAGAAAACAGGCTTGAGAAATAGCTGCCAGAGTGGTCACATTCGAACATTCAGGGAACTTCTTGCATTGGAAATTGAATCTGTTCCTTTCATTCACTTTGCCTTAAAGTCAGCAGACATCCACTCCATTGATACTTGTTGCAGTTCATAACTCTTAGCAGAGAATTGCTCTTGGTAAAAGCGTCGGTGTTGTACTAACATAACTCAAAGTTTATGTGTAGATACCTGTACAGTTTGCTTGTGTAAATCAGAGACCAATCAGCACTTGTACAGGTACAGCATAGCTTCTCTATTCAGTCATATGTTTATTCTGAAATCTACCACCAGCTTAATCCATAGATCTCATATGTAGATGTTATCATTAAAATTGTCATGTATATGATGTAAACCTCTAATCCACATACAGAGGGTACTTTTCAGAGGACTTTCTATTACTCTCTTCCTTGACATAGATAACCTTTAAAAGACCTGCCTAATCTGAAAACACCCTGTCACACACCTTCTTCTACTGAACTCCTAAGTATGTCAGTTAGCAGATGCTTCCTTCTTCACTTCCTTCTTCTACTTCACAAAGCCCAAGGATATCCAGAGCTTGTATAATGCAAGAGAAATAATGCAGTTGAGTCTAGTGAAGAGCTGAGGTATGCAATGTTAGTGGTTGATGTAAAGTGTCTTGTAGCCATATCAAAATGAATTTTCAAGCTTTAAATATTTAAGGAAAAAAAACCACAACCAACTATAAGAAGAAATCAGTCTGAAACAGAAAAGAACCCAGATACCTATATTACTCTACAGCTGCACTTTAAGATTTTTTTGGTGGAAGAAACCAGTCTGATTTGTTAACATCAGAGAAAACTATTTCAATTGCCTTTCTGTGGGAAAACAGTGGCACTCAGTAACTAGTTGGGTTGATCGCAGCTGCTTATTTTCTATGGATATATCAGGAGATATTGTATTGATCCACTGTCAACTTTTCTAATTTGAAGAAAATTGTTTGACTTCAGGGAAGCGCTGGAGATTTCTTGAACTCCAGTTTCTGATGTGTGGGGCTCTTATTTATTTATGTTTAACACCAGCAGCCTCCATTAATCAGCTGCAGAATACAAGCAAAATTCCAGCCGGCCTTGGCAAAAGACTCTGCTGGGAAGTAACCCCAGACAACTTCACTGTGGCAATTAAGCACTCATTTATTATTAGTGTGAAAATACAAAAGGCTGCTGGAGGAAAATAGACATATATCACATCTGAATTTTTGAAGGAAGGAATTTAGTGTTAATTTCACGGATTCCTTTGCCCCAAATAAATTTTTTTCCAACCCTGCAAGAAGGTGGCTTGAACTGGAAATATTGGTTTGTGAAATCTAGTTTCAGTTTTCTTAATGAAAAATGTCACCAAGTAACTCTGAGGAACAAATCAGGCCCACACTTCTGATATATATACAGTCTTCCAGTGCACAGTTTCCATGACCATTTTATGAAGGAAATTAATCCAATATCATAGGCACACTGGACTAGTTGCTGTTGCAAATTTCTCATGCTGTGATTCAGAATTAAGCTACAACTTTGAGAAAATTGCAATTTTTGTTGGCATTTGTGTATACTGCTCAAATAGGGTTAACTCTCTAAGTTTAAGTAGGAAAGCATCATTTACAGACAGAGGAATGACAGAGAGGGTATGACCAAGGTGCTGGGGTGAATCAGCATCACCGAGTGCAATTTTGTTGTCAAACATCCTTCAATAAGATGTCTGTTCTTATTCTTATGAAGAGCCTGATGATAACCAAATGGGCTGCATTTGTAGTCACTTTTATGCTTTGACTCAGGAGATGATTAATCTTGTAGACTTTAAAGGGAAGTTAAATGCAACCTCTGCCAAATGTTCAACCACTGGAGACATCCATGAATTCAGAGATTTTCTGACAGGGAACTTATATTTATTCTATAGGATGGAAAGGAAGGGAAGGGAAGGGAAGGGAAGGGAAGGGAAGGGAAGGGAAGGGAAG
>JAVJGJ010000014.1:43032527-43049605 GCA_035590215.1 Microhierax caerulescens
AAGGGAAGGGAAGGGAAGGGAAGGGAAGGGAAGGGAAGGGAAGGGAAGGGAAGGGAAGGGAAGGGAAGGGAAGGGAATCATACCAAGTTTGAAGTATTTCCCATTGCATCCATTATTGACAGAGAATAGTGGAAGGGCAACAAATGAGACCTGGTTAAGACTCTTTTATTCTGCAAAACATCTTGCAATGGATTGCAATACTTTAAGCTGTGGTTACACTAGTTGGCATGTAGAGCCAACAGCCCATTAGCCAGATGAAAATTGCTGCAATGTGACAGATGTTTGACTCCATTTCTGCCTGGAGGTTGGTGTAAACCAGTAGCATTAGTTCTTTGCCAGCTGGATAATATTCCTGCACTAGATATTATCTCTTGCTCAGGTAATTCAGTGACTGTCCATTCTTTGTTAGCCATTGGTATGAAGGAAAGAATCAGCCTAGGCAAAGGATAATTAACCTTATTAAAACATACCAAAACACAACAACTGGAACTCATTACGCTAAAACAAGATTGAACTTCTGGCTTCAGTTTAATTCCTTGAAGATAAGTGTCCAGAAGTAAGCACTTTTATCCCTGTGGCACATTTATTAAAACTCTTAAAAGAGAATCAGCAATTGAGAATCAGCAAAAAGTCCAGGCAACTAATTTGAACCATGCAGAAGTATTCTAGGTCAGCACTAATGAATATGAAAAGGTAGGGTGGAGAAAATTGTGCTAAAATGTGTTTGTTCTGTAGTAAATAAACAAGCCACTCAGTAACAATTATTTGGGAATATCTCATAAGTCAAATGTACTTTACTTGAAATAATGAAATAAAACTTGTAACAATTATTCAAGATGTTTTGTTTTATACTTATGGATTTCCTGAGCAAAACCCTGCATTTGCATCTTGTATCTCAGTATTTGGGTGATCAAGTATGTTTGGTAGTTACATTAAAAGTTAGAATTCTTATTATTCACTAGAGCCAACCACTTCTCGCTGTAAAATCAGTAATTATTATTTATGATAGTTCAAACTCTTCCTTTAGTATCTGGCTAGAACAAGAAAACCTCATGTGTATCACAAACATATTCCAGCAACTCAGTTAAAACAAAATGCTGGAAACTTTTTTTTTTTTTTTTTCTGTATCCTGCTATAACCAACCAACAGAAAAAACATCCTTTGCCTCCCTCAGCGGCCATATAGACTAAATACTTTATAAACCTTATTCTAGGTAATACTGCTCTCAAGTTACCAAAAAATATTAACTACCCATTTGCAGTCAAAAGTAGCTTGTGTTCACTGGTACAGAACCACAGTCATTTTCAGACTACCAGGCACATGCACAACTACATAAGCTATACAATTATAAGGCTGTTCTTTGGAAAGTAATATTTGAAGAGTAACAAAACTCATAGTTTATTCGACCTGCATATAAAACCATTGAAGTATGATACATTTATCATATTAAAAATGCATCATTAAAATTTAAAAGCAGGTGCAGTTACTCAATAAGCTAATGGTATAGTCTGAAGACTCTACTCAAGATTGTATTGTTGAATTCCCATTGGGATAAAACAGAAAGAGAAAAACAGAGGGAGGGAATTGGGATGACCTTGCACCAAGGTGCTGGTGCCTGATCCTATATTTGTGGTAGGCTGTGGTTGAGCTCCACTCTGAGGATCTTTAAAGCACTGCATATTCAGTGCTGTGAGTGGATGCATGCCACAAGTGAGCAAGAAAAAAAAGCAACAGCCACTACAGAGAGATACATGTGGGTGACTTTGCATGTGGGCTAGGGCACAGCTCTTCATGACAGTAAGCCTAAGGCAGTGTAGTGAAGGAAAGAAATGAATACATATTAACAGGAAAATATTAAGAAATGGAGCAGGTGAAAATTCCTCTATCATTTAGAAGGACTCATGCATGTACTTAGGATGAACTTCTGTGATTTCTAAAGAAGGTGAATAAATGAAGTGATTTCCAATTTACATAGTGTAGAAATTAGTGGCCTTCTCAAAGCAGCATCTGTGTTTTCAAGCGATTCTGTCTTTTTTTAAGAGCTCCAAAACTTTTTTTTTTACATAACTAATCAGTTAACTTTTAAATCTATTCTAACTTCTTAAATATGATGATTTGCATGGTTTCACAGATATAAGGCTGTCATCAGATGAAACATGTGAAAACTTCCTTTGACCATGTCTGTTTTAGCCAGGACTTTGGTGCAGTGGCAGTGGATAAGTAGATCAGAGCTGGTTTTCCTGGGAGTTTTACATCTCCCCTTTTGAAGTTCAGGATTTTCTCCTTTGATTGGACTTTAATCTGGAAAGGAATCACACCATGGTGCAAATGGACCCAAGCACAGTAAGTGGGGAAATCTGGGGGATCCACCTCCAAACTGTACCAAAAGGACAATGCTAATGTATCCAAGGCTCTTGACCTCCATGGGAACCACTGTTGGGTGAGTTTCCATGGCAGGCAAAATTAAGTTAATTGATTTAGATGGTTGGAAAATCTTTGGTGGCTTGAGCCATGGGAATTTGAGGGAGTTTCTCTGTTCATGTCATATTTTTGAAGGTAAGAAAAGTAGATCTGGGCTGGAGGAAGAGAAGTGGCACAAGACTAATAGTGGTATGATAGCTAACAGGCAGCTGGATACTTTTCAGAAAAAGAGTTCGAACTGAAAAATTGCAGAGTTGAAAGCTGTTTCAGTTCAGCCTGCACTCACAGTATGGGTATATAAATGCCCATGGGTTTTCAAGGTCTGCTTTATTTAAGAGAGAACTGCAAGGATGTAGGCCGCTTAGTACCAGGTAACATTAATGGTTTTATTCACAGATAAAGTTTATAAATAATGAAGTGTCCAGCTCTAAAAAAAACAGAGAAATGTGTTTAACTTTTGTTCAGTTTTTTAGTTGGCATCTGATAGAAATGATGAAAACTAAGTGTCATTTTTGACATAAAGGAAGTGAAGAGGAAAGAGGAAAAGGTAAAGAATTTTAAAATATTGATTCAATCCTTCTGCTGAAGCTTATTGGACACTTTGTCAGTGATCAATGAGGTTTTAGCTGACTCCCTAATATTGGTTCAAAAAACTTTGCAGCCTGTAAGGCATTATGAAACGTGAAAGGTTTATGAAACACCAAGCTCCCACAGCTTCCAGACATGCTTGGATTCTACTGGAGCATTGCAGTGGAAATCAAAACCCTCAGTGGGAAATGTAAAAGGAGCTTTTGACAAAAAATGGCACTGGGCTGTCCACCAGGTGATGGAAAAATTTGTGCCCTTCTCCTTTCTGTTCTGAACAAGCTGTCCTCTGTGAGAAAGGAAGGGGTTTTTTTGTCCTTTTTCTTCAAACACGCCTAAACAGGAATGTGCAGAAGTAGTAAATTAAGCACAAAAATACATTATTCATATATATGTATGTATGTATTATGGAAATTGTCTCCTTCACTGAGCAAAGCTTTGTCTTGGAATGGATATGGATATACACTTTCTGAATGTAGGCCACGCAGCATCAGGTTATATTGCTTACAGCACCATCACGCTGTGTAAAGATACAAAACTGAGGCAAGCTTCACAGACTGAAATCATGCTGCTGAAAAACGTTACGTTGACTGCTGTTTAACTGAAACATAACCTGCAGGCCTGCAAAGAAAAATATTTTTGAGATGCAAATTCCTTAAGCACAGTTGGCACATGTGCCCTAAACATGTAAACAGCTGAGGTATACACACCTGAAGTATACACAGTCTTACAGTGTATTGACACATACACATATTCATAGTGACATATTCCTTTAGTTTCCCTAGCTCTTTCTTCATATAGAAGTATTATTCAAGCTTCAAGCTAAATGATGCAATGTATGTTTGAATTTCCCAATAAACTTACAGTTTTAAAAGAATACAGTTACCATCTCTTGAAGCAGATAGACTCCCAGTCCAATTAGAAGTTCAGAAAAATCACTAGAATATTCAATATGATATACGTTCCTTGAATTTCACTGGCAAAGTACACTGCAAATTAACCCAGAACTCATTATTATTTTTGAGGCTGAAACTGTCAATAATTTTCTGCTGTTCGAACAAGGAAACTTAGTTTGGTGTGCTGCTAAGTTTTCTATCAACATAAAATTAAATGGTTAATTTTTCAGCATTTGTTGTTCATTATTCACTAAGGAAAATTATCTGGTTTATAATTTATCATTGATGTTCTATTTGTGTACCATGAGTGGTTGTCATGGTTTGTTTTTCATCTTTCAAAAATTAAAGATGAACTAGTTCTTTTGTTGTTATCCACAAATGAAAGACATTAAAACTTGTTCTTCAGGTTCTAAATCCACATGTTTGCACTGACAATATATTTCACTCTCAAGAGAAGTCACCTTCATTGTGAACTCTGCCTAGTTCCTGGTTTATTGGGTAATACATTAGATATTACATTTGTGGAACACTACAGAACTTACTTCTTGATCCAGAAAGTCTGCATTATATTATTAGCATGTTTTCCATAAAGTTACATATTCAACATTTTTTAAATACTTTTATCATGATTTTCCAAAGAAGAAACAAAAATTTATAGACAGATACCTGTATTCACAACTGAGCTTTTGTTATTGTTACTCCTTTTGACTCCTGACTCTTGTCCTTACAGCAGTTTGTTGGGAAAAAAATAAAATACACCAGGTGTTTAAATTTGTAAACACTGGTAAATTTTGCATTGTATACAGAAAAAGCTGATGAAAACTCTTACCACAAGTTGCTAACCATATGTTTAGACAGTCTCCCACTGTAGTACTTCATGTATAGAAAGCTCAAGTTTGAGAATAGTTTCTCCAGCAGATGATATTGCTGTGCAAATTCAGGGGCATAAGCATACATGGCCAGAGAAATCTTAGAGGTCTTAAATTATAGATTATCCGCACAAAGCTGGCAGACGTGGTGCAGAAAGTGCAGAAGACCACAGCCTTTCTGAGCAGTAGCCAAAGGAAGGGGTACCCCAAGGAATTGAAAAGGCACCATTTGCAGCTGTCATTAGGAAATAAAATCTGTTCTGTCATATTTGTCACTGATGATATAAAGCACTATGTCTACCAGTTCCATTTCTATTTTCAAAGACTGTATTGATGAGCAGTTACAGAAAGATGTGGGAAGTTTTTAGAAGCCAGAAAAAAACAACAACCTGAGTTCAATCAAGAACAAAAAATGCAAAGGTCAGCTCTGAACATGTCTTCCAGTGACCTACTTTAAATGCATGCAAATTCTAAATTACATCATACTTGTCTTATGTGTGGGCATTATGATAACTGAATCCCAAGGGCAAGGCCAGTGGTGCCTACCGTGATCATGTTTACCACAACCCACCTGTCTGATCACCTGTGATGTAGCAGGGGACTGGTCAGACAGGAGGGGCTAGGCTGATCCATGTCTGAATTCCTGTATGAAAAGCTACTGGGTGATTCACTGAACTAAGAAGCCAGCCCATTTGATTATATGGCTCACTGGTGTCTCAAATCACTTTGTTCATTGATGAGGTATGAGACTGGGCAGTGATTGACAAGCAATTGCAGCAACAATTTGGTATTTTGAAAACAGCATTTAGAGAATGGTTTAAAACTGTTTGACATTGTAGTTGAGCACGGTTGATAATTGGCGATAACAATTGGTGATAACGCTACCAACATGCCTCTTTCTTTAAGCACTCAAGATGTGTAGGAGTTAGGCATGTAAGTGACTTGTTTCAGGAAATACAGACAAAAGTGGACGTCTCAAGCAGAAAGTGAGTCGACCCCACTGGGAAAAACAATCTGTTAAGAACCCAAAACTCTTGGCAGGCAGCCCAGACCCATATCTTTTCTTAGACACAATTCTTCACAATGAGTAACTGAAGTGAATGTTAATAGAAATGAAAAAATCCGGATTGTGATACTAAAGCTTTTTATTTGAGACCCCAACTAATTGCTTACAGACATCTTAGGAACAAGTTGGGGCATTTACCTGTGCTTCAGTAAACAGTAAAACAACCACAAAACCAGCATATTCATTAGTCTCTGGGGTAGTAAAATATTTTATCTTCAATTTCACTGTATATTTAAAGTATTTGCAAAACAACTGTGTAGCACACACACAAGACTCATTTTGGAATGCATAGTATTCCTTCTTGAAAATCACAGTACTAACTCTCCCATGTTTAAAGTAGTTTAACTGGGTGTGCAGCACAGATTTCGCAACGTAAGTATTATAAAAATAAAATTTAAAAGCTCAAGGACATCAAATTCCATACCACAAGTGTCAAATAAGTTTTGGAATGTCACAACACAAATTCCAGAGTGAGTTCAGCACAAATTCTGTGCAATACACCAATATCATAATGATCTTTCCAATAAAAATAATTGGCAATGAATGCATCCCAGCAGGTCTCACAATCCCCACGCAACCCAGCATATTATTTGGATTGGAGTCATTGTAATCAGTAGTAACTGTGGCGCACCCCGTGCATTTACTGAGATTTCTACATTTACTCACACAATAGATTTTTCTCTTCATATTTATTCAGTAGTTACTTCAAGGGTGGCTTTTCCCTGGCTTTCAAACAGTTTTAGTGGACTACATATTAGTACACAGTCATGTTCTGAAATATAATAACTGCTCTGAAGTGAAGCCATAATGGACTATACTGAAATATGGTTATGGAATGTATTTAGCCCCCAGTAGGCTGGACACGGATTTTCCAGTCCTGTTTTACAGTTAAATAATGACTGGATTCCTTGCTAATGAGGTTTTGGAACTCTTATTTTGTTTTAAATATAGTTTGCATTCTATATATTTCTAATTTTGGTGATTACTATGGGCTTTTTGTATTGAAAAATATGTTTTCACTGTTTAGGGTTTTTTTTTAATATTTGTAAATTTATCAGTGGTGTCAAATTCTTCTGCAGTTCAGTTTTGATAAATGGTATCTACAGTAGTTTTTAAACAACAAACAAAGAAGAAAACATCTTCATTCATTTTTATGTTGATTTAAACCTGCCTTGTATATGGCCATTTTAAATAAAATTATTGGTAATATCTAATTCTATAACTAAGAGGAGCTGATGTACTTTTTAACTCTCCTGTTTCTAAAACTTTGGACATAAGAAGTGAAGGAGGAAGGACTATACTTGAAATCTAACCTGGTCTTTTGCAAATATTTGCTACTCAGATACTCTATTTTGTTTCACTTGGAGCTTTATAATGTTTTTGTACTTATCCTTACAGTGACAAGTAAAGACAAATCATTGCCTCTCTTATATAAATGGGGAATTTAGGCAAAGAGAGGGATAGAGGGATTTGTTCAAGGTCACCTGAGCACTCTAAAATAATGCTGGAAAATGAATTTTTCTAGTCCCAAGTTAACAAGTTATTAAATCACATTTCCTCTCAGTGTGGTATTATACTCCAATTTGAATTTGGGGGGTTTGTAGGTGATTTTTGCTATTTGTATTAAGAAGGCATGCATAAGGATGGAAATGAATGAGAGAAAGATGCTAACAATGGGAAAAAAGCTCTTCTGTTAGTGCCAAGGTGAAAAAATGTGTCACAAATTTGTTTCATTTCGTATGATAAGAAAGGCAGGACTACCTGGCAATACCTCATGGCACAAATTTCTCTGCATAAAAGAAACATGTTAATGCCCGTTCTCTCAAGGATGTTACCAATGTGTATCAATTTACTACCATGTAGGAGGCACAAATTCCCTCTCAGTCTGAGGTTTGGTTACCAGCGTTTGTCTGAGCATGTCAGTCATCCATGTTCAAAACAAGGAAGTAAATTAGGGCAAACAGATAATATTATTGCTACCTAATAATGAGACCTTATTTAAACATAACAGGGCACATGAAAGCACGTGGGTGTGAATTGCCCTCCAAGAAGAGGGGCAGATACTTTTTCCCTCCCTTCACAGGAATGAGGAGTCTCCCACCACCAGGCTGACAGTATATGGACACAGTGATCCCTAAACCTAGATCCTTTTCCTCTTCGGAGAATCCAAAGGCTAATCAAAGCACAAACTTTTCTTGTGATACTTAATGATGTGTTTGCCACAAATGTCTGGGAAGCTTTGGGTTTGGCAGGAGGAGAAAAGATGTGCAGCCTTGTACATTAAACATTAAATATTTGAACATGTTTGCCTTTCCTTTGTCCTCTTACCTTTCATATGTCATTTGTTTTCTGACAATGTGAACTGTATTTGAGGTCTTGTCAAGCCCTGGCTGTGTTTTTACAGAACTGTGTGGACACAGATGGGGCCTATGGGTGCTTCTCAAGGAGCTGGGAGGGAGATTATTATTCCTTTTTTTCTTAGAGGAGGAACTGTACTCATTATAGTCTTATACACTTCAGGTTTGGTTTTGTGATTTAAAGCTAACTTTTATACATGAAGAAAAGAAAAAAAAAAAAAAGGAAAGAAAAATAATTTAGTTCAGTTCTATGAATAACTGGGCACTTATAATTTAACAGCCCAGTTCTGATCCCACTAAAAGAGTAATTCCCTTGAAGTCAGTGAAATGGTGCTGGATTTACCTCAGGGCAGAATTTGGCCCCCCACTAGTGATCCAGCTATTAATAGATTTGCATTGAGAAAAATCATTGAATAAAATAATTACCTGTCTTGTCAGTGGAACCGTTCCTTTATTATTTTTTTTTTTTAATGTCCTACATAAAATCCTTAGACCAAAATTCAAAGCTATGTAGAATAAATTAATTAATTGGGGAATTAATTGGGCCATGTTACCTTTTTTAAAACTAAGCTGTGTTTTAGTTATATTTTGTTATGTGCCCAGAGGCTCCTGGGCATGGATGGCCTATAAATACAAATGGATAACATATTATTAATAACAAACGGACCACAAAATAGTTTTGCTGCTTTTTCCATACAGCTCCTAGAGCAATCACAGTGGAGCAGTTGTGAAGAAACAGCTGGGGCTGTGAGGAGATGCTATGGAGAAGATTGTTTTGCCAACAGAGGGGACTATGTTTCAACTCATTGTTTTTCCCTCCTTCAGCCTCCTCCCCAATCCTTCACAGACTTTTCATCTTCATTCGTGCTTGGCAACATATGGCAGCTCCCATTTCTAGCCTGCTTGCATTCTCTCTGATGTGATTCCTGCAGGAGCTGATCTCAGGCAGCTCCTCCTTCCACGTTCTTCTCTTCTCTCAGGCCTGAAAATCCTCCTGTCTACTGTGCTTAACCCCAGCCCCACCACACATGCAGACGTTGCGTGGAGTGAAATCCCATGGAGCTGCATGATCTTTATCTTTCATTCTTCCCTCTCTTTTTAAAGTTATATATTTTATTGCTTTTCCAGCTTGTACAAAAATATATCTTACATATAGTTTTTAAAATACTTAAAAAGAATCTTTTGACTTTACCAATTCTTGATGTAAAAACCTGCCTGGCATTTTGACAGCAAATGATTAAAAGCCTTTCTCAGTATTTTACAAGCAAATATGAATTTTAACAAGATAAGTAAACTTACAGAAATGAAATATTCTATTGTTGTCTAAAGCTAAACTAGCTGTCAAGCTTGAGACGCAGTTAGTGTAAGGAATGATTAGAATGAAGGTAAGTTAAAAAGAAATACAGGCTAGGTTTTACTTATGTGTTGCAGATATAAAATTCAGATTTATAGATTCTTTGGATGACACCAGCAATAAAGTGGTGATTTTGTTCTGGGGTTTTACATTCTGCTCCACAGATTAGTATATATTATGCACCTACATCTGTGTCTTGAACATACCAGTTCTCAAGGTACTTCCAAGTTGAGGTATGGGAGAAACTGTGTTAGAAACAGTTGTCATATATACTGGAGCAAATAACTAAATAAAATATTTTATACAGTCTTACGAGATGAGACAGTGAGAGAAAAGCAAATGGCTTTGAAGTGCCAGTGGGGAGATAAGCTGAGAGGTCAGGAACCTAAATAATTTTGTGAGGGACGCAGGAAAGGAGTGAGAGGGATGGGCCACTGCTTAAAAATGCAGATGAAAGGAATAAAACCAACGATTAAATGGAAGGACCTGGATAAGCTGTCAGAGGTACACTGTGAAGCAGTAAGAGACAGTGAGACCTCATCACCTAAGCATAGGGAACAAAGACAGAACATCGTTGAAACAGCACTGATATACTTCCCTCACAATCCCTCCCTTTTTAACTCCTTTCTAATCACTGAAGAATGCTAGCATCCTGTCTGTCACTCAGGCCCATAATCCCAATGTCACTGGTGACTGAGGTATTAACCTTCTAGCAATGGCTTCAACAAGTCTAGCAGTTTCTTGTTGCATAATATCTCTAACATACCCATTTTACACCCACTCACGTAGCCAGACACACACTCCTGAGGAGCGGCTGAGGGAACTGGGGTTGTTTAGCCTAGAGAAAAGGAGGCTGAGGGGAGACCTTATCGCTCTCTACAACTACATGAAAGGTTGTAGCGAGGTGGGTGTTGGCCTCTTCTCCCAAATAACAAGTGATAAAACAATAGGAGATGGCCTCAAATTGGATATTAGGAAAAATTTCTTTACTGAAAGGGTTATTGAGCTTTGGAAGAGGCTGCCCATGTAACTGGTGGAGTCACCATCCCTGGAGGTATTTAAAAGCTATGTAGATGTCATGCTTAGGGACATGGTTAGTGGTGGACTTGGCAGTGCTGGGTTAAGGTTTAGACTTGATGATCTGAAAGGTCTTTTACAACCTAAATTGCTCTATGGGTCTATGATTTTAAACCAAAACCTATTGAAGACAGATTGTTCTCAGGATGTGTTAGCTTTTCTGTAGTGCTGTTTTAGTATCACTTCCCTAATTTTAATGCTGTCTTTTTAGCTTATGAATAGCACTACCCCTATGTCTGTGAAGGAAGCATGATGTGAACCATGATGTGGAAGCAGGATGTGGAAGGAAGTTTACCTAGATTAATTAATATTAAAGTATTGCTTTACAATAGTTTGATTGAACCAAAGTCCGCAAGCAGATAGATAGTCAGCCCTTGCAACTTGAGATATGTTAGTCCTGATTGCTCTGAATGCACCTTTATACCCAGTGATGTTTTGAATTATGTTGTTTTCATATAAGTCCTATCTTAGAATATCAGTCCTTAACAATCTAAGAAGTTTGCTGGTTACAGTGGATTTTCCAACTATGATGTTAATATTTAAGACAAAGCTTCTCTGAATTTGCTTACTCCTTTTAAATAAGTTTTTCTGCACAGCCATAAAAGCTCATCTTCTCAGCCAAGTTCAGAAACTGGACCAAATGGAAAGCTGGGAGTAAAACATTGCTCCATGTGCTTGGCTGTTAGGGAGTCTATCTATGAAGTTCAATGTTGTTCTCTTTGTGAAGATGGAATATCTATTTCTACATTTATGACTGAAAAAATCAAAGCACTTTATACATTAGACTTCTAGTTTTGCTTGTGTGATATTGGAATTCACATTCTGAAGACAAGCAAAATTAAGAGATTGGGATGCTGAATGTGTGCATGGCTTAAATATGCAGAAATCTGTGTGTGTGTGTGTCACTCTCTCATCAAGGCAATTAAAGTCTGAGCCAACTCTACAGACTGTGTTCATGGATCTGTATCCAAAGTATCTCTCTGAGTTAGGCTGAGTTCACAAATATCATGGAAATATCTGCAAATTTTACCCTAAGAACAGCTGGAATCTGATATCTCCCTATAGCAACCTCCCCCAAGGTTAATTCTCTGGCTCTAACTTGAGAAGTACTGGTACTATCCCATATCAAAAGATGCCAAAATGAAAAAAAAAGAAAAAAAAAAAAAAGGTCAAATATCTCAGTGCTCCTCAGTGCTCTTGTCATTATTGTCAAGCCACTAGTATGCATTGCTTTCCCTAACCTCGTTCTGCATCACAGCGCTACACATCTTTTCAAAACCTGTGATTTTTTTTTCTGTTTGGGAAACAGTAAAACCCGTGTGAAGAAAAATGTGAGGCACTGCCTTCAGACTAGGCTTAAATTCACAGTTGGCCTAATTTTAGTTTATAAAATTCCTTTGAGAAACTAAAATTTAACATGGGAAGGTGTGTCTAATGTAACTATTATAAAGAAATTCAGACATTACTTCGACATCCTGGAAGACAGGTTTTGAATTAAGCAGAATGCATGCAATAAAAATGTTACCAAAATGATTAGCATAAGTAACTGAAAAATTCTGATTATAAGAAGGCAAAGTAGTTTAACACATGACCACATTCATAAGTATGAAATATTATAATTCTATTGTCTATTCTTTCTGTGAAAAGTTAGCTCCTTCAGGAATGTCTTAATGAATAATAAAACTGACTTGATTTTCCCACTGCAGTCAACTTTGCTGTCAGGCTATTAATGATTCATAATGACTGTATGCTTAATAGTTTTATGCCAGATAAAAGCCATCCAACAGAAGCAAGTAGCCAGTGTCAGTTCTGCAACTGTTCTCTTGGTATTTTCAGTAACATTGGTAAAAACAATCTCTAAAAATGCAGAACAGCTGAATTACAATAGGAAAATGGTTTTAAATCACTCAATAACATCAGTGCTGAAATCATATAAAATTCTTTATTACATTACCTCTGCTGTAGAAGAAAACACAGAGGACTAGACTGCACGCTGTTCATAAAAAATGGCATATTTTCCTATTCATATAATTTCATATTCTTGGATATTTTATTTTCATAATGCAGTGATTTGGATAACACAACTAGCCAATGCTTAAATGAGAATACAATGTGTACTCTGAGAATAGCTGAGCAGAATAACACTCAAATCAGTTCTGCACAAGATGATAAACACCCAGACTGCTCTGAAGCTGTAGGAGTTTATCTACTGTATATGTAAATGTTTTTCTTTGCTTTGAGGAAAGCCTTTGCAAGAACAATGTCCTTTAACAAAGGTCTAAAAATGCATGTGAAAGCCAAACATAATAACATTGTTATTCTGCCACTTATTAACAGAACAACGGGTCTTACAACAATTAGATATAAATATTGCAAACTGAATTTAATATTAAGCTGTCTTTGAAATGCCACTTTGCAGCAGGTTTTCAAATGCTTAAAGCACAGCAGGAGGCTAACTCCATCTTCAAATATTAAATCAAAACCTTTTTTTAACCTGATAAATCTTTCTGAAAGGAAGTTCTCCTATTCAAGAGAGAATTATTAAACTATCAGGCAAGGAAACTAAACCTCACAGCCTATTCTTAGCATATAGTATGTACCCACAATGACTAAAAACAATAATGAAAAGGATTAATAACATTTTAGAATAGTGTCTGAGAACATTCTTAACCAAACACAGGGTATAAACTGCTAATAAGTCCAGTGAATTGGAAACATCACATACTCAAACATGGTCCCACTCTCTCAGCTAGAAACCTCACTTTAAATGCAATTCAGTCAGAAACTTTGCGTTCGCTGATCCCTACAGCCAGTTACATGCCATTGAAAAGATCAAAAATCTCTGGGAAATGGTAAATGCAAGGGCACCTCGTCAAAGAATGCCACGGAATAATCACAGAGACACATTCTGTGCTTGAATACCTGCTCCTAATAGCAGCAAGAACTGTATGCAGTCTTGATATATTTGGCCTATATTAGTGACAGAAACCACTTATTAAGCTATATAAAACAATACATCTCACGGAATTCTGTTCAATCCACTTTTAAAGTCCCGAGTGGAAAAGCTTCCCTTGGAAGATAGCCTAATAGAGACAACTGGCAGGAAAGATACCTGGTTATTTTGCTTGCATTTATCTATTTCTTTTATCCCAGCCTTAGCTCACTTGTGCCAGGATTTGTATCACTTAATTCTTTTCCATCCCTGGCAGTTTCAGGACATTTTTGATATGTTATATTCTTCCTTTAAACATTGCCACCTAAGTCTCCACATTTAGCTCACTAATTTCCACCCCCGCCACCCAGTGTCAACAATTTCTTGTTTCCTAATTACTTTGGCTCTTTCCAAACTGTAATTCTGATAATGAGATACCCAGGAAGGAATGCAGCACTATGGATGGGAGCACACTATCTTCATACTCTGTGGCAAGGCACTTCATTCCAAAATGGATGGCATTTTTTGGCTATCACATCACAATGTAGTTTCATATTGAAGATGCTTCTTCACCCCACGTAAATTCCTTTCAGTTTCTGTCTTCTGTATAGTATAGGTATTTCAGATTATCCTGTGTTAATTCACACCGATTTAGCATGTAACTGACTTCACTGGTTTTTATCCTAATCTCTCTGGGATGCCTTTTATTGCTCTTCTGTCCTTGTCATTTATCCTCTCAATGAATTTACTGTGTCTTCCAAATTATTAATGTAAAGGTTAGATAGAAGACTGAACCCAAAACCCACCAATATTCCATCAGATATTTCCCCATATCAGAAAAAAATGACATCAATTAGTTGTCAGATACATATTTCTCATGCAGCTCGTAATTCACATGATAATGGTCCTGGCTGAAAACATTTTCTGTGGTATTTTTTTGTACGTGAAACCAAAATTTGCATGCATTTCATCTACTGTTCTCTTTTCTTTCCTTTGGACTATTTCCATAGCACCACAATATTTATCTGTGATTATCCTGCATGTGTGACCTCAAGCAACCTACCACTGTTGTTTCCAAATTGGGATACAGGCTGGCACATGTCTTGGAGGCGGGCAGCAGGCTCTGGGTTTGCCTCTCAGCTGGTAGCTGCTGCCTCCCAGGTGAGAACAGTGCCAACCGAGAGGGTTTTGGTTTGTTCAAGAGAAGTTTTTTTGGTGTGGTTTTTTTTTTTTGTTGTTTGGTTGGTTGTTTTTTTTGTGTGTAGGAAGGCACAGTCTCAGTTGCACAGCTGTGCTTTTGGTGGCCACATTCTAGCCAAGCCTGCTGTGCAGTTTCTCCACATCTGCTCCAGGTTTAAGCTCACCTGCGTGATTTTTAGGCTGGAGCAGAAGAGGTGCTCCGGCAGCCAACAGTGATCTCATCTGGAGGAAGTGGAAATAACAGCAGCATGTTTTATAACCCTGTTCACACTGAACAAATGTCAATATACAATTCAGCTCACTTTCACATCATAGAGATCTTTTGAGTCTAGGGGTCCCAGAGCACTCAGGGTCCTCGGAAAGGGGCATTATGCTCAGAATTTAAGGCTGCATTTGCTGCTCATATACCTAAATATAGACTCATGCAGTGCCTGTACCCTAATAATGTTTGAAATTTATAAACTTTAGCAAGCTGCCTCCACTCCCAGTGTCAGTAATAAAAGGAATATCTGGCTCTATAAATATTTAATTCCATTGGATTACAGTATTACATGCTCATGAATAGGTACGGGAGACTGTTAGGATGTATCTTTCCCTGAAGTATCCCCCTACTTTCTCTGTAGCATGTATCATCTTAATATACTTTATAAACCCTTTGTATAGCCTTTGAAATTCCCTGACTCACATAAACATATTGCATGTATTTGTTTCCACCTCTCCTTTTTGTGTTCTTAGGAGCGTCATGGAATGCCTCTCAAGAGCTAAGCTAGCAGTTTTAAGTTCTTTGTCTCCTCCTGTGCGATGGTCTTACAGAGGAGGTCCATTGACGTTATTTCTATTTATTTATTTGTTTGTTTGTTGCTAACAAATTTATGCAAAAAAGGTTGCCGTCACAGCAGTCTTCCCATCTGAAACTGTAGCACTGTGTTTTGACATAGATGTTACTCTCCAGTATCTTTTCTTTTCACCTTTCCACTTGAGGGTACACCTTCAGTTTTATTTCACTGACAAGAACCACTCCAGCCTGTTTCAGCTGCACCCACCATTTCAGTATTAATAAATGCACATCATTTGTTTTGTGTGTTTTTTACAGATATTTACATACACTTCAGTGTGTTGATACATGATGTGTTTTGGTGTAATTCCATCTTCCTCCACGCTTTCTTCTGCAAAAGTCTTACAGTGGATGCAATATAACTCCTTGCAAATGTCAGAGCTGAATTTAGGACCATCATCCCACCTTCTTCCTCCAATCAAACCAAGCAAAACCAAACCAAACCAAGCTGAAGAGCATTCTTTGAACCCCCAAATTTAACCCAGATTCTTTTTTATTGTTTGCTTAAATTTAAGCCTGAATAGAGCAAACAAGTCTCTTACCCACCCATAAATTTGTTGTTGAGCTTTTATTGTCTTCAGTGCTGACTTTTCCCTCTTCTTTCCCACTTCTAATACAGAAAGGAGATCTTGCCATCATTAGTACCAGTCTATTTTCAGTTCTCTTCTAAAACTCCCAAACTTATTCTGGTTATACTCTGCAAAGCACAGTCATGTGTTCTGGAAATTCCCTGGCATTACTTAGGAAACTATCTCATTTCTATTGTAACATCATTATCTGGGTATCTAGAGGTTGGTGATGCTACCCTTTCCTGCCCAAACCCTGAATCATTTTTCATTTCCTGAAGGGCGAACAAAAGGCTTGAATGTCCCTTTTCTCTTTCAATATTTGTCTTTTAAGTATTTTGGAGGCTTCTATTGTCTCACAAGCTTGCCTCAGTGTGATTACCTTTTTAGTGACAAAATACCTGTTGGAGTTACCAAGTCTAAAATGTTTTATGTGTGATCTCCTAGTTTCCCTTTTTTGGATCTATCATCTCTTATTCCTTACTCACTATCTGTCTTAATGCTTTTTAGTCATTATCACGCCATTTGCCTGGTATAGCTTCCTTCGCCTTTCCCACATTCTTCAACAGTCTTATAAGTGTCTGAACCACTCTCACAAAGGAAAACAAGCAACAGATACAGGTGGCATTGACATCCATGCAATTTAACTTTTTTCTCATCACAAAGTTAGGGGTTTAGCCTAACTGAACTGTTGTAACTTCCTTTGTTGTTAGCCCAGAGAGAATGACATTTCCAGCCGGTGAGATAATCCATACATGTTTCTAAACTAGGGGAAACAAACCAGCTTCTGGGGAGATTCGCTCTGGACATCTCCAGCTCTTTCCATTACTGTTGAGAGAGAATGGATGCTGGCTTTAACTAGATGCCTCTCATACTGATAGCTGAATTTAGAAGAGGCAACTTTTTATGCTTCACATTTT
>JAVJGJ010000014.1:43049705-43073666 GCA_035590215.1 Microhierax caerulescens
GCAACTTTTTATGCTTCACATTTTCCCTAAAATCTGACACTCAGCAAAACTTACTCTATATAGCAAGACACAAATATGTTCTCTCATGCGTTCGAAATCTACTGTCTGTCATTTGACAAAGGTTTTTAAAAAAGGTAGACTGTTATGCCAGGTGAACATCAGTATTCATTAATTCACCTTTGGAGTTCTTTTCCTCACTTCCAAACTTGCCTGCCTGTCTCCTGGAAGCCAGGTACTTGGAACAAAGCTGAAATACTAAATCCTGAAGAAGTCACAAAATAACACACTGGCTGAACTAAATGATCAAATAGAAATGTAGGTAATAAACATTTCACTTTGTTAAGGATAAATTGCAGTTAGTGGGGTTTTTTGTCATTTGTGGTTAGGGTATGATGTACACTTGGATAAATAATGGGTTTAGGCAGCATGTTGGGCCACAGTTCCTAAGCAGTTTAGTGTCTGGTAGCTGTTAGGTGTCAGCTGTGATGGATTTGATATGGGCACTGGTGGTGGAATTTACCTGAGATGTGAGTTCCAGCATCTTGGAATAGAGAGGTCTTAAGGCACTGATCCTCTATATCCTGAACAACTGTTTTAGCAGTCTGATTATCATATATACATGGGTAGCTCTATAACACTTTTTAAAATTAAAATAGTAATTCAGTTGTCCACAGGTGCTTTTGATGGTGTATAAGTTTAACCATTTAGGAGTTAGAGCCCACATGGCTGGATTACTCTACCCCTTTATAATGAATAGAAAAAACCATCCAAAACACAATTCACTGCAGATTCCACCCATGCAGAGTAAGATGAATCGTTTTTCAGGGATGTTTTCTCCACCAAACATAGAAAAATCCAACTTTTAAATACTTAAATTTAGAGGGAATAAACACCATGCTACAACCCACACAAACACACACAAAAAAAAACCCCAACAACCCAACCCCCAAAAAACCCACTTAGATGTCTGAGCAGGGAAGGTAGTTTTGTGCCTAGTATTTGGTTCACGTACACAGAGTGAAAATGTATTTGTTTCATGTACACAGAGTGGCTGTGAAAAGGCCCCTCAAACTGGAAGAAATGTAAGATTCATGTATCTTTCCCATATTGTCTGTTGGCTGCCCTGGCAATCCTCCTTCATAGTGGTTTTATTATGGGACTGTTCCAACACCATCTCCTTCAAGCCTCTGTTCCTGACTAGGAGCAAACACTGAAGCTTTGGGCTTTGCAGAACGCAGGAGGAAAGACATACAATGCAGTCAGTGCTCCAAATGAGCAAGCAAAAAGGTTAAACAGTCATTAGACAGAGAGGTAAGCCTGTTACAAACCTGGTGAATATTTCAGCAGTACCACTATACCTAAGTGGATCATCCATTTCAGTCCAGGTCAGTTGGCAGCAACCATAAACCACGTGAAGGGAGAAATCTACGGTGATCGGGTGTCACACAAGGACAGCCACTGGGAAAGAAAGTCCTCACTTACCATGATCACAAGCCTTACTGACGTTAGAGGCAGAACAGCACCAGTGATTGACACAAATTCTTCTTTCTCTTTTATAATGGATCTCCTCTGGATCGACAGCTGCTACAAACACTGTGCGGTTGGCAGAGAAATGCAGGTGCTTGAGAAAGGAGCTCACAATAATACAGACACCTGCCTGGTTGGGTCTCATGGAAGATCTATATAAGCCACTTGGAAGGCATAGCCAAGCCTTGAGCAAACATTTCACTGATGCAGCCAAGTGACATGTGAAGATTCAGTACACTGGACTGAGAAATATCCTTACCTCAGCAGCATTTGTTTATAACTTAGGCATAATGTATGATGCAGCTTCTGAGCTCTGCGATTTATCCAAACATCTAAAAGAAAGACATAATATTGCCAGAAGCTTATTCTGGGGTGTCAAAGCAGATTCAGGTTTTTGCATCAATGGCTGACAATCCTGGCTCTTTTGCTGAAGAGGCTGTCAGTGCTTTTCAGAACATGTTCTTAAAAAAAAATAAAAATCTCTGCACTAGGGGAAATGTCTTAAAAGCAGTTAACGAAGAATTTTCAGGGAGTCTTGAAAATAACATATATTGCGAAACGCTGTTCACAAGAGCATTGAAAATTAGCACTGCTCTGTATAGTGTTTCTTGCAGAAAATCACGCAATATGATTACATACCTCTTGATAGGAGGTGTCAGCTCCTGTGTTACAGCCAAATTCTAACCTGGATAATTACCTTCTGCTTATCTAAATTCCCCTCACAATTCCAGCTGAATAAGATCTATTGTTTTGCTTCACACCCTAAAACGCTGAGAAGTGCAGTGTTAGTGTACTTCTAACCAGAGGTGCCTGCACTTGGGTCATTACTTTTGTAAGAATTTTCACTTTCAGAGAATATTGGACAAATTATCATTGTATAGAAACTTGATGCAGAATTTTTTGTAATGTCAGAAATGGGAGAAATTGTATCTAAAGGAAATCACTTGTTAGGTAGAAAGGCCAAAAGGCTTGATGCCTCTCCAAGGAAATGAGAACTATATAGATACACACACATATAATTCATAGTTCATATAATATACAACATATATAGACATATATTCTATATACATTCAGAACAGAATTGAACTTATTTTTATTTTTTTAAAATCTTATTGGAAGCAGAATAAAAAGTAGGAAAGAAACTTCCATAATTTTTCACTCTAAAAATTTACAGTTTAAGTTTGCAAAAATTACAAAGCCTTTCAGAACCTTCTGCTTCTGTACAATTGGCTAAGTCAGAGATGAACAGATGAAACAGGTAAGACCTATGCTTTACCAGCAGTCATGTCAATTAAGTCTTACATGCTTCTGGGATTAATCTAGAACTTTCTAAACTCTGCAGATATTTATGTTTATTAGCATGAATGCCAAGGCTGCTGATAGCTGTTTGTTGTCCTCCACATTATTTTTTTTTTTATGAAAATACATTTCAGAGAAGCTTAATTTGTGGTAGTGGCTTGAAGTAAGCATACTTAAGCACAAATCCTTCAGACAAATGGGAAATTTTATTTCTGAATGCAAATATTTTACGCTCTCATTTAAAAAAATAACCAAAGGAGAGAGACACAGAATCTGATAGAAAACAACAAACATTTTTGTAGTCACATCATGTACCCTGAGTTACGTCTTTTTCCTTCTGTTCATCCGGTCTTCTGATGTCTGGTAACAAATTCCCATTTACACATACCTTTGTGCTTCATTCCCCTATCTTACAAAATCACTTTGTTTTTCTGTTCCAGTTCAGAAAGGTCAGAGGTTATCAGATGAAAAAGATGTAGGGGAAAAAAGGCTATAAATCATGTAAATAAATATTCTTATGGAAAAAGACAAACTTTAGGTTGCAGGAATAGTCTTTGTTTTGGCATTTCATTACTCAGCTTCAGTTTTAGCCATTGCTTTCACATATTGTTGAACTGTTGCACATGTTACGTTGAATCCCAACTCTTAGCCGTGTTAATACATTAAACCCCTCTAAGTTTTCCCTTTAAGAAAAATAGTCTCAGATCTAGTAATCAAAAATTTTGGAAACTGAAGGCATGTTCTAGCAGCTAGAAGGTGCCAATTATAAAACACCTACTTTAATACATTTAACGCAATAGGAACAAACCTCAGAATTATGAGCTTAACCTGTGAAAGGACTGTTTCCATGTTCAAAATACATGAACTTTCATCCTCTCGTAAGTTGTGGACACCACTGTTCTGGGAGAGAATTTATGTTATGTGAACTTCATTTAGCCTAAGTACATTATCCAAATCAAATTAAGTCAAGTCTCCAAAGGCAAATTTAAAACTTTACACATATTCCTCACTTGACTTTGTTACACAGTTGAGTTTGTTAGTAATTAAATGCTGACAGGAACATCCAATTTAAATGCAAAGGACCAGAGTGTAAGTAGCTATTGAATATGCAAAAACAGGCAAACAAAGGAAAAAAAATATATTTAGGTACATTTAAAGGTATTAATTTAGAAACAAATGAGCTAATTTATGAAGGCCATTGCCCTTTGACTCCTGTATAAATTAATAAATCTGTAAATTTTTTGTGATCTTGTGTCACAGCACAACCCCTCACCTTTTCTTCTTCCCAGAAAAGCCAACTGCAAGTGACAGGTTTGGTTTCCTGAGACAACATGGCAATGTAACCGTGGAAGAGATGTTCTTATCCATTCATATCCTGTTCCTAAAGGCTTACGCAGAAGAGATAAAGCCCAATGACTTCCCCAAAAATATGCCTGCTGAGATTGTTCACCATCTGAATGTGGACCTATTCAAATTTTCCAGTATAGAAGTTCTTTTGTGCATTCTCTGCCCCACTCTCTCAATTTTGACAATGGAATGGTTTTCCTCAAATCCTTTAAAAATAACAAAAGTAACCCTGCCCGCTAGTCCCCATATTCCTAACTGGTTGTTGGTTAGGTTCCAGACCCTGACTTTTCCTTCACACACCTGACTGTGTGTAAAGAGACAAAGTTAATGATATTGCTACTAGGCCGAGTCAGGCGAATAATTTTATCTACATTCAGTTCACCAGCTGTAACATATTTCTTTACCTTACTAGGAATATAATAAGGAAAAATTAATTTGAAATTTGTGAGATACTGAGAATGCACGACAGTGAGTTCCAAAGAAATACCAGTTAAATAAAGATGAGTGTATAAACCACTGCTGACCAGTGTTCCTTATACTGCTCAACTACTACCCCAGGACAGAAAATAAAGCTGGACAGCAGGTAAAGAATTATATGTGCTATATACCCTTTGCTGAGACTTACAGCAAAGTTCTTAGGCTCCAGTGAGTGTTCTCATTCCCACAGTCTCTGTAAGGTCAAGGTGGTTTTGCACAATTCTTAATGACAGGGTTTCCTAACCGAAGCAACCTACTTATGTATCTCAGAATGATGGGTGGATTGTGATTTAGTAGTTATGGGTTTCAGCAGCATCTAAGTCAAACACTGTTTATTGTTTGTAGTTGCTTTTCTGTTAAATGGAAAATTATACTCTCTCCAAAAGACTAAGTTATTGGCATTATTCCAACATGGTACTGACTGACATATGCCAATTTACTTGTCATCATATTCAACGTGCCAGTATTAACATTTTCCTAGCCAATTTAGAATTTTTCTCACACACCAAGTTTTAATAGCATCTCCTTAGGGCTATGAACATGTATTTACAATATGATAAGATGAAAAAATTAAATTGACATTTATTCATTATCATATATATAATTTATGTGGAGTAAACTGGAAAATGCTTTCAAGAATCAACTAACAGGAAAAGTATATTTGATAAACTCAAATCCTTTTTATAATGTATATTGTGTTTTGCTAGATTTCTGCAATTTGTTCTTATATCATGCTACATTATGATGCAAAGATTTTCTTACACTAATCATAAGGCCTATATTAATTGAGATCATCTAAAAAGGCAAGAAGACATTTAAATATATAACTGAAAATGTTCAGAATTTTAGCTGTAAGCACAGAGAATTGAAAGTGCATGTACCCTATTTCTGGGTTTCAACAGTAGAAAACAGCGATTGTATGTGTACTCATTTATTAAGCTTTCTAATCTGTCACCTACACAGTCAGTGCACCAAGTTAGTAGTTAAAGCAAGCAAGCAAGTAGTTCAAGTCTTAACCTCCAATTTCTTTCAATTTAAGAACAACAGAAATTTAGAAGTCTCAATTTTTTTCTTTTTTAATATGGAGTAATACACAACAGTTTTTAACACTGTGGAAAACATAAAAGAAAAGGAAGAACTAAAGGGCTTGCAAAAAACGTATACACTTGCATATTATCATTCTTGTAAGTGCTTCATAACTTGCGGAAGCTGAAATATTGATATTTGATTCGAACCTGGGAAGGGAATTAACACTTTCTTGTGTTTAGCTGTCCTTGGAAGCAGTAGCGACACACTCGTGTCCCTGGGCTTTACTTGAGGTTCATGGAACGCTTTGAATCAGCCGCTGTCAAAACCACTTGATTGGCTGCTCAGTGTAACCTCACCTACAGCAGCATGCAGCCAGCCAATCACCATGCAAAATATTAACAAGGTCATAGTAGTGTAACACACTCCTATAACTCAGAGATTACAAAAGACATTAAAATTCTGATGCCCCATTCATAAGGAAAAGATTGTAATGAGAACAGAGAACGGCACAACATTAATTCATTGTGTGACAAAGAATATAATGAGAATGGGAAATAGTACAAACATAACTCATTCTTGTTACAGCTTTAAGATTGTAATGTCATGGTTCATATCACATACTTAGGAAGAAAGGTATGGTAGAAGAAGAGTTGCAACATTAAACATAGTTAATCTGAATGCAGTACAGATTATTATATATGCAATATAATAAAAAAATGAAACATTACTTAGAAATGGTTTGCTAAAAGTGTTATAATTTCTCCATACATTTTTGTTAACATTTTATTAATACTGTTGATATGAAGGGCTGCAGTATACGTGTATACTTATTAACAGTGCTGTTCTCAAAATCTTTTTACTCATGTGTATCTTTAGAAATCAATTACAATTAAAAATAAAAATATTGAGGACAGTATCTGTGTCTCTCATGGCACACATTACAAACTTTGTAAGACAGAGGCAGTCATGTTTAGTCATTTTGTCTGATGCAGTGAAATGAAGCAAAGTCGTAAAACAAGTGATGTATTTACCTCCTGAAATTACTGAATAATTTTAGTTATTGCTCATCTACCTCAATGATGTGCAATATCCTACCTAATGTAGTAGACTTTATTGAAGCATTTAACTGATAAGACATTAAAATATCTTTTGACCATCCATCTGAAAGTTTGCCAAAGCCAAAGCAACTTGTTTCATTCATTAGGCTCTATGCAAGACTATCAAATCAATACAGTTTATTTTGGTTTTAAAAGTTGTCAAGGTTTAATCCCGGCCGGCAACCAAATACCACACAGCCTCTTGCTTACTCTGCCTCACCCAGAGGGGCGGGGAGGAGAATCAGAAAGGAGTGTAAAACTCAAGGGTTGAGACAAGAACAATTTAACAGGTAAAGCAAAAGCTGTGCATGCAAGCAAAGCAAAGCAAAAAATTCATTCACTACTGCCCAGCAGCAGGCAGGTGTTCGGCTATCTTCAGGAGAGCCGGGCTCCATCACGTGTTAACATCACACAGGAAGACAAATGCTGTCATGCAGATGTCCCCCCCTTCCTTCTTTTTCCCCCAGCGTATACACTCAGCATGGTGTCCCATGATACGGAATGTCCCTTTGGCTAGTTGGGGTCACCTGTCCTGGCTGTGTCCCCTCCCAATTCCCCATGCCCCTCCAGCCCTCTCACTGGCAGGGCCCAAGGAACTGAAAAGTCCTTGATTTAAGTGTAAACATGACCCAGCAACACCTAAAAACATCAGTGTGCTGTCAACTTTGTTCTCACACCAAATCCAAAACAGCACTGCACCAGCTACTAAAAAAAAACCAACAAAACAAAACAACTCTATCCCAGCTGAAACCAGGGCACAATCATTAACTTTGTGGTCATTTATGTTAAGTAAAAAGGAAATGTTCTTAAAGACACTCCCAGTATATTTAAAATCCACTGTCAACAGTCAATTTCAGTACAGCAATGATACTACCAGATGTTATCTGCTTCCTTGCCCTGAAACATTGCTTCTAGTATTGCCTCTGAATGGGCATGTCCAACCCCAGCAGCTAGGACTTCAGCACAATTTCTGTAATGTTTGTTTGCTCCAAAGTCAGCACCAAATATTTACAGGGTGAGCACATACGAAGCATTCTGGTGCAGAGAACAGAGAACATCCTGCTGCCACTATAGCTTTTACAGGTCATATTGAGCACATTCAAAAATTAGAAAAACCCAACAATGTCTTGATCAGCCTTATATAAAGGTTTTTCAGACAAGAAGTAGCCCATAGGTTGTGGAATAGATACTGCACTTCTGATATCACTGGATAATCACTGCCATCTGAAGGATCTTGGGACCAGATCTAAACAAAGCCTTAAAAGTACAGCTTCTGCAGAAATTCAGAACCTTTATTAAAGAGTATGGTTCATAAAATATATGACCAGTCTTTAATAATCTAAGACCTCTTAAGCTTTTCATCTCCACCCCTGTGCGCAACTATATTGCTTTTGCTTTGGTTTTCTTTATTTCCATGGAAGATGTAAGTCCTTGCACACTTGCAGAGATTGCATTTCACCATTTTTTATTTATCAGCATTCATACTCCATACATCTTTGTTCTGCATTCACGTGCAATTTTGACCTTTTGATTATTCACCAGAAACTTCCAATCCATTTATTTATATGTGAATGCACAATGTCAAGGGAAAGACAGGTGATCATTAGTTTTACCAAATAAAATCAACTTTTAACAGGTGAGTGAAAAACAGATTTGTAACTTAAAGATGATATTCATGTCAAATTTCAAACAGGCAACATTTTTAAAGTAGTTCTGGAGGTGTTCTAGAACAGCTCCACCTTTTTTCCTAAACAGAGAAACTCCATTTCCCCACTGCTTCTATACATGCACATAGAACTTTCTAACAGAATATCACAGAACGGTTGAGGTTGGAAGGGACCTTTGGAGGTGATCTGGTCTTACCCTCCTGTTCAAACAGGGCCACCTGAAGCCGGTTGCCCAGGGCTAGGTTCAGATGGGTTTTGATTATCTCCAAAGATGGAGACTCCAGAAGTTCTCTGGGCCACCTCTTCCAGTGCTCAATCATTCTTACAATGCAGAAGTGTTTCCTGATGTTCAGATAGAACCTCCTGTGTTTCAGTTTGTGCCACTGCCACTGGTCCCATCCCCAGAAGAGAGCCCGACTCCCTCCTTTTTGCCTTGTCCAGTCAGGTATTTATACAGGTTGGTAAGATCTTTACATGAGGCTTCCCTTCTCCAGGCAAAACAGTCCCAGCTGTCTCAGCCTTTCCTCATATGAGAAATAGTCTATTCCCTTCATCATTTTTGTGGCCCTTCACTGGACTCTCCAATATCTCCATATCTCTAAACACAGTACTCCAGATGTGGCCTTACCAGTGCTGAGCAGAGGTTACCAGTGCCAGGCAGAGGAAATACCAAAACAATTTGCTCTTGAATTAGAAAATAAAATATTGCAAGGGATTTGCTCTTGAACTGGAAGAAAATCTACTGAATTTCAGCTAAAAGGCCAAGATATAGAAATAGATCAACATCTGAATATAACCCCTTAAAATATTATTGGCAAACTTAAAGACATTTATTGTAATAAATATAAAATCTCTTTTTTTTTTCTCTCTTCTAAAATGAAAGCTAGGATATTAACAAAATTGTAAAATTGTACTGTGTGTCTTAGACTTAGACTATTAATTTGTCCTGAAGACAATTATTTCTTGAGAATCATAGTTCTATTTTCAGAAAAGTGGTTAAAAGGTAAAGGAAATGCTTTTATGTGATTACTGCTTTCTCTAATCTAGATGGATTTATTTGATTCTGTATTTGTATAAATAAGTATATTCCAAAAAGTAGAAAATGTCTTTTTATAGTGTTAGTTACCTTTTAGTATCCACATTACATCCAGGCGCATTGTCAGACTGAGATAGGTGTAAAGACCATGAGCAGAGGAAAAAATGTGATTGTGTGAGGGATGTTGTGACAGTTTTTTATGCATAATAGATGCATCCCAGGAGGCAATTCTGCATCTGTTACATATATTTATGTATTTTTACTTGTACTTTTGGAGATATTTAAGATTTATGGTGATAGATTCTTTCCCCTTAAAGACAATAAAAGGAAAATATGCAACAAGGGTACAATTTTGTTAGTGAGTGAAGTGAGCTGGGTGTGAAACTTGTGCACATGGCAGGCTCTGTGAAGGTTAAGAATTTTCTGTTCTCAACACTTAGTAGACTTTCTGCAGTGGCTTTCAAAATACTTTCAAAAGAAACCTCTAATAGATTTGATCTATGTGCAGCTAAAGTACGTTTCTGTTCATTATAATGACTGAAAGAGGGTAAGAAAACAATTGCTAGATGTTAAAGACTAACACAGAAATGATGAAGACATTTTGTGAGTGAAAAGAAAAAACCTGAAGTCTCAGAGAACGAAGAAAGTGATGATAAATGAAGACAACACCACAAGGGTAAAGAGACAGAAAAGATAAAATGGCTAAAGAGACAGCCAGTTTTATACAACTAACTCTTTGAAGAAACAACACACTGTGTTGTACTGTAATGACATCTCCCGACCATTGAATTTTCTATGAGGAGATAGATGAGCCTTCTACTAGCTTCCACTACACAGCAGGTATTTTTTAGTCTGTGTTATACAAGAGATTTGAAAAACCACCTTCTTCAGAAAATTTTTAGATACACTTGGAGGGCAAATGATAATACTTCAGTTGCTTAATTTTGACTCTGAATCAGTGACTTCTGTGCAGCCTTCCTTGAACACTAGAAGACTATCTCAAAGACAAGCAAACTGAAAGATGTGCCTCAAGGCACAAACCAGAAACTCCAACTTTCAGATATATGCAATTCTACAATTGACTCATATGTTGTGTTTTTTTTAGTTTCTTTGAAGACGTCATATATCAATCACTATCAGAAACAGGCTGTTACACCAGATGAACTGCTCATCTTATCTAGTATGTCAATTATTATATATAAAGCTTAATTGTAAAAATTGTGAAGATAGAAAACAGAATAAACCTTTAAAGTGAAAATATAAATTTGATGGACAATATATTCTTCTATCAATATTACTTTGAAACAATTTTCATTTTTACCTGAAAAGCAGAAGAAAAGGAAATTCTTTAAGGAATTTAAGATATTTCACCAACATTAGTAAAAAAGTTATTGCAACTAACTAGGTGATAAAAGTATGATTTTATATACTGTCAATAAAAAACCTCTAAATTCAGATTTCCCTCAGCTGGAAGGAAACAGTCAAATAGTCACCAACTTGTACTCTATTGACTAAATATAGTTTGTAAAAGAGATCTATATTAAAATATAGTATAACTCATCAATAATGTTACACTGCATTGAAAAATTACATTTGCAAACCATGTATGAATATAATTTTGTATTTATTGAGCTCAGGAAGCTCAAGAAATGGGCCCATGTAAGCCTCATGAGGTTCGACAAGGCTCTGCACCTGGGTTGGGACAATCCCCGGTATTAATACAGGCTGGGGTATGAAGGGATTGAGAGCAGCCCTGTGGAGGGCTTGGGGCTGCATGTGGGTGAAAAGCTGGATGTGAGCCAGCAAGGTACGCTTGCAGTCCAGAAAGCCAACTGTATCCTGGTCTGCCTTAAAAGAAGCATGGCCAGCAGGTTGAAGGAGGTGATTCTGCCCTTCTTCTCCACTGTGACGAGACTCCGCGTAGAGTACTGTGTCAGACTCTGGAGTCCTCAGTACAGAAATGACATGGACATGTTGGAGTGAGTGCAGAGGAGGGCCACAATAAGGTCCAGAGAACTGGAGCAGGTCTCCTGTGAGGAAAGGCTGAGAGAGCTGGGGTTGTTCAGTCTGGAGAAGAGAAGGCTCTGGGAGACATTATTGTGCCTTTCGGTACTTAAAGGGGACTTATAAGAAAGACAGGGACAAACATTTTTAGTAGGCCTGCTGCAATAGGACAAGGGGGAATGCTTTTAAACTAAAAGAGGGCAGATTTAAACTAGATATAAGGAAGAAAATTTTTATTATGACAGTTGTGAAACACTGGAACAGGTTGCCCAGAGAGGTGGTAGGTGCCCCATCCCTGGAAATGTTCAAGGTCAGATTGGATGGGGCTCTGAGCAACTTGATCTAGTAGATGTCCCTGCTCATTGCAGAGGGGGTTGGACTAGATGGCCTTTAAATGTTCCTTTCAAACCAAACTATTTTAAGATCTAGAATTATCAGTTTAAAATTCCAGTACAGATCTACCCTTAATTTCTTAGCTACTTTCAGAAATGATATGCTAACATAAATTATATGACAAATAATATATAGTATTACAAATAATTACTTTCTTATCAAGAAAAAGCGATGTAAATATTTAAGTATTATACTTTGCCTTGAAACCTGTCAATATGTGCTAAGTGTTAACCTGCCTCAATCAACTATAATACTTAAAAGAAAATGTTTGGAATGGCAAAAATCAAAATACCAACATTAGATAGCTAAAAGACATTAGATTAATCTGTGAGTCATAGACAAGTATATTATTTTGATTGGAGAAAAACATTTGCTTGCACTTTTATTGCACTTTTTGCAAGCTGCAGGTTGTAGGTATTGACATAGATCTAATCCAGTCTCATTTTATTGTTAATAAGGAGTTTATCTCAATGCTTATTTTATAGGAACAGGTAAATTCACAAATATTTGAGGAGAAAACTTGGGGGGCAGGGGTGGGATGGGGGTGGGGCAAGAAGTAAATTTTTAAACTTGCCTGCTAATTGAATTTCCGTCCTCCTAGTAAAATAAGTTATATTAGGATGCTCAGGCATGTTTTAGCACAAACCCTTAAAAGCCAGGTATTCTTATAAAAAATATTTTCAGCTTGTTTCCTGTCTCATTGCAATAAGAGTTTAGGTCACCTTAAGTTAACTGAACAATAGGAAAAACAGAACCTTGAAACTTTACAGTTTTTTTGTGCAGGTGTGGGGTTTTTTTTCCTTTGGGCAAACTACAGAAGAACAGTATCCTCTGAAGGTCCAACACATCTTATTGTAGATGGGGGGAAAGAATAATTTTGCCAATTAAAGTAGCTCCATAAGCAAATTAGAGTTAATTTTGTTAATTTTGAAACTTTGATATTTCCAGCATTTTTACTAAACAGTTCCAGTCATCAGTAAAAGATAAATTAATGGCTTGCAGTTGAAGACAGCTATTTAAGATGCTTAAACCATACATTTAATTGGCATGTTAAAAGTTAAAGAGTCAGAGTCAACTCCAGTACATAAAAATGTATAAGCACATAAACTATAGCACTCTATTCCACGGCTCAAGAGGCATCATGCCATCCACTTCATTAATCAAGGGTATGCCCCAAGTTTCAACACTTGATGATTTACAGTTGTTCTTTGTACATGCTCAACTCTAAGATATAGGTCTCTCTACAGTGAAGTAAACTTAAGAAAGAGATCTCAAATTTGAAACACTGATTTTAATAAGACAGCTTGCTTATTTTAGTGGTTTCATGGTTTCTTGTTATCCTAATCAAGAATGGAGTTGCTACTCCTGACATAGTTCAAGCCACAATTTAGAAAGATAATTCTAGCACTCAGAACATTTTTTTTTCTCTATTACAGCCAGCGGGGTCAATTATGATGGCTCTTTATGAAGGAAGACACCTATTGTTTAGAAAACAGATTAACACTGCACCTGATTAGTAATCACTGTAATGTCCAGGAGACAGTAAACAGAAATAAATGACTGTGGGTTCCTGGGTTAAAACTTGCTAGTGCCTCAGGAGTAAAAGTCTGTCTGAAGGGAAAGCTGAATATCATCAGAGTTCTAGCAAGAAGAAAGAAAGAGAGCAGCAAAGAAGAGAAGAAAAATGAATAAAGAAGGGAGGGAGGGAGGAAAGGGAATGACTTTTCCAGCTGTTCCTTTTAAATGTTTCCCAGGACACAGGAACTTGTCCAACACATGCTGCTTTTTAATTAAAGGGCCATGCGTCACTTCCAGACTCTCATGTCATGTTGTATCGTCAAGTGTTCAGAAACTTGGGCAAAGTAAAGAAGTATTCCCCATCCTCAGTGTCCATGGCAGGATGAGAATTGTAGTATAATACAGTTGGGAGTAAGAGACCAGGACATAGTGGTATGCCATGGATAGTCAACGGATGATCCATGGAACTTCAGATGCAGCTTCCGGGTGCACAAAATCCTGCTGTGGACTAGCTAACTCACGATAACACAATTAATCCATGAGCTAAGAATATGCTTTACTTACCAGCCTATACACTGTCCTGATGATATTCTTTGCTCTCTTGGAGGAGCTACAATGGGGTTTTTTCGCATTCCACTGTTGAGAGAGAAAATTCACCCAGAGGGATAGAGGTGTCTCCTTTGGCACAAGGAGGACAAGGGTGATGCCTTCCAATGGTCAGGAAGTGCCCTATCTACTGCACAAATGTGTCCAAATGGAAACATCATGTTCTTTAGCTGAAGATAGGTTACCATCAGTAACAGTTGTTCAAGATATCTGAAACAGGTAACATCAGTCAGTAATCTAATAATTAGGCACCCAACCACTTCTTAGACTATTTAAGTATTGATCTCACAACTATTTCATACAAAAATAATCTTTGGAGCTTTAACCACTAATCCCAATTCCTTGCTCTAGCCCAATAAAACCTGTTTTCCTAGGAGCTCGATGGTACCCTCCTTGTGAGTCTAGTTTTAAGCCACTTCATATTTTACCTGCATTGTGTGGGAAGGCTAAATGCTGAATAACTGGTCCCAGGGATCTAAAGTGAGCTAATTCCAGGCCAAGAAGCACACTGCTCAGACCTCTATATCTGAGCCCCAAGTGAAACAGTCAGGTTTTCAGAGGTGAACTGCCACAACAGCAAAGGAAACTCTAGCTGATGATACAGCCTGATGCTTTACATCTGGTTGGCAAACACTGGCCAGAGTTTGTACACTGCAATAACTGCACTGAAAATGGCCAGCACTACCGTAGTCAGGAAAACACAAAGCACTGCAGTAATCTCTGAGCAGCTACTGAATGGTCAGTCTGGCCACAAAACCCAGAACCAGATATCTTCTAAAAATCCATTACCATAGTATTCCCCTTAGAACAGTAGTTAGTTTCATCAATTCACAGCTTTATGACCTAGCCAATTAATATGAGTGATACCCTGACTTCCGCTCATAAAAACAATCTCCCTCTAATGCTAGTATAATTTGGAGATATAATACTGAAAGGACTAACTTTCTGAACAATGAGGATGATACTCTGTAAGATCTCGTATACCATTATGCAAAGCCTGGATCACCACGGTGATGAATCTCTTTTTGAAGACATAAACTGAATAGCAAGCACCAAAAATATATAAGAAACTCCTAAAGTACATACAAAAATCAGCATCTGGTAAAATATTTGATGAATGATTTTCCTCAGACTCACTAAAAAGTAATACTGAGACCTTCAGTTTCTTTAGATGTTACTGTAATTTTTTATCCATAGTCTGTTACAGAGGACCAAATTTGTTCTAAAGACAGATATGTTCCTGTCAGTGAGAGTCATGTCTATCCACTCAAGAACTGAATATGGTATTGCATGCATCAAATCGGCAAAGTGTAAAAATATAGTTATTTCAAATAAGGTCATAGATATGGTAGTCACAGATCTTTTAGAATATATATTAATTATATTGTCATTGTTTTTCATAGTATCCACAAATATATTGTGAGGGATCTCATACTCGGGCAAAGATCAAAGCTACAATATCAACACCAACCACCATTGCTGACTCTTTCTCTTTACTTGACCTTTAAAGTAAGTAAGATTTCCTGCAGAAAAGTTGAAATGCTCATGTCATTAGTAGATTCAGTGGTTTTGGTTTTGTTGAATTTCCTCAAAGAACTTAACACAAGATTAGAGTTTATTTGATATAACTTACAAATAAGGACTAGAGCTGCCTAAAATGATTTTTTATGTAGTTTTCTTTTGTGGTGTTTTTTTGTTGTTGTTGTTGTTTGTTTGTTTTTAAGTTTCCATTCAATTAAAAGTCAGTGTATTTCATGGAGATGACAGGCTTGTTTTTTTTTTATTTGGGAGATACTACCAACACTAATATTATAAAATAATTTTCAAGAGAGACAGAAATATGATGAAGAGGAAATGAGCATCAGGTTCTTTAAAATATAATATGCATGCCATTGTGATATGGACAGTCAATTTAAGAAAAATGAAAAATATCAGATATTTTTCTCAACCTGATTATTTTACACTTATCACATACATATAGACATACACATATATTTTTACATATATGTATGCTAGCTTCATCAAAATCAGTGGGATGTCTTATGCCCCTAGATTGTACTTAGACTATCTTTAATAAGAGTTTTAATACTGATTCTCAACTGTCATTCTTTAATGGAGTTTCTGCCTCCCAGTCAGCATCTCAGCTGATGACAGGCATGATTCAGAGCTACCACACTCCTAGCCTTAGTACCTCACTTAAACACGTGACATTCAGGGAGCTGGTTAATGCCCTTAGCCGTTTGTGTTTTCATACAATACCAGACAGTTGCATTAACCTTATCATGAAACAAAGTATCTATTTTGATTGGTATTATAGCCTACATATGTAGCCATTTTGCTCCAGATACGTATTACACTACACCCTTGGTCATAATGTCAGCCACTGAGATTGTAAAAGAAATATATTTTAATGACTGCTTCCACCAGACACAGGATCAGACCAGGAAACCTTTGCATCCTCCACGCAGAGATCTAGCTATCTGCAAAATCCATCCTTCACTTTGAGACACTTTTTGAAATAAATTAATGCTGGACAAGGTAACGCAAAGCCTTCTGAAATTCAAATACTCTGTGTTATATGTTCTGTAAAGCAGTAATCCCACCTGTGCCATGACTAGAGAAGAAATATTTTCATTAGTATTACTCAACAAATATGTTTAAAAAGGCAGCTTGGATATGTTTACCATAGTGACTTGACTTCAAGTTCAGTCTTTTGCTACCTGTGGGTCATAAATGCAGATGATGGAAGTCTACTTCAGTTAAAACTCACAATTAAAGAACTGGTTTGGTTTGGGTAGGTTTTTTTATTATTTCTTTTTTTTAAAAAAAAAAAGACAGATTAAAAGATACCTGGTTGAAAAACATCCCAAGCTTACCCAACAGTAAAGTAAATGAAAAAGTGGAAGATAATTTAAATCACTTAACATTCAATTTTCCCAGTGAATTCTGCCACTTTTTATGTTATATTGGGGTATTGAGGTTTATTATTCTGCCTCATCTTATCTAGGGTACTGCCATGATGTACAATTACCCATTCTCACTACTGTGGGATTGTTTACATTACAGAATTAAAGGACTAGGATATCAGGAATAAGCTTCAGCAAGTTTCAGCTTTCATAACTGTATATGGAGTAGATTTACCTGAGTTTATGTAGAATAAGTAGGTAACTGAAGGATCAGTCTGTCCAAAAATATCTATAGGCATTTGAGATCGAAACATAGGAGAGAAAATCCATTCCAAAAATGAGACTATGCAAGTCAAGCTTCATCATAACAAACCCCATATAATAAATATGAAGAAAAGAGCTGTCAGCAAATGAGCTCACATACACTTTGTTTTCCACCTCTATTCTTCTATCCTCCTCCTGTTTCAGGGACTAGCACACTCAAGAGAGGTATCCAAGCATCTCTGTAATTTTGGCAGGGCAAAGAGAGGGTTCTGATTCATAATTTCTGAAACAGAAATAGCAGAAACCAGAATCTATGTACTCCAGCAAGTATTTCTGTCTGTTTGTTTTGTGTGTTCATTTTGAAAAATGGAAACCTGTGAGCAAGTAAGGTTATCAAGGGCTGAATAGTTCCCATACTCAATCACACCACTTTGCCGCTTCTCACACAGCTGTGTATTACTTACACGTGTGCACAAATATGTTGTTTTAATCTTTCATTTTGCAATACATAGCTAATGTGCACTGATAGCAGAGAGCTGAATTCTTGCAGACAAAGCACGTGAATTGATAGACTGGTTTTCCTTCTGTCTCAGGGAGATTTTCCACACAGGAATGGATGGAGCATTTAGAGGTGTTACATAAGCACATCCATCCAGACACATATATTGACATCTTAAAAAATTAGCACTTTGGGCCTATTTATTTTCTCTTATATTCACAGGAGGCCACATCTTCCTGCTTGCCTCTGCCCTGCCAATTCATTTCATTTTCAGAACTATCTGATCTGGTCCATGTGGGAATCACCAGAGACATCACAGCAGCTTCCCAACCTCTTGGGAATCTGATTGCTCCTTTTTCTTATGCTAGCTCACTTTGTCCTCCAAGTAAGAATTCAAATGTCAATCATTTTTTGTTCAATTTCATGGGGTAGAATCACAAAAATGGCAACCAATCCAATTGCAAATTACTTGATGAATCTTCTTTGAAGAGTTGCCAATAATGCTAATCATCAAATGGTTGAATTCAGCTCTGTAGAAATGCATTTGTGAAGAACAGCAATCTCTGTGACTTTGACAAAGGAACTGCTGACTTGCCTCACTGTTTGTCTTTTGATGTGAAAGAGCAAATCGATTTATAGAGCTTTTGCTTGCAGATGTAGGATATGATTAGTATGCAGAAAGACCTTTCTACAGTGTCATTTGTTTATTTAGCTGTCTCTGCACTCAGCCCTGATTGTGTATACTTAATTAATGTATACACAGCTAAAAGAAATAAAATCCTGGAACCATGATCATAGAATACTGTACTACATGTCATTCATCACGATGAAAATGCTATTTATATTTTATTGGCTACAAGGAAGGGAAATGCATACATTTAAAAAACTGTTTCAAAAAGTCCTTATGTTTGCCAAAAGCAGTCAGTTATAGTTACACCAAAAAAGTGTCAATGAAAGCTGTTTGATTTAAGTAGGAGGTTCTTTTTTTCCAGTGTTTAAATTTTCATTCCAAACAGTTGTTGAGTCTTTTTAAAAAGTACCTCTGATGCCTTCCTGAGGTCAAAGTACTCTGTAAAACATCCTAAGAGACCTGAATCATCCCGTTCTTCAAGGCCTTCTGATTCTGTTGCTTGGAAATTTTAGCTGAGAAAGAGTTTAAAGAGGAAAGCAGAGACACTAGAGACCTTCATGTCAATAATGAATGATCAATAGAAGTCACACACTAGAAAATTGACATTCAGTCAGCAATTCTCTGTTATTCATGCACATTTTACATTGTCTATTCAGGTTTGTTGTGAGGAAAGTAGACACAGAAAGGCAGAAAAAGGTAGAAAGCATCAGAATATCAAATAATGGAATCCAGAGTGACATCTAGTGACATGCTGTATTAGAAGCATGAACATTTAATGACTGAAATATACTGATTTTACTGGTCATATTAATTACAGATTCCCAGAAAAGCTGCTTAAAAAAATGTTACAGAATTTTCTTACAACATGCATTCTAGAAGCATATAAGGCCATACACAATTAAACTTAATAAAATGTTTGCTTCTAAGCGGAATCAAATTTTCTACAGAAAGACTTTGCAAGTTTAATAACACTGATGCTATATGAGTTTGTCAGTACAGATTCACCTTATAAATAACTTTCCAAACTCATCTGCAAGACCTTAAACTCATATTCTTCAGCCATGAGCGCTGACTCGAAATCATGAGCTAAGTAATCTCTTCAGAACCTTGTACCACATTTTTCAAGATGGCAGAGCACTGTCTTCATGAGCAGATTGCATCTGACCTTCTGTTCTGACCTTTTCCATTGCATGAACTGCAGGATCCTGGTCACTAAAAGTGTTGTATGGAAATTGCTATTACAGAGTTGAAATTGAGAGTACCCTGTTCTCAACCTGTTCTCCATCAAATACAGACACAGATGATAATGCCCTTAATTTCTGTGTTATGAATAAGCAAGGGCAAATCATGTTATTAAAAGAAGAATAATACTGATCTGCAAAGGCTGTGGAATAATAAAATAATGCAAGGAACCATACAGAACTCTCCAAACATACCTTTTAAATAATATAAATGCACCTTGAAAAGTCACTTGCAGTCTGTTGTTATTGATACTATGCTTCAGTAAATAAGAAAGTGCAGAAATCACTGCATGTGACTAAAATAATTTTGTGGGTTGTAAGACTAATGGATGAATGTTGAAGTTACTTTAATCAGATTTGCTACTTTAAATCATATATTTCCTCATTTTTCAACTTCAATGTATAAGAAATGTTTATCATTTTCATCTTTTCTCTAAAATCACAGAGAGGAGGCGAGAGAAAAGATACTACATGTTAGACTGATTAAGCTTCCTTGTCAGTAACTTCAAATCAACAAATCAATTAATGGGAGAGAAAAAAAAACAACACTTAAAATATTTGGACAAAATAAGTCTGTATTAGGGCTTGGGATTACCTTCTTTCTAGATAAAGACATAAGGTAAAGAATAAGTACATTGCAACTACCACATAACAGTGATATAATGAAGAAATCTTAGATTTACAAATTGGTTTATTATATAAAGACCACCATCACTATAGGCACTAGATTTTTCTGTATGTTTTGTTATGGGTTTCCTCCTTTGTCTTGCCCTACATACTTGGACTTCTAAAACTTAACTTCCTTTTGGAGACAATTACAACTTTCCTCAGATGTACATCACAGTTACTCTTGCTTGCAAATCTTGAAGATGCAAATACATCTCTAGGTTGCATTTTTTTTGTAAATGTTCAACTTCACAAATAGGTAGTCTCAGATACTAATTTCAGAGAAGGAAATACTAAGTGAAAGTTCAAATTTAATTGTGCAGAGTACCAGTCCCTCCTTTTTTCTTTCTCACTTTAAAAATTAAGGTTAACTTAGAAGATCAAAATCTTTGGTGTCCTCTCACTTCCCTGTGCTCTTCTAGAGCAGCACAGAATGCAGGCCAGGTAAGCTGAATTCAGCTCATTTATTTCATTAACATAGCAGAAAACAGATTATGCATACAATTAATTTTTACTTTTTGTCTTCATTCCACAGACCTCTCCAATCTGTGCATAAATCCAGTAATTTTCTTTCTTCCATCCCTTGAAGTTCCTTGTCCCCATGTTCTGTACATGAGTTTCTCTTCATTTCCTCTCCGTAATTTTTTGTTTCTCCCTTCCTCACACTCCAAATCCCTTCCAAATCTCTCATATCCTCATTACTGATTACAGTACATCTTTACCATTAGCAGCAAACAAGCCAATCAACCAACCAGCAAACCAAAAAAGCATGTCACAAAACCTCAAGACAACTCTTTTAACAATCTCTAGTTCCTTTCAGTGGGGTGACATCAGATCATATTTGTTATTTTCCTTTTTTAAAATTACATCCCTTCTACACTTTTTCCCCAACAAGCTCAGGAAAACGTCATCTCCCTTCAGAGTCAAGAAGGTGAGAACACAGGTCTGTCACGAAACAAGACAGACAATAATGTTCTTTTCTGAAATCAATTTATTAATTAAAAAAGAATTACAGAACTTTTTTTTTAATTTTATCTAATAAACTAAAATAACTGCAGTTCTATTTTTGGTGCACAGCAGCTTAGTTGTGACCTTCTTAACACATGTAATTTTTCACTTTCAGACGGAGATGGGAAAGCTGTCAAACATATGGAGACACAGTAACAGGAATTACTTCTTTCCATCTGAAAGCCCTGAAAACAATTCGCAATTAGGTGTTACACTTCACTTATGCCCTTTTTCCTTTTCTTCTTTATTTTTTCCCTTCCCCACCCTGATCAGAACTCTTTTCCATCCTCTTTGCTCCATTTTCTTTTCTGTCCTTTCCACTGCATTTCATTACTTATAGGCAATTCTGCCAGTTTTGTCCCACATAGCTGGTCTCTTCCTTTTGCTCTGATCAGTGCCCACATAAAACAAGGTATTTCCAACACAAACCGAAATTGACAAGTGCAACAAGAAATCTGAGTTCTAGGATGCATGTAGTAGCAGTCACAGTGACAACTGGATTGTTCCATGAAATCTGAGACCCTCAGAAGGTGCTCCCTTAATTAAATAGAGTTAATTCAAATATGTCATGCCTTGCACTTTCTCTGAAGCTGCTGGTGCATTATTTTCCTAAGAATGATGACCTAATTAAATAGATTTTGGCATAGACTCACAAAACCTGCACTTATTTCACTCACTCAGGAAAGACCTTTATAATTCTTTCATAACTGCAGGAGAAAAACTATTTCTCAATATCTCTTCAATGTATAATGAACATGAAACAGGAAATACCAGCTAAATGTACCTTTATTATTTTTTAGATGTTGAAAAGATGTAGACCAAGACAAGGATTTATTATCAGGATTTGGGTGCCTGATGGCCCTAGGCTTCTTTGAAAAATCAAGCCAGAAGAGAGATGTTCTCAGCATGTTTGCACAACAAGCTGATGGAATCACTTCTTTTATTTTAATCACAGTCTTCAGATTAATAACTGGCATAAGAGTCTGTAGATTTTCCTGGGCTGGTTTCCTAGTTCTCATTTTGGTATCATTACTATTAATGATCTCTTAATTTTCCTTATTTTTATGAGCTTTGATAATCTTTCTCTGATCTCGAGAGTTTTGATGTCTTGATTCATTCTTCACCCACAATATTATAAAACTTTTAGGAAAAGCTTGATTAATTAATTCGAAGGGAACCAAAACCTCTCTCTCTGACCACGATTTTAACCAAGAATGATACTGAATGATAGAGGTTTGAAACAGACTGAGAAACAAACACCATCTCTCGCTTTCTAGGAGGAATGACTGCTTTTACCCCATCTTGAAAAAATGAAAAAAAAAAAAAAAAAAAGAGAGAAAGTGAAAAAAGGAAGGGGGGGGGGTGTAAAACAGGAAAAGGGGGAAGTAGGAGAAAAAGAAGGAGAAGAGAAAAAAGAAAAAGGGGTAAAAAGGAGAAAAAGGAAAGAGAAGGTAATTTAAAAAAAAAAGAAAAAAGGAAGAAGCAGCAAGCTGGGAACTGCCCAGTCATGGCTGTAGTATTCAGAACTCCAAGTGGATGGAGATGTGATAAGAAAAGACAAATTTCAAACAGCAGTGAGAGTTTGAACGTGCCTGTGGGTATTGGGTCTGGCTGAGCCTGATGGCAGCTGCCTGGTAGTACTGTGCTGGTATTGGTCGCTAGAAAGGTGCTGAGAACACACCAGTGTTTTGCTCATGCAGCATCAGGGCTGCATCTCCAACCTCCCCCCCCTCCCCGCCCCCAGCAGTCTGGGGGTGGGCGAGATCTTGGGAGGGGACATAGCCAGGACAGCTGACCCAAACCAGCCAAGGGGATATGCCATACCGTGTGACGTCTGCTCAGATATAAACTCTAGGAGAAAGGGGGAGGAAGGGGGGGCATTCATTATCTACTACATCTGTCTTCCAGAGCAACCGCTATGCGTACTGAAGCCGTGCTTCCCGGGAAGTGGCCAGGCATCACCTGCTGATGGGAAGTAGAGAATAACACCTTTCGTTTTCCTTTGCTTCAGCACACATGACTTTTGCTCTTGCTTCATTAATCTACCTTTATCTTGACCCAAAATTTTTTTTCCCCCATCTTATTTCCCCCCACCTCCTCCCACATTCTGCTGAGGATCACAGTGATAGAGCATCTTGGTGGGCACCTGGCATCCGGCCAAGGTCAACCCACCACACCATGGCTTTCTAGAAGAGATCTTTTCTAGGGGGTTCCTAGAACTCGTAGGGTACCCAAACAAATCATTTATAGGCATCTAACACTTTCAAAAGGTTAGAGCTTCAGTGCTCTGATTCAGTCAGATGGGGTTAAGTACCTATATTTAAAGTACAGCAGTATCCCTGTTGGGAATCATATAGCATACGCCTGAGTCTCTCCTTTACCATCATATAAACTAGCCTTTATCTTTCTACGTTCAAGCAACCTAGTCTTGCAGAAGCGGTGGGTCTCCATAAGTTGAAAAAAAAACGATCTGCAAAGACTCAGGAATCTAGAACATGTGCACAAATATTTAGATGTCTCAATACAGGATAAGTAGCTCATTTTGAAACATTACCCAAATTATCAAACACAGGATACAGACAGACAATATAAGTACAAATATCTTCCTTTTTCACACACAGAGTAAAAAAAAAAAAGAAAAAAAAAAAAAAACCAAACATGCAAACACAAAATTTAGGGGAGCAATACCAGTGTTTAAATAACGGTTTCTAGTGCCAGCCATGTCTAAATTAGAGAAAGGAGAAAG
>JAVJGJ010000014.1:43073766-43091629 GCA_035590215.1 Microhierax caerulescens
TAAAAAAAAAAAAGAAAAAAAAAAAAAAACCAAACATGCAAACACAAACTTTAGGGGAGCAATACCAGTGTTTAAATACAGGTTTCTAGTGCCAGCAATGTCTAAATTAGAGAAAGGAGAAAGTGATGGACACTTGACTAATCCAGTGAAAAAGATACTATCATGTAAGTCACAAAGCACTTACACTGCTGCTTTTCCAAACCTGCAAAGGCAAAAGCTGATCCGTAACCAGAGACTTGCAGGACATCGCCTGTCCTTTACCTTGCTTTCTGAATTGATAATTTGGAAAACCAAATTAGAAATCTCCTGTCTAAACCATCTATTAATACTTCATAATACTAGACTTTAATTTCCACCAAAATAAATACTGTGATTCAATTTACTGAAAAAAAAAAATGTAATTAATGAAAAATGTGTCAATATGGCTACACCAAAATAAAGACAACTACACCAAAATAAAGACAACACTGCGCTTTATGTCAATAAATCCCCTGCTGCAAAAGAAGTGCATGTGATCGTCAGGCTGGACTCAGCTCCTGCTGTTTCTAGCGCCCTGTGAGCACCCTCAGCGTGGTGCTTTGGAAGCTATTTTTGGGACCTATCATAATGACTATATCGCAGGCACCAAATGTGGCAGCATTTACAGCCCCTTGAGGAGATGCTTTTGTACTCCCCCTGGTACAGCTATGAAAGAACATGTTCCCCTTGATACAGCACCTTTGGGAGGTCTTCGGTTCAGATAGTATTCCATGTAACGACAGGGAGATTTCTGGGTTTTGAATAGAAAAGGAAAGAAATTGGAGAGAAGCTGGATTAGATAGGGAGAAAAGCTACACTGCTTCTAATTTTACCTGATGTGAGCATCAGGGTCATGTGCCTCCAGCAGTGTGCATGGAAGAATTTTGGTGATCCATTCTCTCCCAGAGGCATTTGTATCTTGGGACCCACCTTTCCTCAAACATGAGTTTGGCTCAGCCATCTCACCCGTGACTAAAAAGAAATTGATCTCTTCCCTGCATACCCAGTGCACATCTTTTAAAAACCAAGACCAAGGTAAAATACAGCACCTATGGTAAATATTAGAATAAAATACCAGAACATATTTCAAGAAAGGAAAAACTTCAACTTTTCACAACAGAGCATATCTGCCAACTGGATAAATGCCTCCTTGGAATTACCTGACTTCTGACATCTGTATGGAGAGACCAAATGAAAAAAGGAGTTATTTACCTTCTTGCGTGTCAGTAAGAATAGTTTTTAATGCAATATCTGTTGTTCTTGCTAATGGTCCATTTCCATATGACTGTTTATTGCACAAATGACAAAATAAAATTACATAGTACTGTATTCAAGAGCAAGACAAGCCATGTGGTTTCTAAAACCAAATTTTTTTTATTTGGGAAGAATGACAGAATATATGACTCTTATGGGACAATTCCAAAGGAACGGAATTGCCAGTAAAAAAAAATTATTTTTCTTTTAAGGATATTAAACTAAATATAAACCAATTTAAGACAGAGAAAACACTTAAAAAAGCAGTTCAAAACACACTGCTAAATAAATAAAAATCAAAATTTCTTTTGTCCTAAAAAATTCATTCCATTTCCAAAACTGAGATTTTAAGAGATCTTATTACAATACATCTGAAACTGTCTCAAGTACTCCCAGAGACTCCACAGGATATCCTAGGCACGGAATGAGAGACAAGGAGGATGGCTGTAGACAAAGCCTTGTGTAGTCTAATGGTGCCCTCACTCCTTAGCCTACATTACCATTCATTTCTTCTTCTAAATGTATATAATTACATTTTAAGATGTTCCTTAGAAGAAGTTTCGTGTAATTGCTATGATCCTGCTTAATAATGCCTTGAGAAACAAAACAACAGATCCAAATAAAATATCCCTCCTTAAAGTATAAGTCAAAGGCTATCCACATGGACGACTGAAAAATAATCAGATTTTGCATTCCATCCTTTCAACAGCACAACTACACTTTCAAATATGCTTTGTTGTTTTCTTTTAATTCACGAAAATTAATCTTATAGATGTAGATGCCAGATTTGCATTAATTAAAACTCCACTGTAGAAGCCAGGCTTAATTGCAATCAAATTTGCTTAATTATGCATGGCGAGAGATTCCCAATTGAGAAAGGTTTTAGTAAGGATTTTTCTTTTTTATACTGACAAAATAAATTGAAATTGTCATTTTTTGTGTTTTATGTAACACTTGTAAATAATTTGTGGAGCACCTTAAGTCTTCTATGTAAAGCAATGTTATTGCTTAAGTAATTATAACAATCTGCATTTTTCATTGTTAATTGTGGGTGTCAGCCTCATTAATTTTAATTTACAGCCTGTAATGAAATTAAGAAAATTTTGTGCTGATCTGCTGAAACTTGTCTTATAGAAAGTTACTTAATAAAACTGAAGTTCAGAAAAGTAAGGATTTTATTTGTGCATTGTCAAGACAAGTAACAAATGTTCATTTTTCTCACCAGTTTTGCTTCTAATTTTAAATTGCTATCTAGTAAAACAACTTGTGTCACAAAGTTTGAGAAAGTTCAATCTGCAAATTTTTCACTTCAAAGGAAAATTACTTAGACTATAGACATAATATGTACTTTTATTGTCAACAGATATGTCACCGAGCTCAAAAAAGTTGCTGTAACTCTATTCTATTGTTCATACACTTTTATTCTGTATGTATGTTGCTTGATTAGCCAGACAACTTAACTCACTGTACCAAATATTCAAAAAGGCAAATACTAATAACTTTAGAAATCCCAAAATAACACATCGTGACCTGTATCTGAAATGTGAAACACAATTATGCAAATGGAAATAAGCAGGTTAACATACTTCCATAAAGCCACATGAAAGCAAAACAAAACAAAGCGTGAGGTTTTTGAGTTGAAAGTGTAATTTTCTATCAGCTGCTGCTGCCAGATCCAGAGAAGCACATGCCAAGCTGCAGCTCAGATCTTTCCAATGCATGTGGACACGAGCACGGCTGCTGCTGTAGCTGCGGCAAGACCCTTACACAAACTCTGCTCTGAGCATGGGGTGTCCCACCGATGTCAATGGGACTGAAAGTCATGTTCAGCCCTGCACTTCTTCCTGCATTAAGATGTATTACAGTTTTTAGAAGACTAAAAATATTACTTTTAGTTTTGCTTATTACTGCGCTTGATGATGGCAGTTATCCTTAGCTCAGTTAGATCTTCATCCCTGTGTTTAACAGAGAGCTTTAGGTTTAAACTGAAAAAGGCTAAAGGTTTAAACTGTCCAGGAGAAAGTTAGAATCTTGGTAATTGTTCATGGAAGGCAGTCAAAGCTGTTCAAATCTTATTGCTACTTGTTTTCAGGAAAAGCTCCACATTAAAGATATATAAAAAAGAATTCTAGGTCTGCAAACCCCATTAGTGTCCTGTGATCAGGAATTACTTTACAAAGCAAGTTCCACTTCCCTATTTAAACAAATATTCTTCTGTGTCATAAAGACAGTATTAAAGAGAATAAAACGTCCTCACCATTAGTTTTAAAGTGTTAAAATAGTAATTATTTTTTGTGACAAATATCACAGTATGGGTAATGAATATGAGATTATAGTTTAGCTAATGAATACAAGATTACAATGTAGCATTAATAACAATTTTTTTCTCTGAATAATCTAATACATTTTCCAGCTCAATTAAGTGGGTTTGAATATTGGAATTATTACAACTTTTTAAAGTTAACATTTTGAAGATGTAAAAAAAATATTAGCGATCTAATGAAGCGGTCACACAAAATACAGTATATTTATGTAGTATGAAATCCAGGATAACTGAAAAAACCTGTAGAGAACTCAAACAGAAAGAAAATGTCAGTATGATGAAAGTTGTCACTCAGCTCTGTCTGGAAGCTTCCAGTAAAACAATTTAACAAAACCCCAGAGTCAATTCTATAATTCTAAATTCTATAAAACTGCATTCTTTTTTTTGTGTATTATTTAAACTTTTTATTATATTTAAAAGACAAATTATAAACATATTGCAGGTTGGTTATTTTTTAGTTCAAATACAATAGCAAAGAAATCTTTAATTTGCTCTCCAGCACCTAAAATTCTGTGGTCTCATTCATTCTCTTTCAAAATGCACTCAGCTGTTTCACTCAATAAAAAAGTATCTCACAGGACCAATTTCTTTTTCTTTCTTCACTGAAAAAATGATCTTTTCTGCACAGTTCTGAAACTTCCATAAACTATAATGTTCTCCAAATTAAGCACAATAATATAGCCAAAAACCTCTACTCACGTTATCTATGGCCACTTCATTTAAGAGTTTCTTTTTAATATACTCAGTTTTCTGCTTTTCAAACCTCAGCCCTTCAACCTCTATCCTTCCCTTCCTCTGTTCTGCTGAGTTTGCATCATTGCCCCAGCCATGCAAGAAAACAGAAAGATATGGCTTAATTAGGCTGAAACTTTATTAATTTAATTTATCTGGGGACTATCCAGCAGCAATTTCTACAATACAGGTCATAAATTTTTCATTAATTATTTTCACTTGTAGGAGGGCTGCCATTAGTTTTCATTCCCTGTGGTAGCAGGCCCTTGGCCCTCAGTGGGTGGTCCATCACCATCTTTAAATGACGGCTAGGAAGGAAGGATAGGTTCTCTTGTCACACTAGACATGGAGAGTCCTGTTTCCAGAACTCACCTTCTTTTGAGGAAGTTTTTGGGTTTGTCCTTTTCTAATGCTGGTTTACCAAGGAAGCAGATCCTCGATGGTAGTTCAAGTATCTGAAATGGATTTTACTTCCTTGGAGAGGCAGGTGACAGGAGGACTAGGCTAGACAGCCGAAGTTACACCCCTTCTGCAGGTTTACAAGGTCAGCTAGTTGACCTGAGGTCCACTGACCCACCAAGCTACCCACAGAGCTATCTTCCACCTGGGTGATGGACTCCCATAACCTGTGAGGGAAGGCAATACTTAAAAGTTAGAACCCTTTTTCCTAGGTAGTCCGCTAAAACAAACAAGGATCCAAGTTCTGCATTGTAGATCTCACCTCAGAACCTCCACTTTGCTCATCTTAATATTACCGTAGCTCTCTCCTTTTTTCATTTTTACTGGAAACTATCCATTGTGGATTTGCTTGTCTTGCTTTTTAATTGGTGTTGAGAGGCATTTGTCGTTATGATCCTGAAGACACTTGCACAATGCTTTGGATGAAAAAGCATTATATGAAATCATAAAATTTAATGCAAAGAAATTGAAAGAACAGAAACCGCAATGGGCAAGTTGTGGGGAGAGGCTGGTATTTTTCTTGTATACAAAGACATTTCTCAAATATATAATATACAAAATAAATACATAAAAATGTAACAGTAATATTATAATGCATATATTGTTGTGTATAATACTACATTAGCTTTATAAAATATAAAACTTTTTTTTACATATACCTGCCTTTAATAATTTGCACTCTGAACATGTGGAAGCTAGCAGGGGAAGGCAAGAAATAATAAACCCATGACTGGGTTTGGTGAGAAGAACACCTGAGCATTGTTCTGCTCTCTGCCATTACTTTTCCTGTTTATAGTTTGCTACTCTAACTGCATATGAAAATGGAAACTGTAATCTTGTAAAACAGTTCAGTCCTAGAACATACAACTATTTCAATATATCAGAGAGAAAAAAAAATTAAACTTTGGACACCATACTTGCTTTGTTACTACAAATGGGGAGAGTGTGTGTGTGTCAGGTTTTCATATTGGCCTGTAGTGAAACCATTTTCAATGTGCTTCTCAATATGAACTAAAAATGCGTAGCAGAGACTTCCCAGGATTTGCCAGAGATCATAGATGATCTCCAAAGAAGATTCCCAGTCTGGTGTTTGAACTAAGTGTTGGTGGTTATAATGGCTGGTGGTCTTTTCAGTGTATAATAAAACAAAGACTTCAATTAATCTGATGTGTTATAAAAACGTATAGAATTAAAACCAAGCAGTCATAAACTAGGCTTCTAATATCCAGGACCTAAGCAGACTTTCCTTCTTAAATGGATAGCAACTGCTACTTACGCCTCAGCGGTCTCGTGAATTCTGACATTGCTTCTGAAGGACGTATACAGAACAACACCAAGAGGAAGAAAAACAGCCTTAGGAAGTCAGTTCCATCTACATGCAGCATGCAAGGCATTTTTGCAGGGCTGCTTATGAGCTGTTATCTTCTGGTAATAGACGTTACTTCTTCTGAGAGCAAGAATAACAGTGAAGTACAAGCTGGCTTCTTTAAAAGGCTGAAAACTATTACATGTTCTAAGGACATCTGCAGATCTAAGTCTTCTCACCACAAATGTTGCCTGCTACTCCCCAGTGTTGTAGTGAGCTGCCAAAACGCAAAGAGATGAGGTTTTTCCTTTAGGAAACAGTAAAACAAGGCATATGTGTAGTTTTCAAATGGTGGGCATTTAGAATGATACTGAATACGATTTTAAAATTTAAAGGCAGGGTGGGTACAGGGCAGGGGGAGGAGGCAGCAGAACTGGGGTGGCTACTAGAGGCTGCTGGGCTGTTTGGGCTGGGTCCTCCCACAGGCACCCTCTCAGCCTTCCATTTCTGCTGTCCTTCCAGTGGCAGCAGCTCTTCTGGGAGCTCAGTCTCTCGTGCTTTTTATCCTTTGTAGCTTTCCACCCTATCACTGTTCTTTCTCCGTTCTCCTCCATCCCTCTCTGTTTCCCTCAGCAAGAGCAGGACAGGTTCAGCCCCTCATTTCTGACACAGCCAGACTCCATTTTGCCTGCCTGGCTAAGACAAATCACATCAGCTCTGCACAGAGGGGTTGTATTTAATCTCTTAGGAAACACATAATCTTTAATCTTTTAAAGTATACCCGAATGCTTACCTAATGAAGTTAATGTTCTGCTGAGGCACAAATGTCAGTAGTATGCATAACATACTACAAAGGAGTATTTTTGAAACCCTGGGTATAAGGTTCTCACATTTTGACAAATAACAATATGGGAAAAAAAACACAATTCTTTGATAATAATTATGACATTTTCATATAGGTTGTATGTATCAATATAGCAGAGTACCAGTTTGTCCTGGACATGTAAAAAAAGGTGTCAACAACTTTCTTAACAGTTCAGCTAGCATTTAAACATATTTTACTCTTGTATTTCCTTCTATTCTCAAGCCAGGAGAACATTAATGACTGTGAAAAGTGAATGAATAACAGAAGAAAAAAAAAAAAGAATAGAAAAGAAAGAGGAAAAGAAAATGAAAGAGAAAGAACAAAAATTAAAAACAAAGAAAAGATAAAGAAAGAAAAGAAGGAAAAAATCTTTTTTGGAAAGGAAGGACTTTGGCATTCTTATTTAATTATCAGTGGATACACAGGATAGAGTGATACACAGGAAAGAGATCTATTTCAAAACTGTGACTTAATGACAAGCTATGTGTAATACTTTGCCTGAAGACCCAGACAACATCGTTAAGAGAGAGACAAGTAAATTGTAGGTAAGAAATAAAAATAAATGTTTCCACACCTCTGACATAACTGTAAAAGTTAAAAGGCTACTGATAAATTGGAGACAAATGACTATTGTTCTGGCAAAAGAAGGAATCTTAATTCATTTTTGGATAACAATATTGCCAGCTCTTGCAATTTTATTATTAGCCTCATGATATTTGATGCTCCTCTTAAAGACCTAGCTCCTAGATTTATACTAATTAGGAGGCTATTAACTTTCATAAAAAATATCATGTTTCCAGTCCTGATACCTAAGCAGAAAAAAATTAGAGCATTTCCTAAAAGTGTGAAAGATAGAAGTCAGACAAGAACCCCAAGCAGGTTATTAAAAAAACCCAACCCAAACCTATGAATTCTGGAAGACTTACTCATGATTTCTGAAAATTTGGCAACACTATATTAACTATAATTATGTTAGAGATTTATTAGGTAATAAAAATAGCAAAGCTGATAAGAAGCTTCTGCAATGAAAAAGCAGAACACGCTGAAGATCAGCCAAAAGAAGGTGAAATTCCAAAAGATTTCAATTTGTAATGAAAACTTTTATTTTTTTTGTTTCTTTCAACAAACTATTCTACATAGTTTCCCATTAAAAAAAAAAAAAATCTGACTAATTTTAAAAACTAATTTTCAGAACCTGACTTGTTCCACTGGCAACAAACCCCACCTACTATAATAATTTTTTACCTCTTAGGATTCCATGAATATTACTGAATTTCTGTCAATCACCATTTTAATCTGCTTTAATCTTAGACTTCAATGACTTGATATTGTTCAGGTGGCATAAAACCATACTGCTAGCAAGATGACTTCAGTAGACAGGTCTAGTTGTTTTTTTCTGTTAATTCCACAGTTTTTAGGAAAACTGTGCAATTTAGGAACCACACTTAGCTTGTAACCAAAATGCAATCACTTACCTTTATCTCAAGCACTCTCTGTTAAGAGACAATCTCTGAAATAATGTGCGACATGAACCAACTCTGTTTCCTGCAATGCATTCCATCCCAGCAGGGGATGGACTTGTCAATGGTTATTCAAATGATGTGTAAACTATACAGGAGTCCATCCACATTGCTTTGATAAAGGAATACAGACCCTGGAAACAGATTATATTAAGTCCAATGACAAAATAAATAAACAAAATAACATTAACAGTGTGAGCTGCTCTACCGTTTCCAAGAAATAACAATGAACAGGTATCTTTTTACACCTGAAAAAAGCTCAAGGAGTTTCCTGTCAAATGGATTTTTTTCTGTTGCTACTCCTCCTACAGTTTTTGAGAAAAAATAATTTCTGCCTCTGTTAAAATTTGCCATTTATACTGACCATATACTACTGCACTTAGTTACCAGGGCTGTACTCCACAGACTGGATTCACTGGGCACATTGACTTCTGCTGTAGTGACACCATAGTTATCCCTTTAACATCTGACTTGTTGGATGTGATGGGCACAGTGTAAGTCCTTCAGGTCTACTTGCCTCCCAGTGACTGAAAGCTCTGTCAGTGTTGAACTTGGCAAACCTGATAACTCCAGGACCAGAAACTCCAGCCTAACCAAAAACGTCATCACCATCAAATCTGTGCAGCCTAGTCAGAACCTCCAGTCCCACAGTCTGCTGCAGTCACTCTATCAAGAGTATTGCTGAGAAGAAGACCCAAATCCCGAGTATCAGCCATATGTCCTATATAGAATGATCTGTGTATTCTAGTTGGGTCTGTAACACTCAGATCCAGTACTGCGTTGGCTGGAGAAGCTGTACCTATTGTTGGATGAACTTTGGCTTCTTGCTCCAAGTAGCTCCTGCATCCTGCTCTGGCCTCATGCTCTTGGGTGTGATTTGAGATCTAGCACTTCTTGATAACTTTCCACCAGTTACCAGTTACCAGTTACCTGCAGTGCCTTATCTACATGTCCATGATTCTGTGGCAGACCAAGAATACCCGCAGCTGCCTGGAAGGACACAGGTCCTTCTTGTCTTCCAAGGATAGTACAGTTTTTTCATACTTCTGCTGGCCATGCACTGACTTTAATTCTGGGCCATTCTGTCCCAAATGCACTCCCTGATCCTTACATTCAGGAACAAGGAGAGAGGAAGGACTGTGCATTTTCCCATGTTTCCCCTCTGGAGAGATGGAACATCTTTTTGGAATCATTACATCCCTACCCATTAGGTTCCCATTTGACCTACCTGCAAATATACTGTTTGGATATTGCTGCTCAGTCCTAATTGCTGCTCTGGACCTAGAGTCGAACACTCTTCCCTGAGGTGAAAAAAATGTCATAAACTATCCTGCTTGTTTTTCCCTTTGATCAGTGTTTTCTTGTTCAAGGCCCCGCAAGGAGAAAGCCTAAGGTGACCAACCTAGAGCAATTTTGCTCTCCCTCTCTCATAGGAGACAGAGCCTTAGCACAAAATGGCAACTTTGGAAGACATCAAGCACTCAAACTGTGCCAGGTCGAGAAGGTTGCCTGAGTCCTCTGGCTCATTTCTAAAAAGCATTTTCAGTTTTAAAAAAAAAAAAAAAAAAAAAAAAAATGATTTTTATAATCATCCTTTTTTTAGAATCATCCTTTTCATCTATTTTTCATCTATTAGAAATAAGAAACGTATACGAAAACTGAGTTTCTTGGTATTTATCACTGAATAAGTGAGGATAAGTGCAGGAATTGTTTAAATTATCTAGCTAATTATATATGTTTCAGCACTACCAAAGAAATAAGAGGGTTAAGCTCTTCTTCAAAGCTATTTTATGAAAAAATACATTGGTTGTTTCAGAACTGAATTTTCTTCACAGAAAGTTTTGGAACCATCCTTCAAATTATTTGACTGACTGAGTAGCTTAATAACAAATTACACTATACCCTTAGCAATCACAGCACTTCCTGAGAACTGGGAAGTCATTAGCATGATTTTATATTTTTTTTTTAAGGATTTAGGGGGTGTCTTGAGAATTACAGTTTGTGACAATGACTGAAAATCAAACAGAGAAAAATAGTACAACATTTTGGGAACCATAATATATATGGCAAGGGAAAACTGAACAAGCTTTCTGTAACAGAAAATTGTGCCTCTCTAATGTGTTAGAAGGTTCTGAAAATATTAATAAGACAGTAGATGAACGTGACCCAGTGGACATAATTTACTTGAATTTCAAAAAGCTTTAGAAAAGGTCCCTCATAAAAGAATATTAAAGATAATAAATAACAATGAAGTAAGGGGCAAAGGCTTGTCATGGATTAAAAAGTGATTAAATGATAGGAAATAAATAGTTATAACCTCAAAGAAGAGATATATTAATAATGGAGTGTCTCAGGGGTCAGTACTACGATCAAGTTGTTTAATATATATTTTTAATAATTTGGAGTAAGTGGATTGCAAGGTGGCAGAGTCTGCTGATGACACTGTACTATTGTACAAGTAACTATTTGCATAACCTCCTGCTCATTGTGGTAGTCTAAAAACCAACCTGTGCTGCTCTGAAAATCACTGACAACAGGAATCCTGGTGAATAATCAATAAAGGACATCACCAACATACAGGGAGGGAGGGAAGAGTGATAAATTTGTCTGTGCGTCAGGTCTTCAGCACTATCTCAAGATTCACCCATGTGAACTGTTACGTTCTGGTAAACTTAAGGCAGGGACTGGGACAGAGAAAAGTGACCACTTTGCCTCCATCAAGAAATGTTTGTAAGACACGCCTTCAGTACACTATCTTCAGTAAAATCAGAAATTTTCATGCATAGGTGAAGAAAACTGAAATCATACCCATAGCACTCAACAACCACATGTTAATCCTACCAACAGAAACCATATTATTCCTTTCTCTGATCATGGATAGCTTTGAACCAGTATTAGCCATAGCATCATTGGCAATCTCATGCAATAGCTTTTCCTTGCAAAATACAAATCAAACACAAGCACTTGCACCAGAGTTAAACATTCTGGTTCAGGTTTTCACTGTTCATAACCTTCTGCTCATGCCCATCAACAGCAAAGATCAAGCATCCGAAATCTTAGCTCCTGGGTTTTCATATCCCCAGAGAACTGTGCTGTTTGAGCTACCTGAGAGCTGACTGGAAAAGAAGACTGTTGTATTGGGATCTTCGAAAAAGGCAGTCCTGCCTTCAGCCTCACGAACAAATTACCCTATCTGTTACTTCTTGTACCTTCCTATAAAAAAAATGAGAATAACATCAGAATTCTTAGTATTAAGGACTAAAAAATTACCTTCCTTTCACAACATTTTTTTCTAATTATAATCCTTCCTCAAATATAAAGAATCAGACCTTTTCAATCTAGCCATATCTTATGTGCCTCATGTCCCAGGATGAGTTTGTCTCCCAGAGGACACCATCTCTGAAAAAGAAAGGTCAGGATTTGTCACTAGTAAATGTGAAATGCATTACAGTCATTCCAGATATATTTTAAACGAAGTGGAATAAAAAGTTTGTGCCATGGAAAACGAAAATATATTTTCCACAGTCTTTTGCTAAAGTGGGAAAAAGTAACAAAAAAGAGAAAAACCTCTGATCAAACACAGTCCCAGCCCCTCATACAAACTGTATCCCTTCAGAACCCAGTGTGCTTTATTCCCAGGCAAAGATGAAGCTTTATCCACAATTGTACCTCTTGTTGAAAAAAATGTCCTGGTGGCTGAAGGAACAAGAGGAGATAACGTAAACAGACCAAAGAACTGGCAGCTGTTGAAGTGGAGTGTTAACCACAGACTTTTATTTTGAGGCTCATGCAAGCATGTGGACTAATGCAATTTTTATCTTATGCAATACAAAATAATGCTACAAACGCCTCATCATTTAGGACACTAAATGATTACTACAAAAGTTGCAAAGTATTTGTTTCATACATATTTAAACTGCAGAACTATCTGATTGTTTTGGGAGATATCCTGAAGTGTTTGGCAGTGGCTTCATTTGTAAGCAGACCACCAACTTTGAAAGGCCAGCCATTTAATCCATTATATAATTCTCTATTATTCGAAAGATCATGGGAGAAATTCAGTCCATGCACAGGCTGATACAACTTGCAGCAACTTAGCTGGTAGTTATAGTGCCTCAACAAGGGACATGACTTTGGCTCATGTGTATTACACATCTGATGAAACATACAGTTTTAAAAGCATTGTTTAATCAAACAATTGATTTTTGCAGTCATCTACTTCTTCAGTAGTGCTGAAATATACATAATTTCTGCATTGCAAAAAATAAATTAAGGTATCTTAATGTCAGTCTTTATTTTTATTTTTAATAAGGCATTAGATATAAATTCAAGTCCATTGTCAGCTGGTTGAGGATGACAGTAAGTTGCAGTATAATCACAAATATTATGATTACAAATACCAAGGGAAATTTAGGCTATAAGGCAAAATGAAAAAAATAATTTGACTGTGGAAAATTAAATTAATAAAACATTAGAGCACTAAAAAAGAAACCTACTGCCTATTATAACTAAAGTGTTTGCATAGCTAAAATAAAGAAACAATGTCAGTGTTTGCATTTATGAATGTTATATGGCAATCAGAGCAGGTAAAGGAGAGAAACAGTGCAGTTAAGGTTACAGTCTCCTATCCATTTCTCCTACATATTTGCACACTGGAATTAATTTAATCTTTAACGTTTTTATTTAAAACAATAAAATTAGGGATTTATCTACCTTACCTGTAGTTGCTAAGCAAAAACACAGTGATAGGTTACCAATACAGCCGTGATATGCCATGTCATGACGTATGCAGGGAACTCTTTTTATATAGAAGTCAACGGGAGCAGAACTAGGCCAAGGCTAAAAGCTCATGAAAAATCTTTCCCAGGGTGACTTTCTCAACATTGAATAGTAAGTCTGTAGCAGAACTGGGATTGGAACTGCACTCAGATCATCTAAATCCCAGTTAAGTGCCTTAATCACATGACTTACTGGAGCTCTCCTAAATGAATTCATACATGTTCCCATCAGTCCTTCACCTGTAGACCCAGGAATTTTGGTCAAATCAATCTGAGGTAGCTGCAGTTATGAGTCATCTCCCTGTCAGCTGTCTTCTGCCAAACACGTGCATGAACTGAACCCATCAGTTCGTTATTCCTAAAGGAGGGAAGCAAATTCAGGTGGAATACATCAGAACGGAGAAATGAAGTTCCTCAAAAGCACACTGGTTCACCTAGCAGTATTTTTATTTGTTTTTCTATTAGTGTCTTACTAAATGCAGAATTCATTATGTAACTCTACTTTCTTGCAAAAATAGAGTACAAAAAATTGCAGAAATGCTAACTTCAATGCAAAATCATCTTTCTTAGAAGAAAAAGGCTCACAAAAATAGGCAAAGCTTCAAGGACATTTTTTGTGAAAGTTTGAGAGCCACCTAGACCAGCTGTGACATCTGTACTAATTGAAAAAGCAAACGAGGCCACAAAGGACTGTTCTTTGACCATTTAATCAATTTTCCACTCAATGCATTGTTCATTCTTAGAGACTTTAATGCTAGAATTGATTTTAACAGCCATTACTGAAATACGTAAGTCAAAGGTCTCTCGACCTTTTTTAAGTTTGACCAATGGGAAAAAAAGATTATGGATATGTGAATAAATCAGTGACTATGATTCCAATGCCTTACTGAAAAACACCGTGTGAATCACAGTTTACCCATGTACCGGTGGTCACATGAGCTAACTAGAACACAATGTGAGAAATAGTGACCTCTAATAACATCTGGTCTGGACTCTGTAAAATTATCTCTTAAACTTTCGATAATTTGTAGCTCATATAGCTCACCAGTACAGTCATACAGCTCATTTCAATACAGAAAGAGGTCAGTTGTAAACCACTTATAAATACGTTTGGAAATTGCATATTTGGCTCAAGCAAGCATAGGATTCTGGAAGGATGAAGAATATTAAGATCACCTTAAGATGCTTTTAGACATGGTTAGTGGATATATGTCCTGCAAAATAAAGGAAAAGGAAATGTGCGTATCTGTGCTTTACCTTGCAGTTCTATATTCATCCATAGAGAAATAAAAGTCAGAAAAATTAATGCTTAAATAATTTTTCTCTCATTTTTAGCAGCTTCCCTCAAACAGAAAAAACATACCTAACCTACCATTGGCATGGTACTGGCCAGAGCTGATATAAAGCTAAGAAAAGGATGTACTGTAGTGAAAACAGGACACACTAAAATAGATATAAGTTAAAAAAGCAATCTGACCTTATTGTCCTAATTCTGGATTTTAGGAAATTTTGGTCTTCAATTACAAATACCTGTGATCCATAGAACTGAGATCTCACAGAATAAAAGCTTCTGCGGAGATGAAAGGGTCCATAAGAAAATTCTTTTTCATGTTACAAATATATAGTAAAAGGCAGTAATGGCTGTGGGATGCTATGTGTTGGAAGTGACTTCAACATCACTGTAACATCAGCCATTCCTTCATGTAATGCCTTCTCCTTCTTCTGTGTTCTAGGGCAATAAGAGCTTGAACCTAATGAAACAGATTTACAGTATGACCTTTGCATACATGCATGATATATTGTGATGACAGCCACTCTGCTGTGAAATATGACGCTATGATCTTTCAGTTGTATCCCTTTGGAAGATGAGCCTTACATGATTAGATTGATAAGCATCAATGTATCAGAAATTGCGCCAAAGCAGCAGCTACTGGCATGTTGTGCTGCAGGAACTTTAAGGATATTGACATAGTTTTAGAAAAACAAGCTTAAGGACAAGCTGAGCCACAAAAATCAAATAATATAATTGACAGATTATTTGATGTAGTTCCTGATTAAAACTTTCCCATTTTCCCGAGATACACTAACTTAAAAAAGACCTTTGACACTCCACTGTAAAGTATATGAATGTTTGAAGTTTTTTTCATCATTATTGGGCATGCCTGAAATTTGTTTAGGCTGTTAGGTGTTTGTCATGGAGTCCTCAATATTGTAGTATGAAAGGTCATCCATCAGATGCATTAAAAATCATGTCTGTTCCTTAAGGAGATTACCTATATCTGTGATATGTTGCACTATTGACACACTCATGACACCCAATTTAGCAATCTGTATTTTTCCAGAGATTTCCATGCGCCATAAAGCAGAGTTTAATTCAACTGGGAGACAAAGGAGGTGGGAAAAGGGTGCTGCTCTTTGACATCTATATTCAGTGGCAATGATGAGTGTTGTTCATTCATCTAAATGTTCATGTTTCGTTTTAATCTTATTTTTGTTTATAAAGGTCAAAGCCAGGTTGGGCCCCATTGGTATAGCTGCTGTGCAGAAGTAAGTAAAATACCAGTCATTCCCTCAGAAAGCTTTAAGTAGACAAAACTTAACTGGTGGATGAGACAGGCAAGTTAAGGTAGGGTAAAAAAGATGAGTCGAGAGATAGGACAATATACACTTATAGAGTACCATAAGTTCTTCTCACATACCTTAAAACTTAAAAAATTTATCTTTCAGCTTCATCCTGATAACAGTCTAAGGTAAAGTTTCTGCATTACTTATAAACTTTGGGTGGACGCCAGGTTTTTATGTGGCCTTAGAGTACTAGATGATGTAAATATCTGTATTAATTTTGGACATTGTAGACAGTATTATACAAATGAACTTTGTCTTATTTTGTACATAACATAGTTCTATGTATTCTTATGACCATCTCATGTGAGGCAATCTATAAATAAAGCACAATGTTGGTTTCATGCTTGAACTTCTTGGTGATATGTATAGCAGTAAACTGAAAAAAGTCAGGGTGCAGGCCAGAGCACAGACACAAGATGATGTGTATCGTTAACCTGTTAGCTAAGTGCACATCAGGTTTCAGACTGTGGCAAATAGCACTTTCTCATACTATGCCTGTTGCATGGCTTCGAGATTATTGTGGACCACGGAGTATTTCAGAAGGTTCTTTAGAGGTGACCAGTCTGTTCCGAAAGCTAGAAAAGTTTTTTCTGTATTGATACAGGTTATGCCATGCAAGTTTTTTTTTGTTAATACAGATACTGCTGTAATACTGTGCAGTGATGTTCACCCTATCTCAAATACAATTTTGTAGAACAGATGATCCAGAAAACAGTGATGAAACAACTGGAAAATATCTTAAAGAATATTAAAAATATTTGTGCTGATTAGCTTAAAAGAGAGGCCCAACTCATTTTGCAAAGAAGCTGCTAAATATTGACACAAAAATACACCTAAATATGCAGACATTGAGACATATAAAAAGCTCTTCTGTTTTCCCATATGTAGTGAGGTCTTTGTTTACATCTAGAGTAAAGCAATTGCTCCTTGTTATTTAAAATGTAAACACCTGGAAGATAATGCAGCAGACATAGTTCTTAAAATCCCTGGCAAAACCTGAGTACACTTTTGGAATAATCTTCATCTTAGTTGGAAAGGTTTCATTATAAAACACAGTGTGTTAGGGCATAACATGGGAGTGTGAGCAACCCTACCCACAACCCACTTCCATGGCTGAGGCCTAAAGTGGTAATTCCCTCCAACGTTCAGTTACTGGTATTAAGTGCAAGATAAATTCACACTTTGAATAGGGACAAATGCATGAACAGCCAAAAAAGTTAACATTATTACCTATAGGAAAAAAATTTTTGAGAAAATATTGGAAAGGAACTTGACCTTTAAGGCTGGACTATTACAATGATGATGACAGTCCCTGAACCATTTGAATCAGTATTTAATTTTCTTAAGTACCTTGTTAACCAGTGAAACTTTCAACAACTCCAGATAACTAAAGGTACAAGAAACCATAGGGTTTTGATACATTTCTGGGATCCAGGTTATCATCAAATACGGTTGTGTAATTATCTATTTTGGTGTCATTTAAATTCTTTCAAATACCTGTCATCAGAGTGGCATCAGTTAACTCTGATATGCACCAGATATATTTTAGATATCATAGTGCTTTCTTTGCTTGTTTTCCCATAAACAGCAGCAATTTTGGAGGAGAAAAAGTATTTAAACAGTTTCACTTGTGCTATTATTACAGCTATGATCTTGTTAAAAACTCTAGGCGGATTGATTAGCTCTGAAAAGCTGACATCCATCTACAGAGTGAGGAATAATCTGTAAATAAAGCTGCAAATAAGTCTGTTGAAAAGAATATTTCACCCATTCCACTTGCTGAAATATGCCATCAGAAAATGACTGTTCACCTCCATTCAAGGAAGAATGTTGTCTGCTTGCACTGATGCAAAGCAGTGTCAGCATGCTGGACAAAAAAAAAATAAAATATCCAAATAATTTTGCTGTACTTTTCATTTTGTTAGGTAAAAAACAGGGCTTATTAGGAAGAGGCAGAACAGTTATGTTGCTCTGATTTTTTAA
>JAVJGJ010000014.1:43098206-43134668 GCA_035590215.1 Microhierax caerulescens
CTCCCCCCCCCCCCCCTTATTTATGCCAAACAATGAATATAGGACAGTTTTATAGCAGTCAGTCAGTCTAAATAATCTGTCGACTTAGATTTGATAACCAAATTATTAACATACGTCAATCAACATCATTTTATAAACCAAACCCTGTGTGTTCAAGTGCATGATGACAAAACAGAGAGAAAGTGTACAAAAATAATCAAAGGAATAGCAAGTAGTGAAGGGTTGCAGCTTATCAAAGACCATGCTAAGAGAGGATCACAGCCTAAAATACATTACTTCTAAAATAAAAATTGTTAAACAGTGACTCCTCAAGCTGGTAGTCAAACATTCAATGGCTGGGAAGTTAGAAGCAGAAATTTTGATATGAAAAATCTACTTCCAGGTAAGAATTTATGAGTAAATTTCCCTGGTAAGGGTTGGTAAGGGTAGCTAATACTTCACCAGTGGTTTGAATGGATTCTTCTTTAGTTGACATTATTGAATTTGGGTCAGAGTCATCTTAGGGGCAGGGAGAGGAGAGGAAAGGGCTAAAGAAAATTCCACAGTTTTTATCAGATATTCAAGAAGGTTATCACAATTGTCTACAGTGTTACTACAATTGATTACAGTCTCACTAGATTTTTAAGCTAGAAGGAAGCAATAGTGCAATATGTTGTGATAAAATAATAAAATTGTGCTAAAAATGCATATTTTTTGTGCTTTTTAAAATAGTTTTGAAAGAGCGGTTAAACTTAACAGAAAATATAATGCCATCTAAAAATGGGACAAAATCACATAACCTAAATGTCTACTGGATGGTCAAAGCCACACGTACTACAATTGATAAATAAAAGGAAAAAATGTTTAAAAAGCACACTAAATGAAAAATGCAGAATCATTACCTTATGAGTGAAAAAAGACTCACAAGTCTCTATTTCTTGTATTTCAGAACTTCTATTTGTAAGGAAGGGAAATAACCTTTACTGTATTGTTGGAATAAAAGGAACTAGATGATTCATCTCTGTGAATCTGCTTGTTGAATTTGATGGATCATTCTTAAAAGCGACGTTGCTAATCTTCAGGTTTTCTTTTTTAGGTTATTCACAGATCAGTGGGTTTTCCGGCTAATACAGGTCCTGATGCTCTTCTGTCTTCACACATGGTATTCATCATATCTTGACAAGAAAAGACCTTCAGTCTACAAATAACCTTCACTGAAGTAAGACATGTAAGTGGGTTTCTATATGAAAGATAGATTTTATGGCTGAATAAAAAACAACTGTAGTTAAAAAGTGTCATTGCATGGTCTTATTTGAAGATTTTTCCTCAAAAGAACTTTTAGTATTTGTTGTTAAAATTACTAATAGACAAAAAAAAGGATTAAATTATTTTATCATTAACGGGAAATTCAACAGAAAAGGAAGATCAGTTGAGTATTTTATCATTCTGAAATGTGCAGCTTTTAAAATATTTAAGTATCCACATTAGTTCTTGTCAAACTAGCACAAAGCAGTGCATAATATGACCTATGTGTAAGAGCAGAATAAGATAAGAGGCTCTGGTAAGGGTGAAATAGTCGCAGTATGGTTACTTTGTGCAACAGTTAATATTTTTGTTTCCTAACACTATACATTTATTATGGTTATGATTATTATTATTATTTAAAATCCTGAACAAGGTAACAAAAATATACAAAATATTTCTCTATTAGTCAATTCAGCATCGATGCTACTAAAAAAATAACAAACCCTTCTCAATGACAGCAGTTTTCAGCATAGCAGAAATCTGATTAAAGTTCCTTGTCCCATACTACAGAATCAGTTCAGCTTTGTCTGAGAAGGATCAGTCATATTTTATTATTTGCCACACGACCATAACCCTAATGAAGTCAACAGATATCTCTTATTGCAGGCAGGAAGTAACAACTCCTGAACTGACTGATTTCACAGGACGTATGAGGGAAGACTGTCTCTTTTCAAAGAGATATTGAAAAACATTTTAATAAATATACCGACAAGAAGTAGAACTAATGAAATCTAATTTCTAGCATCTCTCACATACCAGTCTTGTGAGGTATACTGAACATGTTTTGTTAGTTCTTTCCTCATTAGGAAAGTTTTCCTCGTGTCCTGATGAGGAACGTTAATAAGGTCTTCCTCCTTGAAAGCCACTCATATTATGGAGCATGTGGAAGGTTAATATCTTCATAATATCCATTCCTAACTAGTAAGCTGGCAAGTGATCATTGGTTTCCAAGAAGGTATCACTGGGCAGGAGAAACAGCACAGATCACTAAGGAGACTTGTTGAGGCAGAATGGTCTGTTAGAAACTCTCTGGATAAGCAAATAGCTAGGAACTCCACTTTAAGCAGCACACGTAAGTTGTGATCCTAACCAGAGCATAATATTTTTATTTTCATGCTGAGTTAATCATGAAATAAGAATTATGCTAATAACAATAAAAATGTCAGGACATGCACCTTCAAGAGCTAAATTCAGTATTAACATTCAATTGACTAAGCTGAGCGCAGAATGGTAAAACATCAAAATAAAAAATGTCAAACCTAGGATCACATAGTCTGATCATTCTCACAGGTGATTTTGTATTACTGCCTTTGTTGTAAATATCTGGAAATGAGTAATAGAAGGAAAACAAAGTTTTTAAAGCTGAAAAAAAATTTCTGTGTTATAACAAGAGAGTTACTAAGAATGAACAGCAAACATCTATCTCTAAATGCCTCAAGATACAACCTCAGTTCTAACTGGGATCAAAACAGTGTAGAAGCAGTTATAAACGTGATGCATTCAGATAGTACTATGTAGTCCAACAGATCTGATGCTTTTGATTTTGTCTGTTTTCTTTTTTTGTGGTCTAAATTGTTAGACTTACATATATCTTATACATTTGCAGCTATTTGATTTGATAAATTGCATTTTCTATACCCCTAAGTATAACATACTGTCAGAGGGCTGGTAAATACCAAGTATCACAGCTTCTCTAGGCAAAGTAGAATTTAAAAAATATTTTAGGATCTTGCTGTATAAACAACTGAAAATGTTTAATAAATACATATGGATTTAAGTTCTTAAGCAAAACCATCATATGGTAGTTCACTCTGCTTGACGAAAGAAGAACCTCATGGACTCCAAAATTGAAATTATTTCATAAAATTAAACCTTTCTTAGGAAACCTCTAATAATTTGATGCCATTTCCAACTTCAGAGCTGAAGAGTTAAAATATACAAAACGCGCTCCTTATATAAATTCTAGATGATTTTAATTGTTTTGTTGGGTCTTTTGAAAGATACAGAAATGCTGAACCATATTTTAAATTCAGTACCTGTAATTTCAATGCAAAAGTAATTTTTAAATGATGACTGAAATGTCTAAAAAGCCACACACTACACTCCCTACCTTCAGCAACCTCAAGTGGAACTCAGTAGTGACTGATAGTAATATCAGAGACTTGGAATGTTATCAGTGTATTTCTTCACTATTTTTTTTAATTTAACATTAATTTACAGCAAATCAGAACAATAATGAGAACCCAAATTAAATTTTATAGAAGTGTACTGCAAATTTAGTTCAAAATTATTTTCTCATCAAAAAAACAACAAAAACATAATCATTTATAGCACTGCAGCACAAGCCCACTATATGCTATTACAGTAAAAGCGAGGCATTATTTCCATCTGGCTTTGCTCACACAGGATGTTGTACAAACTACCAGAAGAGCTCTATTTCATTGTAATTAAAATTTAGTGTTACACTTAAGCAATAAGGCAACTCCAGGAGATGTGATTATCATGAGATAATGACCTTGGGGTGTTACAAGGCAAGGAAGCAACCAAATGCCTCTGATCCTCCAGGGGGTATGATTATTTTGGAATAACCCTGAGGTTCTGTGATTAGTACCAGAGACAAAATCCGTATCGAGAATACAAATATGAATTTGTAGGGAAACGTTGGGGGACTGGCCCAGGTAAAGTTGGTAATAAGGAGTGCTGAAACAGCAGGTTTAGATGAGCTGGGTTGTTCACGTGCTAATTCTGAAATGTCTTCAAGAACTCTCTGGACACATATAGAGCTGACAGTGATGTCATACCTGTATAAGTAATCCTCCATAAATGCACAGATCTAATCTTTTCCTCCTATTTTGTTTCATAATTTCCATTTCATAATAGCAATAAGCTGTGGTAAGCAATGCATTTCTGGGGGATTATTCCACTTCTCAGGTGGCTGAAGTCACTCAACCTTTAGCCTCACATCTTTCAAGACATCTGAGAAGTGCAATAATTCCCCAGAAATGCACTGCCTGTCATGTCTTATTGCTTAATTACTTTGTACTTATCAAGTAGTTGTTCTTTCAATGAATGCAGAAGCACAGTATGTTTTACAATTATGGTGTGTATAGGAGCAGTATAACACTGTTATGGCAAAACATAAAATAAGTCATTGTTACAGCAGAAGTACAAACTAAAGCTGCAGTGTAAACTACAGTACAAACTATGCTGGGTGTAGAACACTCTATTATTCTGATAAGTACCTCGCATATGGTCAACTAATGGGACATGTTCGGCTTTAATAAGGATGCAAAACAAAGACCAGAGGGAAAAGATACAAAATATAATGCAAAAATAAACCCTAATTACGGAGTTTATATTCCTCTTGCTACTGATAGCTGTGGGAATATGTTAACATTTTGGAAACTAGTGAAATCACATTAGTAGTGATTCTAGTAATGAAAAAATGAGTCAAACGGTGAGGTGTACCAGCAACAATGAGGAAAGGCCACATATTGCTATTGATCTTCAAGAAATAAAGTGCCCAAAAATGGGGCAGGGAGAATAAAAAGCAGCTTTTACTTGCAGCAAATGGAAATCCTGTTAGATTTTTTATGAAAACCTTAAACCGAAGATGTTATTCACAGTTGCGAGCAATAGGAAAGGATGTGGAATTGAAAAATTCCATTTGCACAATTCCTAAGAGAACTATTGTTGAAGCCATCACAGCTATTCACTGTAAGGTATCACTTCAGTTTCTTACTGGAGTGGTTTCCATCCTTCCTTTCCTATAGTTAAAACAGGGTCCTCTGGAAGTAAGTGTTTATCAGTGAAAAAAAGAAGCCAAGAAAGAACTGCTCAGACTTCAAAGTGTAGATTTTATGTGTCTGGATGCCTACCTAAGTTCACAATCTACTTCTGAGCTACAGAAGCTCAGAAATGAAAAATGAAAAAAATATCCGGAGTGTGGATGTGGGTATCATAAGTTCAATATAAGCTGAAAAACATCTATTTATGACAGAAAGCACCTTCCCCTCCTGGTGCTGCTAAAAATGTCATTTTTTTTAAAGCAGAAAACATATGAACTCACTATACAAAATCTTCACAGGTTTGTCTACTGAGTTTGGAGCCCTTGTGTCTAGGAGGAGCCACACACCAAGATTCAGCAAGCCCAGAAATCCTGTTCTAGTGTATAGTACAGTAATTCAAAACCATGGAACAGATGAAGCAATTTACAAAGGTTCCATTCAAGGATACTAAGCTCAAAGACAGCCTTAATGGTCTGGAAATGCAAAAAGATATGTTTAGCAAAGTAACAAAACAATATTTATTTAAAACTGTGTTTGTCTGCATTGTCTCTACCATGTAAATAAACTATTATGGAGAATAGATATGATTGCTAATACTGATTGTCTCATTTAAAAGTGTTTCTTTATGCTAATGTAATGTATTTCAATAACAACTATAATGCTTCATTAAAGGAAAAATGTCTGAAATTAAACTTTACTTTACACTCACCAAATAGCTGTTTTACATTCCCTCATTTTGGCTTGCTGGCAAAATTTATGCTTTGGCCTGCTTAGACAGAAGTCCTTCCCCTTCAGAGAAGGACTCCCACCTAAGGCAGCATTACAAAAGTGACCAACTGACAGACATAGAACAGACATACAGATGTAAGTACATAAGATGTAACTATGAACATGAAAGAAAATCAACTTGAAAATCTCCACCAATACTCGTAATGCAGCACTACCTCTGTCCATGGCAGCATAAAGATTAATTCATGTTCTAACAAGCTACTTCACTTTCTGCATCCACTTTGATGCTAGGAACTGATCTATTAATGCTGCATACTTGTAGTGAGAAATTTTAATGCTCTGCTGTAGTAGAAAAAAGACTTCCCATGCTAGCATCCTAATTTTCTCGATAGTTACTGTCACCACAACCCTTAATTTAGAGCACAGAATTGGTACAATGGTAAATTACGGTGCTCCTCAAAAGCTTCACCTTCCAACCCTAGCACTGCAATTGTGTCAGAATTTGAAATAATCAGAAGAGTTTATTTCTCAGTGAGTGTGATGTCACATTGAGCAAGAAGGAATACGTGAAGTAGAAGAGATTTGCAATGCCAGTGTGCTAGTTCAGAGCTCGTCACTCACATCTGAATTTCTGGAGCATTGTTCTTGGCAATTTTTTAAACTTGTCACTTCAAACTTCCTTGAAAACAGCTAATAAGAGTGGTGCACTGAGTTGGCATAATGTTGAATGTCATTTAGGTGTACTTATATTTGCTTCATCTATTTAGACATCATCTGTTTTTATTTTTTAAAAAAGGGATTGCAAAGAAAGAGAAAACAATACATACAGAAGAGCACTAAGAAGGGTTTTTCTTCTTAACTACTAAGAATTCTGAACTGCTCTTACTTGGGTGATGATAACTTTTCATGCCTCAGGTAAAGATATGGGGGGTAGGTCAGAGATGAAGTTATGTAAAAACTACAAATTGTTTTTCAAACGCTGAGATTAAAATTGCCAAAGTACCTCATGAATATAGCTTGATCAGCAAGAAACTCCAGAAAAATTAAAAATCCAGACTGGGGCCATGCATAAAGGCAGCCACAGAGGCAAAGAAGCATGATGTATTATCACAGAGGATGGTATCATTTGTATGTTCTCTGCGGACCTGAAAGGTCTTGTAACCCCCAGTATGAAAATGTATAATTAATTAACCTACCTGGATTCCTGTCAGCTGGAGCCAAGACTTTAATGTACAGCCTGTGAGTGACACAGACTATATTAAAATAAGGAAATTCAGAAGCAAGTAACCTAGGCTGTATTCTGCCCAAAATATGCCAGCATCTTTCTGCTTCTTGGTCCCCAGGAACATAGGGGATTCATTGCTCTTTGGAAGAAAAAAAAACCCACCAGGATGAGTGGGGTATCAAGGCTCTGGAATGCACAGCAGAACATTTCTGCAAGCAGATTGAGACTGCTGTACAGCAAATAGCCTTTTCTTCTGGCCTGTGAAGGGGCAGAGCAGGTTTTTTGTCCACCTGGCAGCCAGGAGTCAAGAGAGGCAGAGGAACAGACTAGATGGGCCTCCCTGTCAACTAGCGTTTATGTACCTGAGGTCATCTGGCAAAAGAGAACCTGCTCCTGCCTGTCCAGTTTGCAGACCAGAGAGGGAACAGGAGAAAGTTGAAGAGTGTCTCTGGGGTACTGCAAAAGCAAAGAAGGTGACAAAAGCCAAGTGGAAGAAGGCAGGGATATCTGGGAGACAGCTTATTGGCATGGGGACACTCAGCGTGTGTCACATAACACAATGTGTGTAACATAAGACCAAGTTAGAAGTTTAGAGGGAACCAGGGAATACAATGGCCGAGGGAAGCACTGGGCTGAGCAGCACGTGTAGAGGGAGTGGATAAACTGAACCCTTTAATGGCTAGGTTTACAGCATGTGCTGCTGCTAGGGTCAATGTCATCCTAACACTTCTGATGCTAAATTTTGGAGCAAGCAATAAACATTGTCTGCAGACAAAAGTATTCTTTCCAGGAAAGTTACTGTACTATCTTTCCAAGCAAAGGAAGTAATTTCTTCTTATCTTTTCCATCCAAATGCCAAATAGAACTACCTCTGATCAAAAGCAAGACTTAGATGAGGAATGGTGCAGTCAGATTTTAAAAACTGACACCACTAAGGCAACAGATAAATACAAGGGAAAAGCTGAGTCAAATCAAATGCTGAACTATTCATGGAAGATAAATAATTGAAGAATAAAAATTGTACCTTGAGAAATTTGCTACACTATGGTAATTTGTACATCCAAACTCCCTCTACTGCAAACTGGAATATCCTTCATCTCACTTGTGAGGCTTCTTCTTACAGTAATTTTATTTAACTCTTCCCTCATAAATTTCAGTTTCAGCATTCACTGAAGAAAACTGTCTTTTTGCACTGTAAAATAAATATACTAGTCCAAAAATCACGCAGGATGGTATCTTTTTGTTTTCTTAGAGGTAGATAGCAAAAAAAAATAAAATTGCTAAAATATTCTCTATGTAAGAGTAAAAACCTATTATCATCCTTGATGCTTGTAACCCAGTGGAATTCATGTTTTATAAATGAAATGTTAGATCTTATTTCTTTATTGACTGGCAAAAGCCAGGTAAAATCCCAGAAGAATACCTACAGTACATCTTTTCTGACATGGGGCAATTGGCTGTTTCATTACAGGGAAATCAAACCAGATGTAACTTGATTCTTTATTACCTTCTTGTAGGGCAGAAATGGATCAATCTTTGGAAACCAGCATGAACGATAATTTAGATGATAACTTGAAGAGAGCATATTTTAGTGTGTAAGGTCAGATAAAATCATGAAATTTTGCATTAGAGCATTTAAAACTTAGTGAAAGGCACTGCTGCATAATTCCAAGCATTTAAATTTAGGGACACTTTGTCAATACTTGTAAAATACATTTTTACAACTTTTTATTTCATTATTACTTTTAAAGTGCTTTATGGTGTGAGGGCTGGGAAATATTTAGTGTTGTATACAGGGCTGTTATCTAATGGGTAGATTCACATGTTTTTCATCCATGTTAGACAATACATCCCCAGATTCCCTTAGTTAGTGTGACTGCTGGTCATGTCTCTCTAGCTGACAAACCTAAACTTCTCACACAGGTTCCATCTGTAGTCAGTCAAGAGCAATAGGAATTCCAGATGGTGATTCAACACGTGTTTTAGATGCATTTTTATGGATGGAATGAAACCTGCTTTGGAGACTTTCTTTTTCCCTAATCTTTCCTAAGGTAGGCTTAACTACGTTTAAAATTAAGCTTGAAAATTGGGCTGTATAGCTAACTTGTAACAGTTACATTAAATGGGAAGTACCCCAGCTTTACTGATTCATTTTTAATTACCTAACTATGCAAAGAAAATACATGGCAAAAATAAAGTGATATTTACTATGTACTGACTGATAGAACGCTCGACAGTATACAAGTAAAATCAACAGTTGGACTAGGTACATAAGCTTAATCATTATTAGAACATAAAAAACTTTGCTAAGAGGAATCTTGAGAAGTTCAACAAAAGAAAATGTGAAGTCTTGTACTGGGGAGGAAGAAACTGTCTACCATTTGTAAAGCAGCTTGGCAGAGAAGGATGTGGATGTCCTGGTGGGCACAAGCTGACTATTAGCTAGCAATATGCCTTCACAACAAAGACCAAGAACATCCTGGGGTTGCATTAGGAAGAGTGGTGACAGCAGATTAAGGTGGGTGTTTATTTCCTTCAGTTCAGACCTGGTGAGAAATATCTGTAGTGATGGGACCAGTTCTGGGCTCTCCAGTATCAAACAGACATGGACTTAAAGGAGCACATCCAACAAAGGGCCACAAAGATGATTAAGGGATTGAAGAATCTGACATATCGAGAAAGAGCTGGGACCATTCAGCCTGGAAAAGACTCAAGGGGGGGATCTCATCAGTGTGTATAATAAATACTTGGTGGGGGTGAGTAAAGAAGATGGAGGCAGACTCTTCCTAGCGGTACCCAGTGAAAGCACAGGAGGCAATGGGCACAAACTGAAACATAGGAAACTTAAACACAAAAAAAATAAATTACTGTGGGGGTAGTCAAACACTGGAACAGGCTGCCCAGAGAGGCTATGGAAACTCAATCCTTGGAAATACTGAGAACCTGTCTATACACAATCCTGGTCACCCCGCTTTAGCTGACCCTGCTTCACCAGGAAGGTTGAACTAGAGGTGCCTTCCAACCTCAGGTATTTCCAGTATCTTTTTTTAAAAAATCACAAAACAAATGAAATCAGCATTTTTCTAATTGTTGCAAAGGACACAAAGAGCAGAGTTATTTCTCTATATTTTTCTGGCACCAGCAATCTTATATCCTCTGTCAGCATGGAAACCCTTGATGTAATATTGAATTAAGAGCTACCTTTTGACAGCCATCTTCATGTAATATTCAAACCCTTTTTCACCATCACAGATACAGTATAAGCCTGAGATATCTGCTTGAGGAAGATAGAGAAGTTGATTCATACCTTTGTCATGTCTAGATTGGGCTACTGCAATTTATTATTTTGGCTAAGTCAAGTTAAAATACCTGCTTCAGCATCTCCAATTTTGTCAAAACATCAATTGCTACAAATCTACCCCAACAGAATACTGTTTATCAACCCACTCCTTTAAGTGTTTCCATTTACTTCTAGTAAAATATCGCATTTATTTTAAAGGAAAGCTTTCAGCCCGAGAACTATACTAGTCTTGCTAATTTGCGCATTTTATTTAATAGACTAAATTTTGAAAGGGGCTTTCAAGTATGTAGGCATAAGCATTCACACATGTAAGTAATAGAGTTTATGCTTGCAAAGCCCATTTTGACAAAAGGGATTTGCTTCAGAAAATTCTATCCAGTGTGTACGTAAGTGCTAGATCCATCACATGCATGCAGAGATGACAATGTTTTTAAAATATATGAACAAATTTTTCCATGAGGAAAAAGTTTTGAGCACACCCATGGAGTCAGGCCTTTCAGAATCTGGCCCAGATTTAAAGTGGCTTTTCTATGGGAGGTGTCACTGTTAAAGCAGCAATTTCAGGACAAAGCTGTCACAGCTCACTTCCTACTGTAGCAGTTTTGAGGGAAACAATCTGGTAGTTTGTACCACTGTCTCAGCTGTGGTTTTTTTTTCTCTCATAACCTTACTTAGCATAAATAGCTAAAAACGGAAGTGGAAACTGCTAATCCAAACCAATTTTCTGCATGAAAACTGTAGACTTCTCTTTATTTGTGCATATAACCTAACAAATTGTTATTGAAATAGGTTGTTTCTTTTAAAAAGACATCTGACGTTGATAAAAAGACCCCAAGTGATGGGGAATTTACCATATTCTTCACTAATCCATTGCAAAGCTGATTGCCCTCACTGTTATAAATGTGTATCTTGCATCTACTCTTTCAACTGAAATCCCCTGTGACTGTATGTTGGTTCAAGTAAGATGCCATGACTTGTGTAAGAGCTTAATACATCAATGACTGCTCCAACTGCTGACAATACAAAATGAGTGAGCTTTCCCCAACCATCAGATCAGATACAATAATCTTGTTACAGAACATTTATGCTTAAATTTAAATTTATAAAGCATTGCACAGGATTTTAACCATGCTATTTCACTGACCATAATGGAAATTGTCTGACTGCATGCCCTACAAGCTGCTGATATAATGTATGTGCTAGACACTAAGGGCAAGATATATGAAATGAATTGGGTGCTGCTGTGCTGGGATTTGTAATGCCTAAACTTTTAAGCTGCTTGACTTCCTTTCTGCTGTCAAGGTCCTGGATTAGATGACCAAGACTCAGTGGGAATAACAGTATAAATCAGTGGGAGCACATAGCTGCCTCGCAGCAGCCAGGAAGTTCTGTAGGAAGCCTCTTTATTCTAGCCACAATAAAGCTTTAGCTATTGCTAAAGAGGAAATATATATTGAATTACATTTCTGGCCATGGTTTAGCAGCTTACTGTGCAATTAAAAGGCACTGATGATGCCTTCTGTACTTTAAAATCATGTGTCCAGGAGGTAAAGATACTTACCCACTTCTGTGTGAGGGAATGAGGCAGAAGAAACACTTCAAAAGAAGGTAGTAAGGGGGGTGGCTCTTTTAAACAAGGGCTCCTAAGTTAAACCTCTTTTTCCAGCATGTGTTAAATCAGCAATCAGTTGCTTGCTCTGCCTGAATTATATTCCACCACCACCCAAAAGATGAGTCTAAGCACAGAAGACAGAATCAAATTCTTTTCTGAACTGCACTGTGAAGTTGTGTATGGCCGCCATCCTCTAAATTTATTCCCTAAATCAGGTCTCCAAAATGATGTTCCTGGCATCCCCATTCTCTAACCCTCTGTCCCCTAACAAAGATTTTAATACCAAGTGCCACGTGCCCCTCAACTTTTCACAGAACCACTGCATGGTTAAGGTTGGAAGGGATGTCTGGAAGTTATCCTGTCCAACTCACCTGCTTAAGCACAGTCACCTAGAGATGGTTGCCCAAGACTGTCTAACGGCTTTTGAGTATCTTCAAGGAGGGAGACTCCACAGACTCTCTGGGCAACCTGTGCCAGTGCTCCATGACCGTCAAAGCAAAAAAAGTGTTTTTTGATGTTCTTTATGGATTCTTTGACCCTGGTTGCCTGAAGGTTTACTTCTGAACTGTATGGGTTACTGTTTCCAGGATGCAGTTGCAGTCCCACAACACTTCAGAGTTAGGACCTCCTGTTTTGGTGAGGTGAGAGGAAGTAGAGAAAACAACTAGGGCAAGGGTAATGAGAGAAATACAAGAATAATCTAACACATAGGGCTGGATTTTTGGACAGGGAGACACAGCTTATGCACTTTGCATAATGTATCACCAGGACTGCAAGTCACTTCATACTCCCAGGTAAAAGACCCACCGCTAAGTACAGCAGTTCTTTTCAGTTTTATCTCCTTCATTTGCTGGCCAATTTAGTGCCAGATTATTCTAGGTAAAAGAATTTTCAAAATATACTTCAATAGTTATTTATGCATTTCATAGGAAATGGTTGTTGTCTTAAAAAACAAACATCCCTGAAGTATTCATCATTGAAAGGATCAAAAATTATGTTTGCTCCTTTCACCACAGTTGCCACTCCCAAAGAGAGCAACCTCTTCTAGAAAAGCCACTGATCTGAACCCAAATATATAATATAAACACGGGGCTATAACAGGATCTTTCAAAGTTTGAATCACACAGAGTTAAACAATTATTGCCCTGAGACAGTTTCAAGTCCCTTGTCCCATGCCCCTAGTGTCTTGTTTAGTACTTCAGATATAACATTAGTCACACAATTAAACTATAGTTCAAAACTGTGATCTAGTTAGGAGGAGGCAGAGTAGAAGTTAAAGACCTATTTACTATTTTGAATTCCATCGTTTCTTCCCAAGTGAGCAAATCCCCAAAAGATGTTTGACTCAGAATTAGAATTATATATATCTATCTTCATTAATAGAAGAGATGTTACATGGCCAATAATTTGATATTTATAAATATTGTTGGCATAAGCAGGAAAGCAAGACATACCCCAACTGCATTATTTGTGATAATCCTTTGAATGACTTAATTGTACTGAGTTTTTGATAAAGAAATCTTTACAGTGCACTGTAATGTACATGGCTATAGTTTATGACCTGCTCTCATGAACTGAAGAACATATACCTTATATAACGCTGGTCTAAAATATAATAGGTGTGCTCTTGAAACATGAGTTCATGAGTCTTGAAACATATGTTCATGAAACATAAGTTCTGTTAGACCCTGGCTGGAGCCCTGGAAGTTTATACACAAATCTCATTGTCACTTTATAGGTCTCTGCTGTTATATGCAGAAACTTGTCCTTTCAGTTTTGCACCTAAGAAGAAAGGTCGAAATACTTGAACTTTTCTTGCTCTCATTATGGCTGAAATGTGACATTCACCCTTGCAAGTAGGCAAGGGGATTCAGTTAACATTTAGTTCTAGGTAACATTAACAATTTTCTTACCATGCTTAACATGGGAAAACTATTGTTCGCTCAAGACGTTGATATGTGCTGATGACAGAGAGGTACCTTCTGAGGTATGTGGATTTCAGAATGGCTGCATTTCTTTTTGCAGAGTCTTGAGATACTAAAAAGTCCTCATGGGATATGGCAAAGGCAAACATAAAGATTCCGGAAGTAACTCTGTAAAAATGTACAAGAAACTTAATAAATCATGTAGACTGCACATTGGAGCAACAATATCTGGGGGGCGAGGGACCTCAAACAGCACCTCCAAAATCTATCACGAAGTTCAGCTTTATATTACTATGTTCCACACCAGCTGAGGGAACTCTTGCTCCCTGTTTTTTAGTAATCTAACAAAGTGGTTTTGTGTCTTTCAGCATTTAACATTCAATTTGTTAAATGTCACTGAAGAAAAATAAAATGGAAAAGACATCAGCTAATAATGTTCTCTTTAATGTTTCATCATCCCATGACTCTGTGTTTCTCCATGTTGACCTAATTTGCCATGACAGGAACATGGTCCTTGTTTCAGAATATTCCAAGTGTAGAAATTGCTACATCTTAGTGAGAATTGTATGCTACCTTAGCAAACAGAGCCATCTTTATTGACATTATTTTAACTGCTCATAGTAAAGATATACATCAAGAAAACACAACCATACTAAGTGGAACATGATTTATTTAGGTACCTAATGTTTTAATTGCCCCAGTTAGGGGCTGATCCTTCTTCATACAGCACTCTGACATTCTTCTTACATCAGACCTCTGTAGTTATTTACTATGCTGCCAGATTAGGCAAAATTGAGCTGTGAATCCAAATTTTGTTAGGAATCTGACATTCTAGATGAACCCCACAATATATAAAACCTTCAACAATAGGACAAGTAGGCTAGGAAGTTAAAACTATAATATACCTTCCATTTATTGGTCATGTATTTAAATCATATCAGTTACCAATGAAAATGACAGCAGTGGCTACTGCAGGGGAGTTTCAGCCATGGTAGACAAAAGTCCCCATCATAACACCATAAGTACAGTATACTGTAGGACTTGGAGATCTTAAGTGAGAAGATAAGAACTGAAAGGCTGATAAAATTAAGCTTCTCTTTCACCTCCAAGACAGCCATCTCAAAACAAGATTGAGACATTCCGGCATTGTTGTGAGTAAGGTTCTGTTTCCATATTTAATTATTCTGTGAGTATAAAAGGACCTATATCAGTCATTACTATTAAGCACCAACTCACAAATGCAAGAATTCAGAAAACTGGAGGCGGAGGATGAGCAAAGCGGTGAAGATTTAGGTTGGATGTCAGACTGGAACATACCGCTGAAATTATTGCAAAATACTTGCTGGCAGAAAGAATAATAAATCTGGCCAACTACATTTATTAAAAGTATTCTCTATGCATTATTTATTTACAAATAATCACCTTCCAGATATTTAAGTATTAGAGAGACTCTGTTTTTCCCTAGAAACTTAATTAATTTACCTATCCCAGTATAACCCATTTATCCAATTTATCTACTTTTTTATTCTACAAGCTACTCATAATTTGAGCTGTCACATTAATATATAGTGATACCAGTGCACTTAATCAGGACAACTCTAAAATGAAAAAATGGAAGGAAATGCATAAACATTTACAAGGTCACCTGCCAGCATATCATTTCATGAGTGAAAGTATCCTATGAGACACACATTAACCTTAAAACACAAGGTGAACATGAGAATACTTTTTTTTTGTTTATTCCTAGATGCATAGGTTTCATGTGTACTACCTTGTATCTACCATTTCTGTGAGATAATTATATTGAAAATTATTAGCTCCAAATGCAGCACCACAAAAGGAGTAAACTCAAATAAACATTTAATTTTTCATGTTTGCAACCATAAGTTGCATAGTTTCGTACATTCCTCCCTTATGAACCCAAATTAGTTTTGGCAACTCTCACTGATTACCATGTACTCTCACTTTCAAACATTTTAGATTCATTCAGAACAATGGATTAAAAAAAAGAAAATATCCATTTCTTCCAACAAAGATTAGAGGTGAGGAAAGAGACAGACAAAGTAAAGGAATAATCCATGACAATTTATGAAGTTTTCATGTACTTGGAATCCTGTCTGTAACACTATTATCCTAAACATAACATGAAGCTGTAGCCTGCAGTCCCTGTTGTAGATGATAAGGGACAGAAAGTAGGTGTGGGGCAGTGAAGTATGGATATTTTCATCAATGCCCTCAGTGTCAAACACAACAGTATCATTCCACTCAAAGAAACTAGACTTGATTTCAATTACAGGCTATAGAGAGCACCAGGCACTTCTAGGATGCCATTATTTATTTTTGATGTCTATTTTGGATACGCTCAATCACATTCTGAAAATACATAGCACTCAACAGTGTATAGGACCATCTAGGCAATTAATTCACTTGTGGACAATGTAGATGTACATATTTTGTCAAAGCCCATGATATGTCTTTGATTGCTTTGGCACATTTCTTTCATTTGGGAAAGTCAATGAGTGACTAACACCACTGATATGTGTACTCCACAAGTCACTCAATCAGCTTGATGACTTACGATGCCACATATTATATTATCCAAATATCTATTCGTTATTAGATAAGCTTCAGGCAATGCTGTATCCTTCTGGCCAGTTGCCTTTTCTGCTGAAACGTTAGATCAGATTTATGTCTCTGCAAAGCTTTCACCAGGTCTCTGTTTTCTGAGGGGTATATGAGGACATCACTGAAGCCCCTGTGCTTTGAGTATGCATTCAGTTAGTGTGTCACTGCCACCAGTTTCCTTTGCTCAATGCCAACGCACGGAACCACCAGGAAAGCTCATCATGCCATGGCATATCAGTTATTGACAATATGCAGCTCCCTATTTTCATTTTTTTGATTTACAAGTCCAGTTAAACAATGAGCAAAGCAATGTGTACATTGATGGCTTAATGGAAAAGAGGTGACAGATTTTAAGAGCAATATTTAAAGAAAGTAAAAGTAAGGAAGAATTAATCACCCATCATAATAAACTCCTTATAGAGATTAATGTTTTCAATGCAAGGCATGTTATTAGAGTCCCAGCTACTTCAAGGATTATTCAACACCACTTTCAGCCAAAGGAGATCTTTTTTGACTAATTCACTTAAGTTCACATCTTACTTCTTTAGGTCTAGTGCCTTCCTGTAGTAACCCATTGCTTTCTCACTTCCAGGTTAAATCATGGTATATGGCACTATTCAGAACTACCTAGAAAGGCAAAATTTGGTGGCCCTACTTATTAAGTAACCTATCTGAAAGAACACATGAGCCTTGGCTGCACTAGCTATAAAATGACTAGAACAAAGTTTGTGGTGGTCACCTGGAACCATAAAACTGCTAATAGACAAGTTTCTGACTTGTGAGATCCCGTGTCCCTAACTCTCTGATAGCATGGTGGCAAATTTAACCTCAAGTGTTTGCACTTACACTGCTGTGCCATTAGCAACAGCAACAATTTCTCATGAGAGTTTATCTACATTTGATTTTTTAAAAACTGTTACTATGTTATCAGCTAGCATTTCTAATTAATAGAATATTTGTAACAGACTTTTGTTCCTCAGCCTGTTCAATGCTAGGCTACAGATGAGACTTTAGCATGGCAAGGAACAAACTTCTGCTCTAGGCAAAGTTTATAATTGCTTTAATGCAAATATATATGCATATATATATATATATATATGCACAGAGATATATATAGTGCAGGTATGCCTTGAGATCTACTTTTTTCTGGGAATTTATTTCTGTCTTGATTAGACTGAATATTGTTATCTTCAACCATGTATTCTTCTAGGCGTTTTTAAACAGACTGCTCATGGAGCTGTGAGAGTTTAGCAGGAAATAAATAAAGGACGTTCTTTTGACATTAAAAGGGTTCACAGAAGTTTCCTTTTTCAATGCTTTTATGTATATTTCTGTAAGATATAATTTTAAAATTAGGCGTTGCATTTGGAGAATGAGTGCTTACATGGAAACCTCGTTAACATATAAATAAATAATTAAGTGTATCCCTTGAAAGCTAAGTAATTCCATATCTTGATATACTAGTTCCATGCTGTGGATGCAGTCCAGCAAGTGAACTAGTTGTAGTGTAATACTATAATTACTACAATCCACAATTACCATTTTTAACTAAGGTAGATTTTAAGATCTCTTTACAGCTATAAATTAAACATATTTACCATGAACTCTATTCATGTTACATTTCATCCCATCTCGTCTTGTCAATCAATGCCTAATGCAGTGTTAGTCTAATTATATACATACATTGTAATTATATTATAAGTAGAATGCCTCCTATTAGATATAACAGTGCTTTAGACATGGGTAGACTAAAGAAACAATACTCTATGGAGTTGTGTACGACGATTCTTACCTAAACAAAGAGCTGAAATGTCATATGAAGATGGAGCACAATAAAAGTGATTGATGTGTCATTTTTTGTGCTAGTTAAGATATTGTATGCTATCTGACTATTTCACAATGCATTGTAAATACAAAAAAATTTGTATCATAATGCCAGCTGAAGATATATATTTCTGTTACTGATTTAACTTGTTTAAATTACACTATTGTTTTCAAGGAAAGCTTATAATGCTTCTTAGATGACTGACATGTTTTCTTTTTAGCTTTAGTACTTTACAGAAGAAAAGATGAAGCAGAGAGCGCATCAAATCTAGAAAGCACGTGCATCAGCTATTATCAGTCACCTAGTTCATACTTGTCTCATTAAAGTGGTTTCAGAAGAAGGTCAGACCTGTACCAGATGTATTACTCAGGTGACAACATGAACATCAGCACTGATGCATATTACTCACAGAAGTAAAACCTCTCTGCTCGGGCCATTGCTGCCCAATCAGGGCACCATTACAATGAATAAATTGTTACACTTAGTTTCAGAAGTGTATATAAAAAAGAACTGCCATCAGTATACTTCCTTCAGATCTACAGAACAGATCTCAGATGCAGACAATTGAGGAATTTTGGAGAGAGAGGAGGGAAAATGTGTAAAAATTCTCTAAGTGGGTCATACCATATGGGAAGAAACCTACAAGGCTGGTACATTTCCAAAGCATGAAGTAGACAACAACAAACAGGGTGGATCGACATCCCCAAGAGGTATTCAGTGCAGGCTGCAAAACCTAATCTAAGTGTCTGAATGTCAGTACCTATATGTAAACTAAGTGTCTAACATCCCATTGCAGTCAGCTGAATGTTAGTCAATACAAGCAAGAGGGCTGTACATCTGACAAAATGTCATTATCTACTTTTGGGTGATTTTAAGTGCCCTCTAGAATCTATTAATTGTATTGACTAGGTGGAAGCTTAGATACCTAACTCACATGTTAGTGCTTTCATTTAGAAAAGTAAATTTAGGTTGTTAGAATCCAAAGCTGACCATCAGCTCTGGGCTGTGTTTTTAATTTTGGGAACAAATGATAATCTTGTGAGCACAGGAATCAAAAGTATAGAAAAGCATTTTTGCTTCTTAGCTGCTCAGGTTGAACTCAGTATAGAAATCAAAACCACAAGCTTTAAAATTCTGTAGCCAGGTGTCACGGTTCATCCCCAGCTGGCAACTAAGCACTGTGCAGCCACTCACTTACTCCCCTGACATTGCGATGGGGGAAAGAGCTGGAAGGATAAAGGTGAGAAAATTCATGGGTTGAGATAAAAGCAGTTCAATAGGTAAAACAAAAGCTGCACACACAAGCGAAGCAAACCAAGGAATTCATTCCCCACTGTCCATGGGCAGGCAGGTGCTCAGCCACCCCCAGGAAATCCGGGCTCCATCACGCATAACAGTTACAAATGTCACAACACCAAATGTGCCCCCTTTCTTCTCCCAGCTTTTTGTGCTGACCATGACATCATACGGTATGGAACATCCCTTTGGTCAGTTGGAGTCAGCTGTCCCAGCTGTGCCCCCTCCCAACTTGTTGTGCCCCCCCCCAGCCTGCTCACTGGTGTGGCGGGGTGAAGAGCAGGAAAGTCCTTGGCTCTGTGTCAGCCCTGCTCAGCAGTAACCAAACCATCCCTCTATTAGCAACACCATTTCCAGCACAAATCCAAAACACAGCCCCATACCAGCTACTAGGAAAAAAATCATCCCCACCTGACAAAACCAGCACACTAGGGACAGACTTGAGCATAATCAGGTAGAGGCTTGGGGAGCATGGGTCTGTTTCTTCTCAGAGTCCCATGGTCTGGCCCACCTATAATACTACTTTATTGAGTTTGTAGATGGAGTTTGCCTATCTACAAAGCACACTCAGAAAGCTGCGATCCCTTATAACGCAGTCATGCACAGCTCTGAGCATCAGCTGGGGGGGCATCCCTGCCGTCTACTCTCATTTAGATCCCCATCTCTGCTTCCTTTGAGGGTATGCAGCATCTCTTGGAGGTGCACCTTGGTGTACCTTGAGGCAAGTCCCCAGGCAGTAGTTTTATCCCATTGAACCATAACTGATTACCCGTCTTTCAGCTGCACAAAATCTGGCTTACATTGAAGTCACTTGCTGAATATACTGAAGCACTGTTTTTAAAATATATGCCTGTATTTTCAAAGTAAGGTGAATTTCCATATACAGCTGAAGCAAGACTTAGAGATCAATGAAGTCCCTCAACTGATAAAAAAAAAAAAAAAGATTGTGTAGACTTCAGAATAATCAAAGAGTTAATCTAGTTTCATTCTTACATGACTAAAACCCACTGGTAGGCTTTTATTATGTTAATTTTCCAAACTTGCAAAGCAAAAAACTCAGTAAACTGAAAGTAACCAAAGGGGCTGTTTGGTAGAGACAGAAATGAACTGTGTCTTTTGAAGTGTTCCAAAGAAAATGTGTTCAGAATATTTAAGTCTCAAGTGAGTTACCAAAGGTTATTCATTCACAAGTGAGATAAATTCATACCTGTCAAATTGTCTGGATCCTCTGTGTGATCACTAGGGCCTCAAATAATTTATTTTTTTCCCTCGTGAAAGTTCAATATTTTCATGTATCCAAATTTAGTAGCATTTCCTGTGTCTGAAAGTAAATTAATTCATTTTCCTTTCATCTCACTTTCCACCTTTACCAGACTAGTGTGTAGAAAAAAAGAAAAAAAAAAATCCAGGTTGGCTGACACAAACTGTTTTATATACAATTTCACAGTGGAAACAGCCTGCAAACTCCATACACAGACACTATATTTGCAAATAGCCTTATTTTAGTAAAACACTGTGGCTGACATTGACTTAAAATGGGTGTGTGAAATATCATTTCAAACCTGCTTAGTCTTTAAACACTTTTGCACTGCCTAAGTTCTCATGCAAAAGAAGGGTATACAAACCACAAAACTTCCCTTCTTCTTCACTTTGGTACCTGATCCAAAAAGAATTATTATATGCAGCCTGAATGTCTTATTTTAATAACACAAATCACTGTTTCCATCGTGCAAAGTGTGGAATGAATTTGATATCAGCCCTGTGGACTGATGAAAATTCAGTGGAGCAGGGTTAAAAAAGGAGCTGAGGAGTCAGCAGGAATAGCAGAAACCTTACATTTTCAAAGAAAAAATGATGGTCAGATGCCCTGGTTTCAGCTGGGATGGAGTTACCTTTCTTCTTAGTAGCTAGTACAGTGCTGTGTTTTAGCTATGATGTGAGAGCAATGTTGATAATGTGCTGACATTTTTAGTTGTTGCTGGGTGATGTTTATTCTAAATCAAGGACTTTCCAGTTCCTTGGGCCTTGCCAGTGAGAGGGCTGGAGGGGCACAGGGAATTGGGAGGGGACACAGCCAGGACAGCTGACCCAAATTAGCCAAAGGGACATTCCATATCATGGGACACCATGCTGAGTGTATAAACTGGGAGAAAAAGGAAAATGGGGACATTTGGTGTTGTGGCATTTGTCTTCACCAGTAACCATTACACATGCTGGTGCCCGGCTCTCCTGGGGATGGCTGAGCATCTGCCTGCCCATGGGAGGTGGTGAATGAATTCTTTGGTTTGCTTTGCTTGCATGTATGGCTTTTGCTTTACCCTTCTTCCCCACTTTCCATTTTGTTATTATTATTAATTAGTATTATTGTTATTGTTCTTATTGTTGTTCTTACCTCTTCATTCTATTTAAACTATTAAATTGTTCTTATCTCAACCCTTGACTTTCACATTCCTTTTCTGATTCTCCTCTCCATCCCTCTGAGTGAGGGGAAGTGAGCAACTGGCTGCATGGTGCTTGGTTGTCGGCCAGGGTTAAACCACAACATCAGGGCAGGCAACAGAGAAACAGTTTGCTCATGAAGCCAGAACAGCAGAAATGTTGGACAGAAGCACCTACCAGGAGTCATGTTACTGGAAGACACAAAAAGAGACAGATACTGATACTGTGGAGCTTTCCTATACTTTTCTAACTGTTCTTTATACTAACTGCACGTAGTATCAATTTAGATTGTAATTGGGTTCAAGGTCACATTCACTACATAGCCAAGTTTTTGTAAAAGAATATTCATTTTTTACATTTCTGACTGCATGTCAAATAGCTTAACTTTATTTACTTTCACAAAGAAAGAAAAGGAGGAAACAAGTCTCATTTACCTGTCACATGCTTTATGCTAACTAGGTTGGCATTGAAAAAGCAGCATACAGTTTCTCAAATAACAATTCTGTTTTATATTTTTGTATTCTGTACTTTTTACTTTTTCTGTTTTGGTTGGTGAAGTGCTGTATTTCACAACATTTATGTCCTACCTTTTGCTGCATTTAACATCTCAGTGCAATGAAATAAAATGGAATTTTTAATAAGACAGTGGGACAAAATTTGGAAAACCTCTGTATACATTCTCTTGCCTAGTTAAGCAATTTCAGAATTCTTACTTCTCCATATAGTGCCATTAGATCTCACAGAGAGTAAAATACCTTCAAGTATATATCTTTCATTCTATTGAATTTATACCTTTCTGGATAAGACTGTAAATTCTGCCATTCAGTCACACTGATGTGGTTGACATCTTTTTTTTTTCTGAAAATCCACGCATAATTTTTATTCTGAAATCTATGCATTACTCCTCTAACCTCATTTAGGATATGATCGTTCTGAAAAAAAGCAGCTAGCATTTTATCTGCTGTGCTTGATTATGTATGATTCATGATGGGGAATAACTATTGGAGGAGACTTAAAACAATGAAATATTCAATCAAAGCAAAACCAAAATATTCAGTCTCCTAAGATTGAAAAATAAAGAATTCCATGCTTGTACTTTGAATAAGGCTATACTACTCCTTTGGATAACATTTTTTATATTTCTATAAGTAAGCTAGAATGTGCATACAAATGAAATACGAAAGAGTAATTCTATCATTGTTATTACAAGAGAACTTCTTTTATATTTGACCTTTTATTATAATAGAAAGCTTAAATATATATATATATGTATATAAACCTAAAAAAGTATTTTCTGGGGTTCTGATAGTACTAATAATGCACTATTTTCACTACTGTAATCTAGTACTGTAAAATTTACAAAGCTGATATACTTTGATCCTGCTAAGGGGAGAATCTGGCCCAATGGGGTCAGAGAAGAATGTAGCAGCATATGTATATTGTATAAATACAAATAAAATAGATCACAAGGTACTCAGAAAATGACAGCTACTTTAATTCTTAAAGGGCTTAGACTTCCAACCCCTTTAGAAATTATGAAATGAAGAATAACAAAAAACAACCCCCCATTATTATCGAAGCACAAGTGGTATAAGATCATTTATCTTGATGGATGTCACCTTAGAGCACATATTATCCCTATCTCTCAAAGTGTTTTTTCTCCCTTATTTCATCTCTGACATTCATTGTAAATTTAATGATCCACATACGATTTGCTGGTGTCTCAGTCTGGTGTTTTGAATCATGAAACTAGTGCTAAATTTATGGCACTGCAGTACCACTTAGTGAATCATTAAGCAGTACAGTGATTTTAATGATTTGGATCATACTGGACCTCATCACTGTATAATGAGGTTCCATTTAGTGTAAATTTTATGTAAAAATTCAATTTGCAAACCAACAACATGAAACTACAACATTTTTTCTAACCTGACATTGTATTTATTTATCATGATTTCCACCAGTGTTTCACATGGGGAAAGAAAATGCTACCTCATTACAGAAATAATTTTTTACAGTCCTCACACCGATGAAAAATATGTGGTTTCAGACTGGTCTTTTTGTAGAAATCTATTCTTAAACATAAACCTCTAGAAGGCTCAGATATGGTTATTACAGTATGCTGCATTAGATTGCAATATTAGTGATCTGGCTAAGCGCTCAGAGAAGTGATCATTCAAAAGGGTCCCAAACCCTCCTCTGCTGTCAGAGAGGATCCACCAATGCAGAGAGGAACATTCATTACTGCCCAGCTCAACAGAGTTGGGCCACCCCGTTGCTGTTTCCCTTATAAACTCTGTTTCTGAAGCTGAAGGCTTTCCATACCGAGTATTTATACCTTGCTTCTCTAAAATATACTGAAGGAACTGAATAAATGTGTGTTACCAACCCAAATACAGACTCCCCACTCTGAGCAGTTTTACAAGTGCAATAGGTGCAATGGAGCTCTGTATTGTTAGAATACCTAGTAGTTCATATAGAAAAGTTTTCATTGGCAAACTAGTAATTTTAGACATTTATTTTCAGCAAAGTTTGCTTCTCAAGTTGATTTTTATCAAACAAAAGCAATCTGAAATATTTACAGGTAATATTTGGATCATTCTCTAATTCCATTTCATCTAACCTCTTGGTAGTGTTAACTAATATGGTTGGCCCAGAGACCTAAACCAGAAGAACCTTAATATGAAGGAAGTACAGTTCTTTAAAAGACTGATGGTTTTTGAGTTCTTCTGATCCAGTGACATGCATTTGAAGAGCTTGAGATCTGGTTAACTAAGTTATTGAAGCACTACATTATTTTTGAGGTGGTGTAATAAAATGGGGATATACTAAAAATCCTTAAATTAGTTGATCTGCTAGTTCAACAGCACAGGGCAGCTCAGACTCTTTTAAGTACTTTACAGATGTTAAAGGTAAAAGAGGTGAATAGGATGAGAGAGGGGTTTTTAACCTCCAAAGGAAAAATGAAAGTAATAAATAATAGTCACCATGAAGTAAATTAAATGCATATAAGTGGCAAATAAGCAAAGTAACATGACGACTCTAACAAAGTCTCTAAGAAATATTTGCAAAAAATCCTAGAACAGTGCAGCAGCTTTTCTTCATAAGTGCCCAACTCAGACAACCATTGCCAGACATGGCGAAACTTTCTGTTAAACAGCATCAATGGCTAAGAATTATGTGGTCCTACTTACCTGTGCATTTTTAAAATGGAGAGTAATATAACAGAGATAGAAACTCCTCTCAGCCTTTTAGCTTCCTTTCCACGGTGCAGTTGTAGGCACAATATTTTATGGAATGAGGAACATTCAGTAATCTGACTTGAGAAACAGTAAATCTTGCTATATAAAGTTGCGCAGTTGCTGTAGAGTTGTAAAGAACAGTACAGGAAATGAAATACAAGATCTCTAGCAAACAATTTTAAACATATCTTTTTAAAAAATTTACAGTTGAATCCACATTTACTCGTAGCAGCATTGTACCACAGAACTGCTAGCTCTGCAAAGCAAAACCTGTCTTTTAGCCGTATATCCAGAACCCAGCGCATATTTGCTACTAAAGGTTTAGGAAATAGCAAGGCTTGCTTGCGTCTGGCTGAAGGGATACACGCATGCATGCTCTCACATATCACAGGTTCAATAATACTCTTATACATAGGTCTGTGAGTACCAGAGCTAAACAAGCCCCACTGCCTAAGGATTTCTGTGTCACAGCTGATACCTTCTCCTGTTATAGACGCTGTTTCCAGTAAACATTTCCTCCTCACAGAAAGCACATCTATTTTGTGTGAACTCTCTGATGTCTAATGATGGTTGAACAGTGGTTGCAATCTTCTCTTCAATGGGGTCACTAGCAGGGTCTCTTTCTTCAACTTTGCAATTTACCTTACACATTTCCACAAATTCATGATCCACGAAACTTATACTGTGCTGCAAAATTTGGTAAAAAATAAAGGGTATTAATAGAGGAGGGGCTGATGGAAATACTCAAACAGACCTAGACAAAGATAGTATAAATGCAGAAGATCTTTCTCCTTTGTGATCAACATTGTTCTCACATCATAGACGAAACGCATCACTGTACCAGCTACTAAGAAGAAAGTTAACTCCATCCCAGCCAAAACCAGGACAAGTTAGCAGTTTCCTCAAAGACTTTTATTTAAATAAAGTGGAACATTTTTATTTGCTTTTATCATGATCTCAGTGATTTGTTAATAACAAGACTTTTTTAACATGCTGTATCAACCCAGCTCAGTCAGAATATTCAAATGAAATGGCTTGTAATTTTTCAGTAAAGTGTGTGCAGCAAACCACAAAAAGGCTTTAGAACCTCTAAAGAATGTTTTTGTTATAGCATAAGCCAGAACTAAAAACTAAAAGAGAAAAAATCTGGTCTGCCAGCTGACACAAAGGAAACTACTAGGGTTGGCAAAGATACCCCAACATGCACCTCTGCCTGATGCACTCTCCAATTCCCAGGTGCTTGTGCTGGTTTTCTAATGAAAAAAAAAGGTTTTTGTGAATGAATTAAGATCAACTCATCCACCAGTTCTCATCAGTTCCTGGCCATTGACAAAACTCTGGTCAATTTCAGGCAGGCTTGGTAGGGTAATAGAAGAGCCAAAGACAATTAATCGGAACAAATCTTTCAGGAATGAGCAGATGGGTTACGAATGGTCTCCATAGGTAGCCATAAGCCTGCTGACCCAACTGGTGCATGCAGATAGCCTGCTGGCACACATGCAGCCTGGAGTCAGTGAGCTCTCTGTGGCCACTTGCCCAGGCAGAAGTTCAAGTGCATAGGAGGTGGCTGTGAGTGCTATAGAGGAGCTTACCGCAGGTGTGAAAGAGAATTGAAGGTGGTGCAGTAGGAAATGGCATTATTTTGTACATTTAGAAGACGTAAGACTCACATCCACAGGTGAATAAAAATCTCCACAATTCAATGAAAACTTGTTTCCTTTTATTCTGACGACTTGTCAAACTAACTTTACATAGCCAGTGAACAAGTGATAGCCTACCCTTTGGAAAACAGCAACTACAGGGTATCAGCAGCACCAGTTATAGTTATGTTCTTGCAAGGACTTTCTCAGGTCATTCAGATTACCCAGGGCATCTGGACCACACAAGCAGTGTGACCTCTACAAGCAGTGTTCATAACAAATCATGCTTTGAGTGATTTCTCAGCAAAGGTTAGCTAACTGACAGGTTAGCATGACAGCTTTTTGTTGGTTGCCTGAGCAGTTTTGTTCCAGCTCATACAGAGCACACAGTTCATCCAACACAGAGATTAGATATCTAAACAGATACCAACTAAAGCTTCAAAGCAGATAACATGACACTATTAAAAAAAAAAAAAAAAAGTATTGTTGTAGCATTTGGGCTATTGAGAAAGCAACAGTGTTCAGAAAAAAACCTGTCACTGTTGCCAAAGGTGACTTGTGGCCAACAGCCTAAACTACCTCAAAGGTTAATGTATATTTCAAATATTTTATGTAAAACAGATGCTTTCAAGACAATTTGAATTATCCACCTGATAAATCAGCATTTTTTGTAAATGTTGGATTAAATGGCTGGAATCTATCTCAAGCTTGAATTATTTCTCTTACGAAGTATAGATCAGTCAACTATAGTCTTTATTTTAACAGTAAGACCAAAGCTAAAAAGTTTGAAAAATGCAGTTTCTAAATGTGCAAATGTCATTTTGTGGCTGTGAATTGAAAAAAAAAAAAAGGACCCAAGCAAACCCTGAAAACAAAACAAAAAAATGACAAGCCACTACACACACACAAATCCAAGGTTTGTCACAGATAAGCCAGAGGATGAATAACATTTTAATACTTGAAAGTCTGTGTACTCTTTGATTTCAGACAGCTTTGTTTTGCCAACTGCATTTTCAAGCAGTCAAGGACAAAAATATTAGACATAGTAAACTTGGGTTTTGGCATCTTACCCACAATATGACTAGATAAACTTGTATTTTTCTAAGTTTTTATTCAGTCATTTCTTGTAATAACAAGTAATTCTTCTGCTTAAAATTTAAGTTGTATGATTCTAAAATGATTTTAAAAACATTGTGTAATGTTTTGCAACTTAGTTATCTGGAACTATGTCTATGTATCAGGCCATTGTCATCTCCAACATCAGTTTAGTATGCTTTATTCAAGATCATAATGTACTTGGCATGATATATTTTTTCTAATTTGACATTTAATTGGTGTGTAATAAAAATCTATATCATAAAAACAAAGAAAAGTTTCCCACGGGAAGAATTTCCATCTCATTGGTAATCTGCATTTTTTCAGGATGTTTCTCTCTTCTACACACAGCAGCACCAGCCCCTTTACCTACAGTGCTAACTCTTCTTATATGACCTTAATTTTATGGTTTAGCAACAAGTAACCATATGAAAACAAATAACAAGTAGAAATTCGTTTGGCAATGGCATGACTAATATCACAAGAAAGCTTGAATGGAAATGACATTTAAAAGCAGAATTCTGCTAAAGAATATCACCATCAGCCTAGTAATCTTAGGAGATATTTGGATAAAGATAATTGGAGGTCCTATTTATAAGGACATGTGGACTGCAAAAAAAATGCAAACTTTATTAATTCTAAGGCTGCAAATGAATTTCTTGTACTTAAAAAAGCTCATATTTTTCCATTCACAGACATTTGCTTTTCACAATGCTTTTAGTGCGGGAACTTTTGCTCCCTTCTTTCTCTGTGCATCCTCCATGGTATTAGTGAAAAGTAGCAATATAGACATTTACAGTGTAAGTGTTGTTGGTACAGATGTACATGTACATAAATTTAGTGTATGCATTAAAAAGGTGGAAAACTTTTGGAGTCCAGTTTTTATGAAAACCTTAAGGACCCTCAATTTAATGGACAAAATAATATAGTTAAATAAGTTGTTTCCTATACTGTTGCTAGTTATTTACTTTAATACCGAGTTCTAAAATATTCTTTAACATCAAGAAACCTGGAATACAAGATGATTTATTCCAAAGCTCTGAAATTTATTGGTAGCCCATTGTTGATCTTATCATTCAGATTTTAAAATATCTGATCAGGGAATTTTTCTGCTCCAACAGTTTTAATTTTGCAAGCCACTGGACCTTAATGTGAACTAATCTCTTTACTTACTTTGTATGTGTGTGTGAGAAATCTAAGAAGGTTTTTTTTGTTTAAAATAATGAGTTTATGTGCATGCACAGCAATTACTGACATTTCATAAAGTTCATATCGCTGTTCTGTACATCTCACATGTTTGTATCAGGGCACCAAAGAGGAAAAAAACTGTGAAAACAGAGCCTGAATGAGACCCTAGGTTTATACAGGAGTGAGTCCATTTTAATAGCACAATTTTTGCTTTATTGCATTGTACTTCAAAGAGACTTGAACATAACTAGTTTCCATTTTTCTCCTCTTTTACACTAATAAAGTCTGTGCTAAGGATATTCTGCCATGGAAAGTAAATATATCCTTTCTTGTACCATGTACAGAAACTATAGGAAGAGTTGCATTAGGAGAAGAGTGATATATGGCCAGGTAAACCTTAAAATAAATTTCATGCTCATAAAGCCGTTTGAAAACAGGGAAAAGTGGAAGTAGCAAGTGTAGGAATATCACAGAAACCTATGGTTGTGTTAATACGTATCAAGGTATCAGGCTGTATCTGGAGTTTCTACTTAGATGTCCAGTAAGTTTCTGAGAGTTGCGCTTCAGCCTTGTCCAAGTGTCAGCTATGGCATTACCTAGATTAATTAGTTTGGATTCTGATACTTTGGACGAGGGGTCCTCAAACTCTTTAACCAGGGGGCTGGCGCATGGATGAAGTGGCAAGGTCATCTGCAGCTGCTTGGTTTCCCCCCCCAACCCCCGGCAGGGGGTGGGGGTGGGGGCAGGGGGGTTCTGTAAATACCAGGGGGCCGGTTTGAGGACCCTGGGGGGCCATATCCAGCCTGTGGGCTGTAGTTTGAGGACCTGTAGTTTGAGGACCCCTGCATTTGGAACATAAAGGACTGTATTGGTTTCAATGGTTTGTTTAACAATGACTCAGTCAGCACTTAAGAACCACAATCTACCTAATTCTATCAAGTGAGAATTTTGCAGCTGAGAAGTAAATTTGAAAAATAAGAACAGTTCTGTAAAATAACAATATATATAACAATAATAATAACAACAGTAATAATGGGAAACTCCTCAAGCCTGGATTTTAAGCTGCTATTCTCTTTCAAGGGATCTATGAAGTTTGAAATCGCCCTTGAAATCCTGTCTTATAATACGTCTGATATGTTCTAATTATGGGACTATCTGAAAGGGGAAAGTTCGACCATGTATAAACTAACCAGCTTGCGCTTTATGCACTTTCATGACTTTGTGAATCTCAGCTGTATCAGCCTCAGTCGTCTTCTCCACAAACTGAAGGACACAAGCCTTTCAAGGATCTTCTCTTAAATCAGCTACTCTGCCTCTTAACTCCATGTACTCTCCTAAAATCCATTTGTTCTCCTATGGAGAGGCCAGAAGTCTTACACAGTAGGAAAATGAGAGCTCCCATTTTGCCCTTCCTTCCTTTCTTTGAGATGACCAACATTCTGAAGGCTTCTTTTTGGGCTTTCCCTGCCCACCAAGCTGATGATTTCAAGGACTGACCTTTCTCATAGCTGTGACTTCCAGATCAGAGTTCAACATCATAAAGACAGTTTAGATTATTTTTTTTTCTAACCTAAATGCTTTACATTTATTGCATTGAACTTGATTTGCCATGTTTTTGCCAACTGACTCAGAGTTTTTAGGTCTCTTGTCAGTGGTGTAGCATTTTTATTCAGAAGGGTATCATCTACAAACTTAGAGAGAGAGTGCTTGGTCTAGTTCCTTCTCTAGGTCATTGATGAAGATTTCAATAAAATCGGTCTAACCAATTATCCATGTAGTATCTGAGTATGGATTTATCTCTATTCTGAAAAGGAGCTCGTAAGGCCTGTCCTCTATCTGCTAGTTATCCTTTAACCAACTTTCATAAAGTTGTTGTGGTTTTTTTTTCGGGGGGGGGAATTGTGTTATCATTTTTATCAAAAGCTGTAATCTTGGCAATTTTCCTAGAAGACCAAAATAGCAACAAACGTTTCCTATGATAAAATCAGTTGCCACAAATGAAAGAAATCCATGGAATTTTGTATTTTTATTTGAAATGCACCATATGTCCTCTAATACCTATGCACAATAGGGTGCAAGTTTAATGACTTGCTTTTTGTGACCCTGTTGTAATTACGTATTAGAGGACATATGGCATGGTGCAGCCCTAGCAGTGAATTTTCTTGTTTTGATGGTTTTCTGCTACAGGCATAACATTACTTTAGTGATGATATTGTTGAGAGAATTAATTCATGTGTTGATTTCCAGCTTTGAAACCTGAAATTCCTTTCAGATTATAAATATTTATAGAATCTCAAAATGAAATATGTAACTAGTATCAACAGGTGAATTATCAATAAAAAAAAAGAGCATAATCAGTTCAGAGAGTATAATTTTAGACAGCATATTGAATGCTGCATTTATTATGCATCAAATCGTAGTCACAGGCCAGTGTGCATTGTTGAAAGTCCAGCTATATCTTTTTCCCATTCAAAATCCTCTCATTTTACATGCATGCATACTCCCCAAGTAAAAATTCAGCCTCACACCTTTCTTTCTCTGATGTGGAATCCTCAGTTCTCCTGCTCTTACTCAAGTCCCTGAGTTATGTCACCTTCAGTATCTGCTCACTTTATTCAGTGAGCCTGATTGAGATCAATCATTTTTCATTTTTTATATAGGAATCTGTGGTTAGCCATTGTCTGGTACAGAGATGATACAACTCCTTTTTAAAAAATATTTATTTTTCAGATATAAACAAACTATGTTTGGATAAGGAATTTAAAAACATGGAGAAAAGAAATCTCAGGATGATATAAATACACAAAAAGGATTTGAATAAGTGAAGTCAGACTGTTCTGTATATGTTCTTTACTGTTATAATGTCATTTTTAATTAGTACCTAATTAGTACATGAAACTTACTGCTAAAGATGATACAAAAGCATATAATTTATTTATTTATTTATTTATTATAGATATATATATAGGCCCAGTATCAGACCACACAACCAAGTGTGTTTTTAGTCGCTGTTCTTCAGGCAAGATGAATTTGCCATGTGTTTCAGAGGACATATGGTATCTCAGTAATTCATACTGCACCAACCTCCTAAACAGATTAAAACATTTCTTCTTGCATGACAAAAGCTGACATTCTGTTTCCCCGGCTGGTAATCTAGGGGACATTACTAACATGCAGCAGTAGAAAATTGTATCAGCACGTAATATTTCACCAGTACACACAATTGGTCCTAGTTTTGCCAAAAGTCATGATTTTATCATGAATCTTGTAATAGTTAATTTTTTACCCAAAGTACTTGTTCTTGAACAATGTAAATAAATTAGAATCTCAGTTTGTGAGTATTTTATGAATATGTCACTATCTTTTCCAGGGGTACTGAAAACATGATCCTAATGCCTTTAAATAGCAAAACACACAGAGAGGAAAGAAGAACCACTGATTTTTTTATTTCTACTTTATCTCATGTTATTTACTATAGTTTAATATCTGTAGAAGGATACTTCAAAATCTTTTGATTTGGGGATGGCATCACTGTGATGAATCACAGAGCTACAAATCAATAGCATCTTAAAATTAAAAAGAAAGCATTAAATTACTTCAAAATTATCATAATCTACCAAAAATATCATGGGAAAAGTCAAGAGAGTGCAAACATTGAAATCTGTAAATCTGCTGTCACTGCTTCTTTTGATTGACAGCGTTTCAAGGGTGGCATTAATGTTTGTACCCATCTTCTCAATTTTTCTTTTAGAGTGAACTCTGAAAAAATCTATCCTAAGGGGTAGAGAAATGTTAGAAATTTACACTAAAAATTCCATACAAGTGTCCTACATTTGACATCAAATCTGTCAGGTGGAAATTGCGGAGTTGTTAGGTCAGCACTACGTTTTTTTGACTAAAACGAGATTATCTCATCACAGAACTTCTTCTAGTCCCCATTCTTAGAAGTACTTGGGGTTGCTTGCCCCTGTCCCAGTGAATATTGGGAGTAGATCACAGAGTAGCCTGCCTCCCAAATGAGCCATGATGATTGATAAAATACAATCTCAAGTAGCTTCTGGCACCTCCCTGTCAAGCTTACTAATGAGTGCTGTGTTACTGCTAGAGTCAACTGTCACATTATCTCCAGGCTAATAAACGGATCCAGTGACAAACAATACACAAACAAAAAGGAGCTGATAGAAGATCTTTCCTTTTAATTCCATCTCCACATGTCCCTAGGACACAATCAAATTGTTGGCAGAGATGTTGTAGAAAGAAGGTTTTCACTGTTCACTGGTTTATGCATTTATCTACTTTTAGTTATGAGCAACAGAAGCCAGATAAGTAAAAGTATTTTCTTTGTTTAAAAGTTAAATCCAGTAAATATGTAGTATTTGAGAAAGCAAACTATTTCCAAAAACAATTTTCATGCTTCTCAGCTTCCTGGTTGTAGTGATGACTGGAAAGAGGCATGCCAAATCTCAGGATGAAAATCTTAGCTGAGGTATTCCCTGCACTAGAAAAAACAACAGAAAGGATAATTACCCACAAAAAGTGGGTCATAGAAAAATGAATTCCTGAAGATTCATGTAAGATTTAAGGAATGGTAAGGCACCTGTGTAACCTTAATTCAGCACCCTTGCTGAGGGGGTCATTAAAATAATCTGAATGTCAGCAGTTCCCAAAGTTGTTCTCCTGATGCCACCTACCAATCAATGGATTTGTGTAACATCAAGTATTAGAGGAAAGCAAATTTCTAAGCAGCTGTTAATATGACTTGTAAATTCTACATATCTGGAACTCAATAGTGTTTTAGAAGTTACTATATCTGAGAAAACCATATAATATGTTTCTTTGCACATAGGTTGTATACTAAAGAAGCTCCAAATTCATCATAGTCTAGATATCTATTATCTATGCAATTTCCCAATTAAAAAAACAAACAAACAAAAAAACCCCATAAAAACATAAAAAAGGAAGAAAAAAGAAGAACTCATGAACAAAACCAGAAAAGATATCATACAAAACCATGAAGAGTTTAAACAAAGTCTTCTTCTTTGTGAACTAGACTCCAGTGGGAGATTGCAACTCAGTGACACTATTTCTTTAGTGCTTACAGGTTTTCCTTCCCCATCCTTGATAATGGCCACACACACCTTGTCTCCTGCTTTGCCCATGCCAGTCCTCTCTCTCATTATTCCTATTAAACTCTCAAAAAGCAAGCTTTGTCAACTTCTGCACATGTTCCCTCCAGCCTGCTCTTCTCTGGTTCTTATTTCCTCTCTTCTGCATTGATTCAGACCACTCTTGACATTTGAAAATGTTGGTGTATTTGTTAAAGAACCAGTATGACCTTCTATAAGGATAACTTTAGATGTTAAATGCAAGTTGAAAAGACCAGCATTTTTTGTTGCATGTACAGGGGTGGTCCCACATTCATTTGAGCACTAGAAGCAATGACACTTGCTTTATCCTATTAAACACTGATTCATTTCTTAAAGATGTATTTACAAAGTGGTTTTGGGTATCACATTATCATTTGGATATTACATTATTACATGTATTGCTGAATTGTCTGAAGACATTTTACAATTCACATTGAGCAAAAAAAAAGGTGAAGTTTGGTTTCTTTCTTTCCAATTGTCATTTGAGACTTAACTGTAGTGATTATTTTAGGAAATTAAGCTCTGTCATTTTGTTGCAATTATCATATGTGATTTTTAGGTAGAGTTTTACCATTTTTCAGATCACTTTGGACATTTTGTACAACAAAGAGGAAATTGAACAATAAGGGAGTTCACAGAAGGTACCAAAGATGTAAAAGAGTTTTGTTACTGGCATACCTTTATATTTATCACAGGAAGAAAAGGTTAATATAGAAGAATAAATAAAATTCTAATGTCATTAAATATCTTCAGAAAACATGATTAGTTCTTGAATTCATGTCTTACCAAAATATAGTTTAAACTTACAGCACAGTATGTTGTGCAAGTGACACTTCATAAGCAACATTATTACCAAAGATGCTTTAACACATGCAAATCAGGTCATGAACACTCAAGTGTACCTACAAATGGCTGCCTCCCAAATCCAGGCCCACTTCTCTGTTAGAAGCCTAGTGAACTGTATTCTAAAACTACAATGGAATAATGTGAAACTTGAGTCACGTATGTAACAACATTGCACATATCCCTACGTACTCATTCTGAGTGTATCGGGAGAAATTCCTCTTCCACAAGGGCAGAGCTTTTGCAGTTTCTGCAGCTCATAAGGCACACTATTACTTTAATAGTTCTCCAAGTGTCTGTGCTATTATCACAAATATCAGGAGTGAAATACAAAAAAAATGGTGTTTATGCTGTCATACTTGTTCACACTGATTACAGTAGAGACAAAATTCTTACAGTAGAGATAAAGGATTGTTATTCTACATAGTAATTAAAACATTTTTGTATTTCTGCATTCTTAGATGCTGGAAGTTCAGACTATTTATACAGGTTACCTGTGATTTATGGACTTAAATAAATTTGTCCGCACTTACTTGCATTTCACCAGGCGTATGCCAGTGGATAACTACTATAAACCTCTGTCTGCAAGTCACCACTATGCATCTATTCCCAAGCAGCAATTCTTGAAAATTCTTCTCTTACAACTCTCAGATATCCATATAAACTACTAGATCTCAATCCAGTTCCTACCAGCCATGTGAGAAAAGAGGTTGTCATCATGGTTCATTTTTGAATGTTTGCTGGAAGTTTCAGCGTGATAAAACTTGGAAAAGAGAAAGTCGCCATTTTCTTCCCTGGAAAACATTGTCCAAAATTGTAGTCAGGAACATTTTGCAACACAGTGGGAAACAATACATTGTTCTGGAAACAATTCCAGCACTTCAACTTTCTGCAGTTTTATGCTTTTCAAAAAGAGCATGTGCTATGCTAAAAAATAGATATTCACATAAATATATGTGAACAGCAAATCAGAGCTTTGTACATTTTCTGTCAGGAGAATTTGCTTTTGTTTTATAAAAAGCATACATAAAAGCCAGACTGCTTCTGTAAGTATGATGCCACAACAAATAGTACTGCTGGCTCTCTCTGCTTTGGTTTTATGTCCTGCAGAGAGTGACATCTGTGTGCAAATTAACAACAGATTTGTGTAAGCTAGCTGTGAATGTAATATTTGGGGGAAAAAGAGAATAGAAACTTGCCTACAAAATAATGAATATAATAATGAAATATTTTAATTCAATTTCAAAACACTCATTAC
>JAVJGJ010000014.1:43141092-43163705 GCA_035590215.1 Microhierax caerulescens
TAATCTTTTCATTTATTCATTATTGTGTGTATTGCATTCAATAACTTTCACATTCTTTGTGTTTGCCTACTAATCTGTTGCCTGTGTGACCTGTACCACCAAATAGAACAGGAGCAAGAACTGCCTGGCCTCATAGACTGAAAATTACTCTAAATTATTCACACAGTTCTAACTGGAACTCTTTCTTATGTATTTATGTATACATACAAGTGTGTGTGTTTCTATATATAAATAAAAACCAAAATAAATAAAAAGCCAATGCAATATAGATTACATAGTGTAGCTCAATGTTTTGCTTTGCTGTAATCTTATATAAATCCAGCTTGCACAAATTTAGCAAATGCTTTAAAATTTATATATATAAATGTAAATCATGCATTATTATGCACACTCAAATTATGTTTCCATACAGTGTGCAGTTTACCTCATTTGATGCTGAAAAATATGTAATTTCAGTCTAGGTAATGATAAAACAAATGAGGGAAAAGACATATATATTCATTTAAACTGTTAAAGCTTATTTTATTTTTTTAGGTTTGAATTAAAAATCTACTGTAGTGACCCTGTCTTGCACAGTACAATTCCCTAAAACTTCTAAGTCAGTCAATGATAAGAGGCTGATCTAAATGCTTCCACTGCATTAATCAAATACCAGGTCTAATTAAAAGAGCCATGCACAAAGCTTTTTCAAAATGTTGCTCAGGTATTGCAATAATATCTGATCACCCAAGCCTGGAAGACAAATAATTAGAGCTGCCAGAGCATTCTGATGAGTGATGTCAGCATCTCCAAGTGACCTTCCCTCCACTAATTAATTTTCATCTTAAGAAAAGAGACCCTGTTTTTGCACATTATTAATTGAGTTCACTAAAAGATGCGCCTGATTAATTTTTGTTGATAATACTTGTCATTCTATGCAGCGGCTGTAATCATTCTATTGGGCTTTATTTTTTTAAGTTGATCTAGGTTTTTTACAATGTGACTGATACACTACCTTCTATACAGAATACTGTGTGTAAGGGCATAGTCTATAATGTGAGTACACAGCTTTCATTGTTGCTGATAGTTTAGGTCAAGTGGAACTTCGATGGCTAGTTTGCTAACTTATTTTCAGTTGAGTAGAAATTTTTCCCTACTACCTCCTGGAACTTTCCTGGTTTAAGCGATTCTCACCTTTTTTCTACATACTCCCCATCTCTTACCTCTCTTTGATCATCCTGCCGGCCAAAGAGTACTGTGTGGCTGGCTCAGAAAAAATATGCAGGAACCCAAAAGCTGGTAGGTGGGCCAGGTCAAAAGCCATGGTCAGCAGGGTGGCAGCTAATGGAGCCAGAGCACGTGGTTGAGCCTTGTCCACAACGAATTATCAAAATCACAAGTATGATCTATGCCAAGCAGAGCTCTCCCATGCAATGATCATGTCTGTTTTGTGGCAGAGCTGGGCCATGGACTTCAGTATAAACATAGGTCCGGTGGGGTTTTTGGTATGGGGTGGGAAGAGCAGAGATGTATATTTCTGTGTGTATAGGAATCATTATCAAGGCCCATTTCATTTATTAATTTAGATGTGGCTACAGAAGCAGCAATGGAAATACTTTCCCAAAATAACTGAATAACAAAGCTATGGACACGTAACTGGGTCTCCCCTTTCCTCATCTCAATGGCACTAGCTACTCCAAAATTTGGATCTCTCAAACTCTCCTCCGAAACTCATCTAGTTTGTGTATTTAAGTGTTCATAGGACCAGGGAGAGATGAACACAAGGACAACCTGCAATTAACAAGTTTCTTTCACTTCCTTAGGTCATATTTCATTAGTTTCATATCATCTCATGCAGCCCAGTTCTATGCAGTTCTGTACATGAAGACACCCATGCAATTGAACACGTTGGGGATCTTAACCACTCATGAAACCCATGCCTATAATGAGCACAGCTGAGCATAATGATGTATAATAATATGCAACACATTACCAAGGATTTTTCAGGAGATGAAACCGACTTCCTCTTAAATGATCTTAAAATGTATAGGCAATGTAAGCCATGAAAATATACATATTTTTCCTGACTTTGGAGAGTATTTTAATCATGTTTTAATCAAGATAGCCATGATTACCAATTTATCAAATATCAATTTAACAACAAAGATTATGGAAATTTTCCCCAAGCCAGCAAACAAAATATGATTAAAAGAGTTCTTCAGAGCACTGTGATGAAAATATGCATAACTCTATTCTTCAGCTATGTTCTAGCACATGAAGGGATCAACATATTGTAAAAGCAGTAGGCTATCTAGATAGAAAGGGGAAAAAAAAAAAAAAAAGAAAGGGAGTTATAAACTGCAGTAAAAATAATTATTTTACAATGGACTTGAAGGTCTCTTTTCTTATAAATTCAAGCCTGGATTGCATTTTCTGCACTTCAGACTGTGATGAAAGCACCACTGTACCTTTATTTATCTTTGCAAACATTCTTTACTGAGCAGTCTGGTTCCAAAGTTTGCTTAATAGGTAGCTAATAAAATTGTCTGAATGTACAGAAATGTTTGTTATCTTGGATATTTTTAATATCCCAATTGCCCACTTCAAAACTAGTACCAATTTTTAAATCTGTGATTGTTCTTCTCCAAAAAGAAGTGTTAGTTTCTGCTTTTTTCTTTTGTCCCCCAAAAGCACTCTTCCTACAGTTGCAATAGCAGCTTTGATTTTTCATTAAAGAAGATATTGATACATAAGTGAAGACATTGGTTTCATCTCATTTCCTTTGGTTTTTCTTTCTTTGGTTAGACACCCAAGCACAGATCACAACTGTTGGATCCCTTTTGCTACATCAAATTTATTTTCATTTATTCAGGTTTCCTTTGATACTTTCTTCACACAGATTCACAAAACACTTAAAACACAAGCAAGCATCTTAACATAATTAAGCTATTTGCCCCAAGACCTGGAAGGAAGATGGGGAAAAAATGGTTTGTTGTTTGTATTCTTAACTACTTTTGGATACTGCCAGAATGAGGATAGAATACTACACAGAAAAGACAGCTTTATAGAAAAGATTAAAAAAACCCTTAAACTACTAAAAATAATAACATAATAGATGAAATATTTCACTGACGTTCAAAAATGTTTAATAGAAAAAAGAGAAAAAGACATTTATTTTTAAATATTTGCCTTCATATTATACATATCTGATGGTATCATCACCAGGAGGAAGCAGTGGGTTCAAGCATCCCCAGATGCATCCTGAAGTGAAAGCATGCGTGCGCACTCGTACTCTAGCTTACTCAACAGCTCGTGGAAAAGTACACATCTTCCTAAGCATCTCTAAGAGATAGTGCCCCTGCGGTAATACTGAGTGTGTATGCAACCAAGAATGAATCTGCTAAAATACAACAAGCACAAGCAATAGATTTACCTAGGTGTTATAAATTGATTTCCCTCTGTTGCAACGCCTTTAGGCCAATGCTGACATTACACTTAAGGCAAATTAAGTCCAAGTTGCTGCAAGAAAGGCTGTGGTTTCCTTTTCCTTCTTTTTCTCCTCTTGGATAACCAATGGCTGCAGGATGAGTTGATTCACTGCATGGTGATCCAGTGGAAAACAAACTCTGAAAAAGACATTGTAAAAAATATAGTTTTCTGTCCTCTCAGCCTGCTGAACTAATGCACCCTACTGATACAGCCTTTTGAGTCATTTAAATGAAAAAGGAGAAGCCCATGGCATGATCAGGGCCAGGGAACACGGAATGCCCCTTTCAGAGGCAGCTTGACATTGCATTAGCTTACTCACAACAAGAGATCACATTCTCAGTTTTACCATCTGCCCATGTAAATATCACTGAGCAATGTTTCTTTGACAACAAAATGACACTCCCTTTCCCTCTTGGACTCCCTAGCCAGGAAATTTCCAACCCTGGTCCTAGCTCCAAGAAAACTAGTTGCCTGGTTTTCTCTAAAGAGGTATCTGGGGTGGAAATCAGCTCCCAGCACTACCCAAATTAGCCACCCAAATTAGGTATCTGCATATGAACTAGGTGTCAAAACACCCAATATATTCAGTGGAGGACACGGATTTATTTATTCCCTTAAACAGAGGTGCTTGGGGACACCGTGCAAACCACAAGATAACTGCTTGGGATTGGCAGATATGGCGTAGGACCTATGGGAGACACATACACTTTTGGAGAGATGACCAAGGACTGCAAAAATATCCTGAGGTGCCCCAAGAGGCGTTAGATACCACCATAAAGGCCACGGAGTGTAGTGACAGTTTGGCTGGTTATAATAGCAGCTCCAGCACCTCACTCCCGTTCGACTACATTTAGCTATCAAGCTGTGAGCCGAATCCAACCCTCTCCTTGCCAGCTCCAAACTGGAAACTTTCTCCAAAAACTTTTTTCCTCCAAGCTCACTTTCTATGCCACTTTCTCTAATCAAAATACCAGGTTAGCATAATATAAGCAAGTCAAATAATGCTGCCACCATCTAGCTCAACTTTTATATTTTATATTACACCTTTGGAACTTCTGGGTACAAACCTCTTACAAGTTACTGCTAATTCTGCTTTGTTGTTTCTCACCATCTTCAGCTACAGTGCTACCTCTGGCTCCTGTCATCAAGCCAGCTATTAGTTATTTTTGTATTTTACAACTCTTAGGCAGTCAGGAGAATTTCAACTGATACTATTTAGCTCCTGTTATTTCATTTTAATAATCAGAAAATCTGCCACTGTGAAGAGTGAAAGTGACCTGTAAGAAATGTAACTGATTCACTCACAACTAAGTAGCCCAATACACTGATCTTTCCTCCCTGCTCCTGTGGCATAGACCTATTTCCCCAGAATTAAACCTGGAGAATAAATACCAGCAATCTACTTTGAAGGGTTTCAAGAAACTATAACCTCATCAACGTGCAGACACCGTTAATCAGCTGAGACGTACACTTTCTTACTCCCATACGAAGTGCCATGAGTTAGTTGAAGCCACTGCACCTCACCTTTACTTCCCACTGAGAGGAACCCAGAGCACCTCCATGCAAATCCCACTTGATTTAAATGACAGAAGGAAACATATTTACAGACAACAGAAAGGTCTGACAAAATCAAGAGAAGTTCAATGTCTCCTACTGTGCTTTACCAGTATACTTCCAGTCCTGTAAAATGGGCAGGTTTCATTTCAATATCTGAAAGAATGGTCTATCTAATCTGCACATCAGCGTGAGTCCTCACTACCTGGACCCTTTGATGTTTAGACCCACTGGCAGTTTCCATCTAATAGGATCTGATAAGCTCCTGGGGTTTACATTCAGGTGAGAAAACAATCAGTATTAATGTCTGCATTCAGGATAAGTTTATGAGGGGAACTTACTAAGGACTCCACACTGGAGACAGCTGCAAGGACTGCTCCAACCACAAGAAAAGCACCTCCTAAGGTGCTGGATCCCAGAGTGTCCAGCCAGGAGCCATAGGTCTGTAGAAGCCTGGCTTCAGAATTTGTCCTGACTCCAGCTGCAGAGACTTCCAATGCCACACCTCAGCTGCCTTATTTACGTGGTCCATCTGACTGTGGTGAGATTGTTCACATCCTCAGATGAGTTAGGCCAGCAGAGCCTGGTTTACTGGTGAAGGGTTTTGTTTTGCATGATCAAAAGAACAACATCAGCTCATTGTACACTATCATAACACATGCATTGTGACAACCTTTGCCTGCAGCTGACCTGAGCTGATTGAAACTATGAGTTATGGATGAGAGACATTGCTATTACAGATCCCCTGAGTTTTCCAGTCTATCAAATAGTCTTCAAGATTAGCAATAGGCCAATGACACACAATGATAAAGTTTTATTGCTATTGTAGACTTTTCCAATTTAGAGTATTCTCAGAGTCATCTTTGTGTGTAACTTTATGCCAGCTATGCATGTATACATGGTATATGTGTAATTGTTTTGGATGATATAAGCTTCCATCAGAAAGAAGATAAGCTGAAATTACCAAATGTGTTTTCATCAGTGACCTCCTATTAGGCTCAAGAGTCACTGGGTTAAATGTCAATGATGTGATATCTACCCTGTAGAAAAGCAATCTCTTTATTCACAGAATATCTACTATTACACCAAGTACAAATCAGAGCAACTGTTTTCCCATTTATGAGATTTATACAGCCATTTAAAGAAATTTTTCTTGTGAAATACTGATAATATCATCTCAATAGTAAAGCGAATGGTTTGAATCAAATTTCCTCCAAGCTAGGCACAAGTTTTGTGCATCAGCAGGAACTTTCAGAACATGCTGGCTTACAGAAATAAAGATAGATATAGGCATATTAAACCTGTCTTTCTCCAAAGCATGATTCAAATCTCCTGTCAAGGTTTTAGGTTACCTTGGAGGAGGGAGACAGAAAAATAACACCAACACACCAGCCCCTGACACACACACACACACACACATATAAATACCCAAACAAACAAAATCCCCCCAAAATCAAATTCACAAAACCTCCAAGCTAAAGCGGTCCCAGCAGAACTGAGGAAGGAATTTGTAACCCCTCTGTCCGCTTATCTTTTTTTTTCAGAACTATTCTTACAAGATCCTGAAGAAAAAAAAAAGGATGCCAGACCTCCCAGCAGACTGTAAAATAGTTTGGCTGGCCAGCTGATGGAAATCCAGAGCTGGTTCCCTTCCTCCTGCTGATCACTGCCCAACAACTATGAGACTCCTGCTGCTCATAATTTCTGCCATCCTATTTAGAAATAGAAAAACGTGCCCTGCCAGTGGCCTTTTGCACTTCTGCTTTTACTTGCCTTCTAACTGTGGTGTGTGCGGTGGTCTTCGTGACCCCTACTCTTTTTTTGTTTTCCTTCACCTCCCTCTCGAAGACGTTATGAGAAACAGAGAGCACAACATGTGTCCAACACCCTGAACTGTCTCTGCTCTTCTGCCTTTAAGGACCACATTGTCAAGCCAACAATGGCTCTGTTGGGCTTTCCTTTGCTCCCTGGGATACAGCCCCATCTGAATTTCTTGCATTCATGAGCTTTGTATTACTTGCTCTCCAAAGTTCATCATATACAAAATTCTTCCTATTCTCACTCTGGGAGATATTAATCTTGCTTCCCAGAGTAAGAGAGTTCACCCATTACCATATAATGTAGTCCCTCTCCAGGACACAATTGATAAATATTCCCAACATCTATTTTAGAGCTAACAATGAATATATGTTAGAGCAGAGTCAACTAACACTCAACAGCAATCTCATTACAGTCTTAGAGTGGAGATGGAAAAGGAGGGTAGGGAGAAAAAATGTTTAAAAAAACCTGGATATTAATAGCTAAATGTTCCAGACAAGTCTCTTGTGCCATATAATGCTTTGTCACTCATTATGTTGTAATCATAGGTGTGAGGAACAAGCTTGTCTACACAAACTGGGATTACAGCCATGAGAAGGCTAGGACTTTAATTAGATGCAGTTCTAACTTTTAACTATTGCCCTTATAATAATAGAAGGATTTTATCTATCTGATATAACTTATCTCCTCCTCCACCCCTTCTGCCGCTATGTAGCACCCTGGGTGCTCACAGTGTTTGGGTTTATTTTCAGTTTCATTTTCCAATTGATTTCCATTTGTTTCATTTTCTCTTGACATATCAGATATCATCAATGACATAATTAAAAAGGATCTGCAAAATCATGATTAATTACTATCTAGAGCAAAGGAATGTGAAAACTCCACAACAATTATGTTCCATGAAGGGCTGAATACCTCTCCAAGAAACCAGTGTAACTCGTTACACCAGCTTCACCCATTTGGAAGGCAGTGTTTAGAGGGTTATTTTTCTTATGAAAAATTTTAATTCAGAGTTGTAAAGAGAAATAATCAAAAGTCGGGAAACAAGTCCTAAAAAAGCCATTGTTTCTTTTGGCATCTTTATTTTAATGAGTCTTTAATTATCCAATTAGACAATATATTTCCATAGGAAAGAATGCCACACTTGGTCTACAAGATGGACAGTGCTCCACAAATGAGACAGCTGTTCTGCATTTCTTGCTAGCCTCACATTTCAAAATATAGAACCATGCCTTATTTACCAAACAACACCCAAGCCCCACCTCAAAAATAAGGTGGTTTTTTTTCTTGATAGGATTTGTTTTGATGATGCATCTAAAAAGTGTCAGAAAACCTCACAAGTATCAATGGATGGATGCATGCTTACAGCACTTTGGGGGACAGGAATACAATCTGCATTTTCAATTGTTTGCTCCATCAAAACACAGTGTCTACTTTATTTCAGATGGCGTTTCAGATAGAAAATACAAGGAAGAGCCTTCCTTCACAATGTTGTGGCTGCGTTCTTCACATCTGCCCATTTTTCAGTAGTCAAAGATACAGCAGAATTTACAGACATCCCTAGATACTGCATGTGGTTACTGTTATTAAAACAGCATTTGTAGTAAATGAAAGATCTGCTGTTAAAAATTCAGTGCATAAACTAGAAATACGTTTTGAAGATCCTACAAAGCCACAAAACGTGACTTATTCCTTTCCAAATGTCAACTCCTTTTAATCACTTACTGACATAAGACATCAGTCTACAGAAAGTGTAAGATTGTATCTTTACAAAGATTGTATTATACCAAAGTATAAATACAAACTCACTGTCTGGGTTTTTAAAGGCATCTGAACTTTTTCTTCTCTGACATCCCAGACAAACTTGCTTCTGGGCAAAGGCCAGCCCAGCAGATCCAAGTCTGGTATAACAGTCAACTGAAAATTCTAACTTAGAATTGGACAAAGAAGAAATGTGGAAACAATAGGATTTGTTAAGAGTGAAGCATGGGTTTAATGATGCCCATAAATGACTATTTTTTCCAGGGAAAATTAGGGGCTTCTGTAAGGCATTTAATCTGCACAGAAGTATGTGAAAATGTTCTCTAAACAGAGTTTTTAACAAAGTTCATCCAGATACATAGGTCCAGTTACATTAAAATACAGAGTTTCCAGAACTGAACTAAAAGGGAAAGCCAGGACATAATGAATCTTGCCTCATCCCACAGTCCATGATGCTACATTAATTAGCATTTTCAGTCCACTGCCCATGGCTATGCTGTTAATTTTACAGGCTCTTGAGTAACTCCTCTGCATCAGTGGTGGATGGTAATGTATCTTCTGGAAAGACACAGCATTAAAAACTCTTTTGTAACTCAGAGTTTGCAGAGAACTCAGTGGTCCCAACTCAGAAGACAAGTTATGTTTTCCTTTTACAAATACTGGATACTAAATCACAGAATTAGAAGTACTTCAATTGTGCCAAAGTGAACAATGATGTTTAGATCTGTGTTAAATAGACTTTTGTAGCTCAGGGAAGCAAAAGGAACACCTATCCCAAACATGTGAAAGGTGGCAAATGCACTGAACTTCCAAGAGGCTAAAAGAGATGGCGATGAGAAAGGGAAACCTGTGAAAGGGGGTTTGACCAGCATGCTTTAAAAGCTTTGCTATGGTTCCAGACATCCAATTCCGTAACACTGTGTTGGTTTCTGCATTGTCTTATTAACAGACAAGTACAAAATATCTATCTGAATTAATTTCCTCAGTTATCTGCACAGTCACTGGAACCACTCTTTTAAACTCAACTGACATTTAGTATATGAAACATTGCCCTTAAACATTCCCTAAGTAATACAGCTTTAAATCTATTACTACTGCCTGAGTAGTGGTGTTCAAACTCACAGAAAGATCTGTTTGTTAACTATCATACAATCACCTATAGCTGGCTGTCATCCAGAGTAGTTTTACCAGCTCTGAAGTCACCAATTTGGAAATGTCATTTTACATAGTTTTCATCTTCTGCTCCAGACAATCTCATCAAGCTTCAAGGGTGTGTCATACTGGATTCATGTTATATTTGGATTTTATCTATAGAACAAAAGTCACTTGGGTAGATTCCTTGTCTGCAACATTTCTCATTGTTTCAGTTTTTTGTGGTTTGAAGAACTGAAAAAACCCACCAAAACTAAAAACAACAACAAAAACCCCAACCCTACAACACAAATAACTAAGTAACTTCCTAAAAACATGGTATATTAGCTATCTTACAGTAGTACTATAGACATGGATAACAGAATCATTAAATAATGGGTTTTTTTCAAGTTTCATAATGTTTTTAATCTAATTTTTGTATTCACATGGATATTTTTAAGGTAATACTGAAAATCAGATGCCAGATACTTAATTTTAATTTTTTATAAGCTATCCTTAAAAAACAGTGTGAATGTTGGTGTCTTCTGTACATTTATAGTTGTGACTTAAATAATTATTGCATAATTAAAATGACTTCATTTCATTTATATAATGACTTCTGCTATTTGCTACTGTTACACATTAACAGTAATACTGTAGGATATTGCATTAACCTACTAATATGATAGTCTTTTTTTCTTTTTCTCTTTTGACCTTTGTGGACTGCATTAAAATCTGCCTGTAAAGGGTAGAGGATTATTACAGTTATAGTGTTGTAAATTTGGGGCAACTGTTTGAGTGACACTGATGTTTAACTATTTAACTGAGTACTCAATATGGCTGTAAGAAAAAAAAGCCCAATTACAATAATAAGGAATATAATATGAGTAAAACATGGCAAGAGCTGGGACAAGCCCAGCTGCTTAAAGCTCATTTCTCTTCTCCTCATGCAAGCACATCATTAGAAAAATCAGAGTCGGTGCCATAATTTTATCTCACACATCAGCTCTCTGATTAAAACATATATATGGGCTTTGGCATCTGACTCAAATAAGGCTACTCTTGCTCTCTCATAGAAGGAACACGTGCACCATGGGGGTGAATATACAAGAGAGAATGGGAAATAACAAGATCCATCAATACAGGGGAATGGGGCAAGGATGTATAGCCTAAAATGAAAGGGTCACAGTAACTCCAATAGTCCTGTGTGGATGTATGCAATGAGAGATATACTATATGCCCTTTACTAGGGCGGCATTTGAAAGAATACACTGCACAGGGTTCCTCATTATTCATTAGGGCTGAATCCCCATTCATTCTCCTTTATATGCCATCCTGAATCTGCCCTACAGAGTCTTTTACAGGGAAATAACAATAAACTCTCTTATCAACAGCTTGTTGTAGCAAATACAATACATGGGGTATTGAGATCAAAAAGAGCATGAAAAGCATTTCTGCCAACATCGTACAAAATATTGAACATCTGCTATATCTGGGATCCTGGGAGTTGTAATTATAATTTTTGAAATCTGCACACAAGAGTTATAAATATTAGAACTGTAGCCTGTGAAAGCCATGAAATATTTAAGTTGTTTGGCAGGCTTAAGAAAAACTCATAAACTTAATTTAAGCAGCCAAACACTGTATTTTTACAGATTTTACATCTTTCATGTCATTAGTCATATAAATTAAGGCAACCACAGAGCAGCACTGAAGTTGCAATGGCAAATCTGTGGGTAAAAAAAAAGGTCAGCTTGAGATTTAAGACTTTCACCAACACTTCACCTTTCCACTTACCCTGTATTTCAATTCTTGTATTGAATTTGTCATAGGTATTTTTAACACATCCATTATCTTATTGTCTGTTAAGTCCCAATGGTGTGCTTGATGCTGTACACATGTATAAACATAGTGGGCCAGATTCACCGGTTATTTGGCATGACTGTAAGCAATGGAAAGTAGTCCTTAACCCACCCTGTTTATTCTGTCCAGTGAGGTCAATGGGTCCTCTGAGCTATTGGTGAGACACTCAGCATCTTACTCACCTTTCCTGCTCTAAAGAAGCAGGAGACAAGGCAAGTATACTGCATCCAAACGGTGATCTAACCTTGAGGTGAGGCAAGGCAAGTAGCTTATCCAGATCAATGATGAAAAACATTGAGGAAGGAGCCGAGATAGCTTGGCAGGGGGCAAGGAAAAGGTACTTCCACACCTGGAAGGGTATCATGAACTAAAACTTGATAGCAGAGGGGGAGGAGTAGCAAGACAAGTGAGAAACATAAAGTTGTGCATGGGGGCTTTTCAGTTTGTTACAATCCTTTAAACTTGTTCAGACACATCAGAAATATGCTGGATGAAGATGAGTAAAAAAATAACCAAGTTTAGAATAGTAAATGCAACAGCCAAATTCACAGAAGCTAAACTATGAAAAGACCCAAAGGCAAATTCTCATTTGTGCAGTGTCTGCTCCACCTGTTAGATAGCCATATGCTACTAGTGAAAATGTAGCTCTGCAAAAGGATTCAGCAATCGCCAACTGTGCCACCAAAAGCGAAGCAAGAAGTTAACTCGACAAAAATTAAAGGAAAGAATGTAAGGATGAGGGCCCACATTTTGCTCTCTATAAATCCAGTATTCAGAAGAGAACACCGCTCTCTGGGCAAGAAACTCATCGGAGATCAGAGATGTTGCAATGGGTTAGTGTAGGGGAAAAAAGGAAAATGTGCCTCAGGGGGCACAAATATATACAACATATTCAAAGAAATTCTCCTTTGAACTACTGAACTGTGAGTAAATAGACAAACGCATGCCCACCCTTGACTCACCTAACAAAACATATATGTAAGTGCCAGATGCCACGGGAATATGAAATGTTAGGGTAGCTATTAGTTAATTTAGTGAGCCTAATTATGATCTCACTTATACATATTTTACACCAGCATAATATCATTCCATTCAGCAAAGCTGTTCACGAACTGCACCTTTGTGCTGCACTGCCAGTAGATTCTCTTAGCAAAAGTGCTGTATACAGGTTGAGATAGGTATATCATAATTAGAGGGGAATCAATGTGATTTAGAGGCTCTCTTCTAAACTTTTTTTTTCTATCTGGCATTTTAGGATTTGTGGGAAAAGGTGTGCCTTGAATGTCCCCCGTGCTACAAAGATGATGCTTCTTTCAGACAGACAAAGTCTGAGAGGATTTCTTATGTTATACAGGAGGCCTAGGTTTAGCCAAAGAGCATTGTGACACAGAGAGGAGGGCCTGAAAAGCTCTCTGGAGTTCCTATCTTCTTTCATTCCTTGATAGGGAATCTGGTCTCTGAACAAGGTTTGGAATTTAGTGCAACTTTGTAAGTGAATTTTGCTCCAAAGAGCAACCCTTGTTTGCGCAGCGTGGCTCTGAATCTGAACTCGCAATTGTCTTTCCAAGAAATTCTCATGCTGTACAGCAACTAATTCATTAAAGATCACAGTGTGACTAAATATTCCATACACCAAGTATTTTACAAGAATTCTGTTAAAACCAATTGGTTCAAAGCACATAATTTCAACAAATGTCACTACCTGTCCCATTTATCATACACTCATTAACAATAATCTTTGTATTAGAGAATACAGCAGGAGCTTTCACTGTCCTCATTTTCACATGCAATACTGAAATGCATTTTCCTGTCATTCTCAGCACAGGCAATTTTAAATACAATCATACTCCTGGTATACAAGTGGTATAGGAGGACCAGCATATCCTGTTCCCCTGAGATACACACACATATAAACACATGCATTCAGTGATGAAAACATTAGTCAGCAGTCATCCATACTATTTTAACATCCTTGTTCCCTCTTAAGTCCTTCCTCTAAAAACTGGTTTTTTGCTCTGTCTCATAGGTGTGCTATTGCAGATGAGCTGAGAGGACACTTATGAGAAGTTTGTGTTTATTTCTTTCCTACTTCTTCCCTCAGTTTTGTTGGTATCTACAAGAAAGAACAATCAAAAGGCAGGGAAAAGGATGCCTATCAAAAAAGAGAACCTACTGAAGAGCCTAAAAGAACCTAAGGGTTTTCTGGGTCTCTTAACCTAAGAACCCAAGTGTCTCTACAGTTACCTGCATCTCTGAATTTCCTAAGCTGCATGCTCATCTTAGGCCAAGCTCTCTAGCCAGTCTGGCAGAGACACAGCCAGTGTTCTTCAATGAATGTGTCATGTTATTGCACCTGTATAGTCATAGCCCAGTACAGAATTACCACCTCAGCTTTTATGCTGAAAAAATTCTTCAACAATATTTTGAATAAAAGTTAAGGTCAAGTTAAAATAAAAATCATAGCTTCACAGATAAGCAGTAACATGTTTTTAATGTATTTCTGAGAGAAGAAATACAAGCTGATTCGAAACAACAAAGAAACCTTCCAATTCCCTGTCTAAAAGTGCAAAAGAAGTTGGCATGATCAGTATGAGGCTTTTCAGACAGCATCATAGTGTTTTATTTCAAATGCTAGAGGGCTGTATTTCTAGAAGATTGATTTCCCAGTTTGACCATAGATACTAGTAAACTGATAGCTATAATGACCATGTCAGTCACCTCTGAATCTTAATAACTTTTACTTTCACCTACATTTCTAGAGCATTGCTGCAAGGTGTTTGTAAATACTGAAGATACAGATTTTAGGATGACCTAGCTGTATCCCTAAGAGTTCAGGACAGCTTCTATTCACCTTAGCTGGACCCCAAGTTCTAGGAAAAAATAAACAAACAAGGGTATCATTTTGACAGTTAATGAATGAGATTTTAAAAATGAAAACTAAAAAGAGGTTATTCATAGTCACTTCAATGTGGCACTGTTACTTGGCTCAAAAATTGACCAAACTGTCACTGAATATAGTGCCCATGTGGACTCCAATTTCATCATTGGCCACACCTGCCATGTTTTAGGTGGTTGATATTTCTGCATTACTATCTATTATAAAATAATATATATATATATATATATATAAAAACCCCAAAACACTCCAAAGGATACATTATGTTAATTAAAATACTGTGGGGCTGGACTATCAGGTGGATTGAAACTCGGCTGTACTGCCATGCCTGAAGGGTAGAGATCAACAGTTCAACATATGGCTGGTATCCAGTAACAAGCAAAGTACCCCAGGGGTCAATACCAGGGCCCATGATTTTCAACATCTTCATTAACAACATGGACAATGCCACAGATTGCACCTTCAGCAATTCTGCAGGCAACACTGCGTTTAGAGAGGGGGGCTGGCACAACGAATGGCTGAGCTTTGGTCCAGAGGCACTTTGAGAACCTTGTGGACTGGGCCAGCAAAAGGCTCATGAAACTCATTCAGGAAACCGGCAAAGTTCTGCACCCAGGTAAATAACCCCAGGCACCAGTGCAAGATGGGATGCAACTGCCCAGCAGACAGTCCTGCAGATATCTAATGCTGAGTGAGCTTACAGTAGGCACCATGAAGACGAGCCGATAGTGTGGTTGTGCCATGAGTAAGGTGCACGAGGAGGAGTGTGCCCTGCGGTGTGTCCCTCTGTGCAGTGCGGGGGAGGCTGCACCCAGAACGCAGTATCCAGCCTGTGCCCCCCAGCTCGGGAGGGACATGCAGAAACCAAAGAAGGACCCCAAGGTGGAAGCAGAGGGCTATAAAGATGGTCAGGGACCTACAGCTCACAGTTTATAGAGACTGAGAGGGTGGGTTGGTTTGGTCTGGTGAAAAGGAGACTAAGGGGTGATCAAAGAGCAACCCACAATCACCTGAAGGGTAGTTATGAGGTGAGGAAGACAAACTCTTCCGTCAGTGGCAGACAATAACAAAGGCCAAGGGCCACATGTTGTGGCTTGAAAATTTCCAGATGGGCATTAAGGAGAAAGCTCTGTTTAGAGAGAACAGGTTGCCCAGAGTGGTTGTGGCATCTCCATCCCCAGAGGTCTTTCACACTCAGTGACACACAGTCCTGGCTGATAGGCTCCATCACTGGTGATAGTCACACTTGGAATAGGAGTTTGCATTACATAACCACCATTATCTCCCTTCCAACCAACGTCTGTGACTCTCACAGTTGTTTCTGCGACAGCTGAAAGTGTGCATCAGCTGGGAAGACTGCAGACACCTTCGTAAGAACTCAGTGACAATAACGTTCTAATCTGTGTTTAACTATTAAACATAGGAATGTCAGTTAAAATTGAGGGGGACAGGAATAAGAACAGAAAACATTTGCTCACACCGGCACGTCCAGATGGAACAACATTTTCATATTCTCTGTATCAATAATCTGGGGTCTCTGCAGGGACCATGAGCATGTAGCACACATGCACAGCATGTATGCACATCTAAGGAGGTCTCAAAACCAAAGGAGTTAAAAATGAACAAGCCAGCTAGGACAGTGAAGACAGAGGCAGCAAGATGACAAGGAGCAAAGGGAGAAAACCCTTTTCACACAACAAGGCTTACTAAAAGAGCCATTCGTAGCACATAGGAAGCAGGCAAACGGGCACATGCACACACAAATCCCTGTCTGAGCAGGTCAGATTGAGCAAAGGTAATCATTTTAAGTGCCTAAATTGCCTGACATGGTGCCATCAAAAGCATTTTCATTTTTATCCAAATCAATGTCACATGTACATTTTTTCTGTAAAAATCAATGTGGAAAATAGAAGCAAAGGTAGAGGAAGACGCAGTTACTAAACCCTGTGGAAGGCATCACAAGGCAGGATCACTGTAAGAACTCAAGGTGTTGACTTTGGCAGCTAAGATGTGCCCAACGAATTGCAGATGAGGGAGGGGTACTGAGAACAGCTAGAGAGAAATTCTAGTTTTGCATGTAAATTAAAAAAAAACAGCTGCCTCATTAGTTTTTGCAATTATAACCTTTCTTTTGCCAATCTCTTACCTAAAAGCATAATGATCAATCTTGTTAAATATACCTTTCCTTCATTTTCCTCTAACTTTTATTAGACATCAAAGTGACTCTAAGTGAAAATTCAGTCAGTCCCTGTCTTATATCATATGTAAGGAACAGACAGACTAAGGTACACTTGTTGCCAGCCGGCAAAGAGTTAATGTGAGAGCACATGCTGTGAAGTTTTGGGAGGAAGTACCCTTCCACCTAGCTCCCTGCCTGTTGAAAGCAGAAAACTGAGGCACACTCTGCAGACCCTTAATGTGACTGACAGAAACTCTGAAACTCCATTAAAATTTGCCTTTCCAAATACATTTGTTGTAAACCTGGCCTTCTAATATTTCTAGCAAAACACCTAGAGTATTTGTCCGGAATCTCCGTGTTCTCCATAGTAATTTTATTATAAAACAGTTTTAGTGGTTTGCTTTTCGGAGAAAAAACGTGTATCGACACACCCTTACTGAGGACTTCCCTTTTGATTTCCATAAGGAGCTCTGATTAGGACAAAAACATGCTTATCAGGAGCAGTCTGGGATATGTAGACTTCTCCCAGAAATGCCAGCCAACGTGGCTTGCATGCCCAGATCACACCACACAGTCACAGCTACCCAGATGCACGATAGCTATAACTGAATGGGGACCCTTATCAATCCTTTAGGAAACACACTTTGACTTAATCAAAAGTCAGATTGTTCTTCCCCTCAGCAGTATATCCTCATGGTATTTTTTGACATGTTTCAAAGAAAAGCTGACACTGAATATACAGCAAAATATCCGAATGATAAGAAATTTTCCTGTCACAACCCAATGGTTCTGAATTGGAATACTCATGTGATTTTCAGTTAAAATACCTGGGAGCAAGTGCAAACAACAGTTCGCCATCACTGGCTTGCAGGTAGTTCAGAAAACCCTGCTGCAATTTGCCTAATGTCAGCCTTCTCAGATGAACAATCTAAATTCTCCAGATAACCTCCCTATTAGAGGATTGCTGTTGCAAATCTATGTAACTGAATAAGGTTATTCAAGAAGCACCACGTTTTGATAACAAAATCCTTTGTGATGATTACCTAATAGCCAGCATTTGTTCAAACACTTTTAATAGACCCTTTTTATCACATGCAAAAAGAATTTCAGTGCTAGTTCAGTCTCCTGTTTCATTCTGTCATGAATCACTTTGTAGAGACATTTAGAAGTCAATAATCCACTGTAGCTTTGATGACAGGTGATTAATTTCTACATTTTAGAGACATAATAAGATTTAGCAATAAAAAGGCCTTGAAGTAACCTACCAAACAGCTTTAATCTCAGCCTTGGGACTGTTGCTAAATATGAATGCTTGTACACAAATGCGGATGATTTAAGTTAGTAGGTTTTATTGCAGACTTCTCGCCTTTTCATATTAATCTTGCTTTACAATCAGGCTATCTATACAATCAGTTTATGCTGAATATTGTTTCTAACACAGTACTCGGGGGAGGAGAGTTAAATTATTTACCCACAAGGGCTATATTCTACTGAAAACTAGTTTTACATGCTTTCCATTATGTGGCTTACCAACACTCTCTGGGTGGCAAGGTTAGATGGGTAAAAAACAAATAAACTAGCAGACACATACAACTAGTCAGTACCTGACTGTGCAACCACACAGAGCCCTCGGGGCTCAATCCATCACACAGTGAAACCTGTGGGAGTATTTTGTTAACTTCAGTTGGCAGACCACTGTAACAGACATACTTGAACAAAAGGAGGAATCCCAGGCTCTCCAGCCATGTTCTGGTTGTAGATGCAGATATGCCTATGTATAGAAATACCCATATAGTTCCTGATCCAGCTTTTCTGAGCTGTCCCAAACATTGCCTGGATTCTTTTCTTTCAAAAGTGGTTTTACACTGAAAACATTATCTGGGAAAACTGAAAAGTTACTCTCAAAACCTCAGTCCCTTGTGTTTTCCTTATACATGTTCAGAATGCTTCATTTTTCTACTCAAACTACTTCAGCCTGAGTCCTTTGTGTCTATAAAACACTAAATGTTCACCAAAATTCCCTTAGACAGGAATCTCAAGATAAATTCATAAAATGATTCTATGGATTGTTTCCCTCAGAAACAGACAGAAGAAAAAGACAAGAAACAGCAGAAGAAAAGACACTGCTGCAGCAACTGTCTTAGAAAACCCTTCTGCTAATGCTGAATGTTGAAGACTATCCTAAAGTAAATGCGGGTCTAGGTGCCTGCTACAGATTGCTAGTGATCGTATGCTTTCCTAACTTATAGGCTAACAAAAATCATAAAGAACCCTGGTAGCGGGGGAGACAAAGCAGGTCAGAGTCTCCCTTGTCCTTCTTGCAGTGTGCAGTCCCCGGGAGAAAAGGTTGTAGAGGAACTGAATTTCTTACCTCTGAGGGCAGCATTAAAATGCTCAAGAACATTACAAGTATTCTGCTGCTCCTGCTCTGTATTTTGTGAAGGGCAAAGCATTAGCAAAGAAGGAATGGGTTCTACTTCTCAGTCCCTTTGGGGGTGGATGAAGTAGAGGAGCAAAACTTCCACCCCTGAAGAAGTACTACCCTCAGACACCATCTGAGCAGACCTTAAAGACAGGAAAATTAAAAACCAAAATAAAACAAAAGGAAATCAAAACAACAAGACACATGTGACAGAAGCAAAGGCAGCAATAACACCTCCTTCCTGTCAGCAGGCTTTGGGGAGGAGGAACAGAGGCCTTAGCAATAATGACAAATGGTGTTTTATTAAAGACAAATGGTGGCAATATTGCGTTTCACTAGCATCTATTAAGAGGCCATTTGAATTTTAAACTCATTTCAAGTAAAGGAGATTTCAATGTCAGGAGATGCTGGTAAAGATGTTTAGGACAAGTGCTGGGTGTGGGAGTAATGGGAAGGTTGGAAGAGATGACAGACAGGGGCTGCTGGTGGTGGTGGTGACAACAGCAAGAAATCTATGTGAGGGTAATTTTTGTGTGGTAGTTTTTGTATAAGTATAAAGCGGAATCCAGGAGAAACTCCGGGTCCTAGCCATATTCCATATGTTTATGCAGGTAACCCATGAGTGCATGTTTTCTTTCTTTCTTTCCCAGTGGACCTTCGTTTCTGCTGGAAGAAGTCCCAGACACCTTTGTTGAAGGGAATTGCAGAAGAAGAATGCTCTGAGTAGCTCCCCATTCTAGATGGTCAGGAACAAGGACACCTTGGTCCAAATATACTTCTTGACTTTCTTTATAGACTTCAGGTTTATACCTTTTTTAAGTTGCAATTTTTAATTTTACTTTGCATTCATAAGTGCTGCAAACACACTGTTATTTCCTTCATTTTTCTTGTAACATAACAGGAATGAAAATTAAGGCCTGCTCAGAAGAGTCTGAATGTAAGAACCTGACATAAGATTTGTGATAAAACCAAAATTAACATTTGTCAGACCTATAAAGGAAGTAATACGTGAAAGAGCTAAGGTGGCTAATGAGGGAAACAGAAAGTTAATCTGTGACTGAAGCTCATGTTGAGCCATGATGGAGGGCAAAATGAGAATCACACAGCTATCTAAGCAGAATGCAAGAAACAAAAGCTCTCTATGCACTTACAAACTTACAATGTGTAAGACCCAAATAGTTCAGTATTAGTATCTCAGCAAGTGAAAGAGCTGCTTCTCTATGTAAAGTAGCAAAATTGTGCATGAGGACAAACACATATTAAGAAAATGAATCATAGCAAGAAACTGGACAGTTGAGGCAGATTAGATATATCAGACAGCAAATGGCAGGGTGAGGTACTGCAGAGGAACTGCCTCCGCTACAGAGTGCAGGAAGAGTTACGACATTTATGCATTTTCATTTCTACAGGTGGGGACCTCAAATCATTCCATGGGTTAGGCACTTCGTATCTCTAATCTGGTCCTGCTGAGGCACACAGTTGATATACTTCTGACTTGTCAAAAAAAGGCACAAGACACACTTAAATCTCTTCATGGTCCTAGCATGAGACATTAAGTTTGAGCTGCTTGTGAATCCAGCAGTTATTTCAGGATGTTATGTTCCAAGCAACACATTGCATTTTCAGTTTCCAAAGTTAATTTCTTTTTATAAACTATGCTCTTTAATTCTTCTGTATATTTCTTATGTAGACTTCCAACATGAAATAGATTATTTGGACTACTGTGTGAGGGTATGTCTTATCGATTACTCTGCTGAATCAGGTGATTCGTGATGCAAATTGCCAAAACACTCACTTTTTTAGATCTAAGGGATTAAAGCCTGCCTCTCCTTAGGTAAAAGAAGAAATACAATGGAGGGGTGTGTGTGTGTGTGTTTAACTGCTAAAAGTTCAACATATCTCATACCATTTTAGGATAGCTCCTTTTTCTCAAAGAAAAATACTAACTACTGAACATAACCCAGCAGCCTGGTGGCTAAGGAATTTCCTAGAAATTGTAGCAGTTTCTGAAATTCAAACCTACACCTTAATCCAGTGACTTTTATTTCAAAGGAGCACCCTACCTACTCTGCCTACTGTCATGACCTAGGAGTCTCTTTCACAAAAGTTTTGTGAATCTTCTGCAGTCAGTTCTGCAGGTTCAGTTTCAGTGGGCAGAGTAAAACACTTAAAAACACCCAGCACTAGCTCAAGCCATTTTAGAAAAATAAGCAGTCAGAAAATATGTTTCAGTGGGTTCTGTAAATTTGTTAAATATCTATGCCATTTTAAATACTTATTTCCAGTACACGTGATCACTACTAGCTGCTGCTGCCTGCTGAGCAAGGCAACACAATTGCTCTGGACTATTTCTGTTACTGGCTTCTGGACCACCTTCAGGACTCAGTACTTTTTGTATGGGGACTATGACATAAAGGTATCTTTACCACAAACAAGTACTAATGAACTGTAAACTTCTTCTTTTACAGAAAACTATTGGGGAAAAAAAATGTCTGCTCAATTCCTCCTCACCCCAATGATGTAAGCGATATCAGTTATTATTATGCTCTGGGCATGACAGGCAAACCTGGTTTGCCCATGTTTTCTCCAACGTGACTGTAAATCTCACTGTGTTTCTATGTTTCTAGTCTAGTTGTTTTTAATAGTATGCATCTCAAAATGTGTTAAAGATTATGTGAAAATAAAGCTTATTTACATCTCCCCATTTCACCTTTCTAGTTGTATCTCTGCCCAGCAAAAGATGACAGCACATTTCTCTGCCCAGCAAAAGATGACAGCACATTTCTCATCTTACCATTTTACCAGGCCTCCACCCTTGTTAATTTTTCAGGGATAACCGTTCTCAAGCTTTTCCACTCTCTGACTTGAAGCAATTTGGGTTACAGTTTAAAAGGCCCTGCCTAGCTGAGGAGAAAACAACATTTGTCCAATAGATCTCAAAAGAAGTCTTTTCATTCTCGTTTTCACCACAAATTTTGTTCTTAGGAAATTTTTCCCAATAAAAACTATTGGATCTCCATAAAAACTCCTGCCCATGAGAAGCTATAGCCTTTTCACAAAAAGAAAAAAAAATGTGTTCAGGAAAATTTCCAGTTCTCTGTATTCATGGATGCAATTTCTGCTTTGAGAATCCTAAGCGCACATTTGCTGTTGTGCTTCTTTCATGGCACTGACTGTGGGAGAGCTGGATGTTGTACAAAAGGTACACTGATCATGCAGAGTAATTCCATCACCAATATGTTTAGATATATTTGCTAAAACACAGAATGGTATGGCAAGACATCCTGCAGTATGCTGTTAGTCTGTCTGGGAAACCAGGCAGAGCTGTGAAGAGATGGGCTTCCAGAAAAATCTTCCAGTTGACTGCAAGTTAGCAAATGTGATGCCCATCTACAAGAATGGCCAGAAGGAGGATCTGGGGAAGGCCTGTCAGTCTGACCTCAGTGCTGGGGAAGGTTGTGGAGCAGATCATCTTGAGTGCCATCACATGGCACGTGCAGCACAAACAGGTGATCTGGACC
>JAVJGJ010000014.1:43172540-43196491 GCA_035590215.1 Microhierax caerulescens
CTGTATTTTATATTTATATTTATTTGTTCTGATCTGCTGTAAAAGTGACTGCATTCTGCAATAAATAACTTCATTTTACAATGGCAGGTGTTATCACTGGTGGTTATGAGTTCTTAATATGAGACAGAGTTGGGCGCCCAATATGCGATAGTGTCGCATATTAGGCTACCTTATCTGGTGGAGGGGTATTTATTTTCGGTACATGTTATTGAAAAGCATTATTGCTGGTGAATGTATTGTATCTTGGAAAACAGGCAATAAACCTTTTTATAATTGAGGACCCTACGGAAAATGGGGAAGGCCAACTTCAGGTAATTTGTCTGCAGCCTGAATTAAGCCTCGATATTAAGGAAAATATATTTAAAATGATACAATGAAGCATTGTTCCCTTAGTGTCATTGAACATGGGCCAACTATGCCATTCAGGGGTAAATGCAGAGCTCTGACATTTAACTCTGGTACTGCAGAATGATGTTTTCAAAGAGTCACATGTTCAGTAACTGCATCACATTTACAATTGTCTTTGAAGTTTTAATCTCAGTTCATGCTACTAAATCACCATGAAGGTTTATTTTTAACTTGTTATACAAAATTACAAAAAAAAAAAATCAAGGAAACATTTCCAAGTATGAAATATGTCAAACTGAGCTAATTGTCTAACTTCGGTATCGTGGGTTCTTTTAATTGGCTTTTTGAATTTTTATGCAAGAGAAAAAGTGTTTCTTGGTTTTGAGCAGGTTTCAGATTTTATTTTTAAGTGTTTCTAAGGGAAATAGAAATTTCAAGTGTATCTATTGTGAAATATAAATAAGACTAGAACAGATGATCCCACTAAGCCTAATTTTCTCAATAAAGCTCTGAAAAAAACTATAGTGGAACTACAGAAAAAGGTTAACGTACTATTATTGAATTGATAGCACATTCCAATATTTCAGTATTTGGTTTAGAAGATCTATTTTACTTAAAAATATATACATCTTAGACAAATGAATTTCACCTGGGATTACTGTGGGATCAGGATCTGAACAGAGCAAAGACAGTTGCAGCCTACTGTGACAAGAATTACCATGTGTTGCTACCCGAACATGACCACATCCAATGCTCCCTTTGAACTCCAGTAAAGTGTAGTCACCAGTGCTGAAATTTCTTACAACTTGTGCTTCTCACTCATCTCTGCCTGGCATTGCTCTTCCCCTTCGTCTCTAACCTCACCAAACACAGTGTTTACAGTCACCATTGAGAATTTCCTTCCAAATCCATCTTAGACCTCTAAAATTGCCCTCTGTCAAAACATCTTTCCCCATGGCCTCTGCTTCCTTACCAGCAAAGTTCAGATTCAATGTTTGTTCACTCCTCAAAAGTCTTCAGATCATGTCCTCTCTTGATCACCTAGACACTCTGCTGTCTTAGTCCTCTTACTTCTCTAGTTTTTCAACAGGGTTGAAATACTCTTTCTCTGCTATTCCTTTTCAGCTTCTCTGGACAGTTCTTTATACGCCAAATATTGTGCTTATCACTCAGGTGAGTTATACTTAAATTTTGCAGATTTCCTATGCATATCTTAAAGAGACACAGCCTTTCTTACATGTTCACACAGCTAGGAATTTTTGCCCAGGGTTTCAGTCTTTGCTTACAGCAACATTTCATGACAAATGCAAGCCTTCCATTTTTCTAGGCTGTTGTTTTGAACATATCACCTCTTTTTATAAATCCCTCCCCTAACTACATCTTTTACTACCCAGGCTCTTCATGGTCTGTCCCTCATGCTATTTCTTCCCTCTCTGTTTCAGAGTGTCAGCTCCCAGCGCCAGCCAGTGAACGATATCCATACCCGTCATTCATTTGTCGCATCCTCAAACACTTTCTTTTATGCTACCCTTCATGCTTGGGAGCTCTCCATAAACATCCACCTTCAAATCCATTTACTGCAAGGCCTATGAAAGACCCAACCACAGTTAGGTTGGTGGTGCTGGCGACACTTCTCATCACACTGACTTACTGTTTCCTTCTGCTCCCTCATTTGTCTGTATCAGTCTGTTGTGGGTTTTTAGTTTTGATTCAGAACACGCTACACACATCACTAACTTTCTGCCCAGCACCTAGCACAACTGGGACATGGTCTATGGCAGTGGTTTATAATAATTCAAATAATGGGGACAGAACACAACTTTTTCATGCCTATGAGAACAAGTTTAAGTTTTATTTCATACATCGTCTATGAAATTATAAGCATCCTATTTTCAGATTGCAGAACACACATGCTAACATCTCCAGGGATAGAAAACAGATTAAGACTCTGGTCTCTCAATCCAACTTTGTATCTTGGTAAGTCACCTACTTGTTAATTTTGTAGGACTGTTAATGAAAGTTGTAAGGTACCAAATGGTGCTGATTGAAATTAACAAGTATATCAGTCACTGAGGAAGGGGCTCAAAGCTTTCTGTCTCAGCAGAACCATTAAGCAGCATCGTGTTATGTGATACATAGTGTTGAGCAGAAGTTTCCACTGAGTTTGGTTGCAAAACAGACTCTACAGAAGTAAAATTCCTCTTATTATATATTATTATTATATTATATATACAGAAGTAAGAAATTAGCTGCATTCAAGAGCGCCACCCAAAGTGGAATGATCAGATTTATTTCACAGTTGATTAGATCACATTTGCTCAATGGAAATGAGCATCTGCAGATCATAATGAAAATACAAGTTTTTAAATCTCAGAGATAATGATAGGAGCATTCCTTCTCAATCAGGATGTGTAACAGAGCATATGTGGGCCCTTGAGGACCTCAGGAAGCAACTGGCCTCACACAGTTGCCAATATAAATGCTGGAAACATGAACCCAGTTATCATACTAAAAACTGACTCTGTTGAGGAAAGAGCAATAGGTTTGGGTCCAGAAATTTGCTGAAGGTCTCAAAGGGGAAAAGCAGGGTACGACTGTAGGTAAAGGTAAGGCCTTTCTATAGGTCCAGATAAAACAACGCCAAAGGACTTATTTATCCCTTCCCCATGAAATTTATTGTTTATTTTAACCCAGATTGATTTGTTGTCATTTTACCATTTTGAAACACAAAATCCTATGAATATATGGGCAGCCCTAGGTATTACACATGAGAGAGGAGAAAGCAGCAAATAGGGTACGCTTATCATAATAAGTGCATCAGGCTACTTACTTGCCATTAAGAGATCCAACACAATTAATGTTAACTGCAGTTTCCCAAGCACTTTGGTCCAAACTGCAGCATTAACTTAATGTTTTCCTCATTTTTGCCCAAAAACTATGAGCAATTTGATTTTAAAGGATGTATATGAGCAAAACTAATTGCATTCCGAAGTCTTATTAACATGCAGTTTACTCTGAAATGTAAGGATGTGAACTCTTCATTTTCCTGCATCTAATACGGTGCATATAAAATAAAATGATATATTTGTGAGGGAAGGCATTTTCCATTTTAATTTTCTATATAAAAAATACAATCAGGTCAGGTAAGGAAATGGTTAAAAAAAGTACTCTTTACCACAGTATTTTCATTCAGAACTTTATATCCCTTAGAAAGGTAGGCCTAAATAGCTGTAAATCTGAGAAGAAGTTAATTATGAGGGAAAAGGGCCAAAAAGTGAGGAGAAGAAGAAATATCATTGGTTTGACAACGATGGCTGCCAGAAACAGCTTGCAAATCATGGAACTATGCGGGGACGAAAAGTTGACTCTAAATTATGGTGAGACTGGGTCTCTAAATCACTGGGGAGCAAAATTATTTCAGTAGACCTTTAATTTTCAGTTATTGAAAGTCAACATCATGGCAAATAGCTGCAATGTTTTACAGCAGACCATCATGAAAGTATTTTATTTTTCATTTCCCAAAAATGTATGAAATTTTCAAACACAGGTGAAAATCAATCATCTCACTAATCATACGAAAAGCAGCTCCCTTCCCAAGTGAGGTGTGGATTTGCAGGATAATGAAGGAGATGCACAATGTCATCGGCTCAGAATATCCTGAACTTGTACTGGTCTTACCCAGGCATTCCCAAGTGCTGGAGCAGTCATTGAAGCACGTTACTTTAGCAAAGCCAGCAGCAGAACAGCAAGGAAGGAACATTCATTAAAACAAGGAAACCCTTTCATGCTCCAGCTCCCCCCAGTTCCAACGTAATTTTCTGAATACAGGATCTCCTTCTTAATCAGGTAACCGGGGACTTTGCTCTAAAATAACAAAGAGCACCCTGATAAAGTTTTTGCAGTACTGCGTAGGACAAAATTACTGATTTTTACCTTCTCTCTCTGAACATACAGAATCCTACCTAGAACTAGGTCTCTAGTACCCTAAACAGTAATAAATAGTAAGGACGAGGATAAGACTGAAGTTCTGCTTTTTCCAAGAGCTTAGGCAAATATCTCAGGTCTGTGAGTGTTTGCTGTTTGGAGCCCAAAATCCTTCCCTGAGAACAGGCGAGATTCCCCTTGTGCATATCCAACAGTGAAAAGGCTGAAGACAGCAGCACTGTCCACCATCAAGATTTGTCTTTGCCCCAGAGACAGTGGATATCTCTGCTGAAGTGAATAAGACACGGTCACCACAAAATCTCAAACTTTTTCCCATGATTTTCCAGACTGTTTGTTACCATATATCCTCTCACAAGGATTGTCCTCAGGGGTAACACACAGGAATAGCATTTACAAGGAAGCATTTCCAGTGTTATTTTGCTTGTAGTCACACTTTCTTAAAGGCAGAGAAGAAAGATGACAAATGACTTCAGCCTCTTAGGATGTTTTAAATGCTACTAGCACCAGAAGTTTGAAGTAGGTGTTGAATCTTGCATGTCTTCATCATGTTAAGCTGCCAAAATGTTCCTGGCTTGCTCTAGAACAACCTCTCAAGCCAAATGAAAGCTAAGCCTTTGCTTAGTCCTTGACCAGACTGGATGGCCAGATCAGCGTGACAGTGCCAACAGAGCATTTTGGAGTCACGTATACTATCCTGATTGGAAAAAAAGTGACTTCTAGATGACTTTGATGAACTTTATAATGTAAAAACAATTCCTAGTTACTCTGAGATTGGACTCAGTTTTGACTTGTAACTAGAGCTGTGCAAATTACTTTGGCTCCATTGGTGCAGGCTCCAATTTTTTATTCTCTTAGCTCTCTTTCTTTTAACTTCTTTCTTTTTTATTTTTTAAAATAGAAACAAATTTTTCTTCCAAAGACTTGAAATGTAAAATGATAGAAATAATAAATATAGAAAAAAAATTACCTTTTTTTTTTTTCCATTTTATTCACCAAATTCAGAAACAGGTTTGGGCTTTTCTCAGACAATCTATTATTGCCAATAATTATTATTTTTTACTTTTGCATATTTCCAGAGATAATGTTCCCTCCTTTCTCTGAATTCTACATTTTTTCAGAAGAGGACATTTGCTATATTACTGAAGATGACAGTGAAAACAAAAGGTCTGCTGGTAATTGTCAGGCACTGTCAATGTCATGAATTTCTTTACATTACTAGTCTCAGTTACACCATCTTTACTTTTATATATACTTATATAATCAGATAATACAGATCTTTCAGACAGTAAAATAGAGAAGGAAAATGTAAATATCTGTTTTTCAGGAGAGTAAACCTGTGTGCAAAACTCAAGAGAGGTTGGCAGAAATCTGCCTCAAAACTTGTTTTCAGAACACATAAATGACCACTCTTCTCCAAAATATACTGGAACCTCAAGTCCAAAGAACTCATTTTCACAGTCCATAGTATGTTTTTGCTAGCAACCAAAATAGGAAAATAGGATGGTAATGTACATTGAAGGGTACAAGATAATCTGTTGTTCTGTTGTAACTCAAACTATAAAGATCTAAAGCTGTTTCTTTGCTTTGCGGTTTGGGGTTTTTTTTGCTGGTTTTGTTTTTTTTTTTTAATGAAAGACCAAGAAAGTGCACAAAAGGAATTTGGTGAACAAAAAAAAAAAAAAGAAAAGAAAAGAAAAATTAATATGATATCAAAAATATGGCAATGTTGACAAAACTTATTGCCATCTACTAATTCCCTTCTATTAACTGAAACTTTACAGTGCTTTAATCCCCTCCCTACTTTACCTAAAAATATGAAAAGGGATGGCTTTAACTAGATCACACTCTCTGAGACTCTAAATCCTTCCACCGGATGTAAGGACTCTTCAAAGAGGATAACCCTAATGCAAAATGAGGTTATTCTGGACTCAGTTCAAGGGAATGAGCCAAACATGATTAGCACCATAAGGCTGCCTCTACAGAACATCTTGTACAAACAGTATTAGAAATATTAAGTCAGGAAGACACAATATGTACAATAAAATAGAAGTGCGGTGATTTTAGGGAGGCTGACATTGATGGGAATTAAGCACTGCAGAGCATATTGATTCAAATTTCATAACAGTGTTAAAGACATGCATAATAAAATTCCATAGGTTAAATCTACTTCCCCAGATTTGGAGATGTCTACAAAATCAACAAAAACCAGAAGAGGTGAATTAGCCACTAATGCCAAAAGGCAGAGATTCTCAACACTTTCTTCACCTCTGCCTTTATCAGCACTGTTGAGCCCTGGGACTTGGGAACAAAAATCCAGGCTGATGGAAACACAGATGATACTTGAGTTCCCTTCCAACCTGATATTCTATGGTTCTATGAAAAAAAAACTAACAAAAGCTGGAAAATATAAAAATTTCCCAATAATCCACTGCCAGATTTTCTTTATTTTTATTTTTACTATTACTATTATTATTTGTTATTGTTGTTGTTTATTTACTTATTTATTGGTGTACTTTGTGCCTGGATGCTGAAGTGATGGCTATGCTGTAAATGTAAAGTTGTAAAACCCCATGGGGTCTTGATAGGATTTAGCATAAATACTGCCATTTGCAAGAAGCCATGGCTGAAGGGCTTGCCCTTTGCTCTCATTCACTGTGATGTTTAATGTGTGAAAAATCAAAGAACAGTATTTCTAAGTACGTGCGGAACTGATCTTCTAACTATATTTATTTCTAAAGAAAGTAAGAATCAAAAAAAAAAAAAAAAAAAAAAGAAAAAGCTTTATTACTGACAATTAAAGCAACAACACAGTTACTGACAAAGAGAAAAAGTTGCAAGGGAAGTCCAAGTATTAAGTGCCTCATGTCATTTATGGAAAAAGCTTGGTATGACATAAAGGACATGTAACAGTGGCTAGTTGATAGAACTCACGTTCCAGGAATGGGTACCTGAACACACCCCTCAAAACAACTGGGTAGGAATGGACTTCTAGGACATCAGCAAGAGCCACCAACTTACCAAACACGCCTTCAGGAAGGATACTTCTCACCCAGCTTTGGCAACCGGACATGTGGGCTCAATCCATAATCAGCACATGGAGAGAAATAACTCCAGACAATTCATCTTCTGCTTAGACACTAGAATGTGTGGGCTGACAGTTTTCTCCATGGACTGTGGAGGGAGTCAACATGACTAGCTTAGGCTGGGCAAGGTAGCTGGGGCAGTCTCAGAGTCTGCCAACTCTAATTTCTGACATGTGTGCCCCTTCCTCTATGCCTTCTACCAGCTAGAAACGTTACCTACATACAGCTTGCAGACATGCTTAACTTTCTTACAGCCTGCCATTTCTGGCCTTTAACAGCAGCTGCTGTAATGTATGCAAATGACAATCTTTATACAGAAGCTACCAGGACCTGCACTTTTACATATCTTCCTCCATTTTTTTACAAAATGGTGCTATGTCAATATATATATTTCCATGAAGCAAACTTATTAAAAATTAACATTGTTTTACCTATTGAATGAAAATATTTCTTACATTAGATGTTTAAATAGCTGGTGAAATTAAGTTCAACGTTTCTACTAAGATGTTTTTAAAGCTTCAAAGACAAACAATCATAATAAAAAATGTTCTTGTTTAATCTACAAAATAAGTACATTTGATTTTAATTATCTGGATAATGACCAAGCAAGTACATCAGGCACATCCCTTCCAAGAGATAATGAAAGGCACAGAGGAGCAAACAATATCCCTGAGAATAGACCAACACATTCTGACTCTAAAGATGACTCCAGTAATGAAAATGTCTTTTGCAAATGACTCATCTTCTGAGGACTGCACTGAAGATGTTGAAAATCAGGATGATGCATGTGAAAATAAAATTATCAATATGAAGATGAGGAACAGCAGTCTATCACTGAAGAGCTGTTTGATAATAATGAAATTGAGGAAACAGCTAGCAGTACAGAAACAAATGAAAGCAGAGGAAATGTCAATGATTATAGTGAATCAGTAACTATTTCTTTAAATGCAAGAGGAAGAAGAGGAAGAGACAGCAGACAGTGAGGAAATACACTAGACAATGATGTTCCTGACTCAGTAATAAACTCAAATGACTAAAAAGGTTAGATTAGAAAGAAGAAAAGGAAAAAAAAAAAAAAAAAGAAAGAAGCTTTGATGATGAACTAAGACTGTTAACACAATGCATTCAGATCTAAGCAGCAATTTAGTGGTGTTATTACTATACCCAGATCTTGAGTGGGGCTGAAAAAGATGAATCAATGGGAGGTGTAGGTGCTTTGGCCCTCTTGGGATTTCGCTCTTCATCTTCCCTGAAATTAAGACTCGTATTGACTATATAAGGAAATAATCTTCTGTTTATCTTAATATCACATTAGCTGATACTAGCAGCAATAATGAAAATGTACCTGATGTAATACCACCACAGGAAATATGATCATAATGAATCCACTTGCTGCTGAAGTACAAGGATGCAAACACATACATCTGTTTAAGAACGAAAACAAACAACCAAAGCATAAAGGCAGATGATTTTTTAACCCAAACAAGTTATTAGTGTCTTCCTGCATGATACATTTATTTGTGATCTTTTTTTTCCCTCTTCAAATACATTTTTCATAAATAACCTGAAAAAAAATATCAGCAGTTTCTACCCCTCATTGTCATACCTCCACAGAGATTTCAAAAGACTTCCAGTTTCTACTAGCTGTAATTGTCATTGTGTGATGACTGATTAATCTCTTTCTTTCCTTTTTGTGTAAAGATAATCAGTGGTTAACTGATATATAATATCAGTTCCTGAAGAAGCTAATGCTCTGTCAGACCTATTTTTAGAATTTGTAACTGGACCATAAATTATCATTTTCAACTGATTTTTAACTGGAATTATTATTTACAATATTGTGTAAAAGAATTTTAAGAACCAAAATAACACAAAAATATTACTGATTTTTTGACAAAATGTGCCCTTCATAATTTCATAGCAAGTGTTGCATTTATTTCTAGGCTTAATCACAGTGTTGAAGTGTTGGGCCATATTGTAGTTTTTAAACAGGACAAAAAACCAAAGCAAAACAAAAAAAAAAAAAAACCCAAAACACAAAAATCCAAAAAGGAAGTATTCTTTGACACAGCACACAACTAAATTGTACAACTCATACTGGATGTTGCGGAAGCCACATCAAAACAAAGCCACATTAAAATGAAACAGTTTTAAAAGCAATTACATAAAATCGTGGAAGAAAAGCGTTTTAGGACTGATAGTCATTAATGTTGCAGATAAAACCAATTCAAAACATATCACAGCGCAGGACACTATGCCAATGCTTATCTAATGACATGCATTGAAACCGTGGAGATACCAAAGAGAATTTGTTCTCATTGTAAGGCAAGAATTTTATCTCTAGGGGGAAAGAGGTAGATCGGCATTATATTTTGAGAGGAAAGAGAAGAGCTTTAGTCTTTGACATGTTTTAGATATGAAAGTCAAGGATGTGTCTCAGCATAAGCAGGTAATGAACTAACAGTTAAAAGGGTCAAGAAAGGCCAGAGCACTGAGCTTGCAATTGAGGATGTGTTCAAAAGTGATGGAACCAGCAGAGACATCTCAAGGTATGGAACCAACTTAGAAGTTAAACCCGTGGAGATGATCAGAAGTTACAGTTGTAGGTGTAAGCAATGTGATTGGATATAAAAGATATACAATGCGAGCGGAGGAATGAAGAGTCACACAGCAGCTGCCAATGTGGCATTCAATAGGAGAATGGGAGATAGATGTTTGCTGAGAGACGCCTACAGGTAGCTGATTTCAGAAACTCTTACTTTTCTCCAGTAGGATGAGGATAACTGAAAATAGTGGAAATGGTTAGTAGATGTCACATGGAGATTTCAAGAAGATGCTGAGAACCTAAGGATAATGACAAGTTCATGAGACCAAGACCAAAGATCCTGTAAACTGGGAATGTTAACAGGTCATAAAATAAGACAAGACAAGAGAAGAAATACTGCTAGGATAAAAAGAGAAAAACTAAAACCAAGGGGGAGTCTGGCAAGTGCCATTGAAATTTTGGTGGTGGGTTTTGGGGTTTTTTTTTGTGTTTTTTGTTTGTTTTGGGGTTTTTTTGTTGAGTTTGTTTTGGTTTGGTTTTTGTTTGTTTGGGTTTTTTTGTAGGCTATTGTAGAAACAGATAGGTATGGCACCAAAAGTCCAAGGAGGAAATATCAAGACTATGATCAAAGAAACTGACTGCTTTGGTTCATTACCCCTCCCCAAATAATGCCAAGATTTATGAGGTAATGATCAACTTCTTCACCTGTTGTCTGAAGTTCTGGGGGAGGAAAAAAATACTTGACAAATTAATTTTTCCCTTTGCCTAAAAAATCAATGAGCAAAAAGAGTCAGAAAGAAACTCTCAGTTAGAACTTTCAAAGCCTGTATGCCTCACATGAGGATGTGAACATAACAGATTCACTGTCCCTGAAGAAGCAAAGAATTAGATGGAAAAAAAAGGATAGAGACTTGTACACTCATGGACAGCAAAAACAATGATATAAATTGATGCTACCCAGTTACTGTGTTGTGAAACATATTGTATTTCAGAGTATTATCTGTGTTGTGATTCAGGTCAAAGAACATGTTTAAGGTATCTTCTATGATTCTTGGGCAAACTTCGGTGAATAAAGAATGAGCTGAGTAGTTTTTGATACTACAGATGTGTAAAAATCAAAGGAAAAGAGCTTTCATTCTCTTCTTTGAGCTTTCAGAATGCCTGTAGGTCTTTCCATTAGAAGACAGAAGTCTCTTAGAAAGATCAGAAAACAATATTCCATTGGGAGCAATTTGATAACTGTAATACAGTTGCTCCTTTTCTTAAAAAAAAAAACTTTACTGATGAACAAATCTAATGCAAAAATGCGTAAGATAACAAGAGCATTTTAAATCTCTTACCTTTGCAAAATCAAGCACACCAGAAGTGTTTTATTTGAAATTATGCAAATTACCTTACATTATATAACCATCTTGGCTATGTAAGCAAGCACTGCAAGGACTTGTCTGACTACTACAGTGGTAAGAAAGAACAGAAGAATTGCCAATGCTGCTCCACGGTTTTACAAAATACAAGCAGACCAAAAGGACACCGTTGAATACCACTGTTTAAACTAAGTCCTCTTCCACATTCAGAAGACTCATGCAACCACTGCAAAGCGTCCACACTTACCATGTGTTTAACATAACGAATACATGTATCAGGAAAGAGGCATCAGTTCAGTAGTATTAATGCAGCCACCTGGTTTTAGCAGCACAGGACTAGAAGGGGCCAGGTAGGTCACTAAGGCTAGTGACCTACGGTTGTGGGCAGCAGATGTTGGTTCAAAGATGTCTGCTGAGCATCTGCTCCAAAACCACCACACCCAACAGGCCACAGAACAGTTCCTATCCCCATGTCATAAACTGTAAACCTAAAGTGCAATGGAAGCTATAATGTGTCCAAGAAAGGGAATGAGATCCATCAGAGTTCCAGGCCTCTCCAAAGAGCAGGGACATTGCCAATTTAACTGCCTAACATGCTACTAGAAAACTGGCCATGAAACGTGCTACAGAGAGGTATAAAGTAGCCCATCTCTCCCTGAAACATTGTTCCTGAGAGGAAAAAAAAAAAAAAAAATTATTGTTGTTCTTAAATCCAGTGGTTGGTTTAGCTGTAAATATTTAACCAAGGCACATAGTCCAAGCACAGAAGATATTTTGAAGACCTTATAAGAACAAGTGCACTCTATAGCTACGGTAAAATTTTAAAATGCATTAAAAAAAAAAAATTTTGAAGTGTAAAATTTTAAAAAGTTTCCCTGTAGTAATACACTGTTATTTCTTAACACGTTTCACAGGTACCCAAGAAGATGTCTTCAGGAGAAAGGAGGAAGACCCTGCTGAGGTTCCTCAGCAGACGCGTCACACTATTACTACTAACTCATTCTCTTCTTTACTTTCCCTCATCTCCTCTACAACAGTGGGTTACTCTGTCCTGACATGTAAGCAGCAACCTTCTGAAGGTACTTTGCTGAGAACAGTGGATTCAACATTACAGCTTTGCCTCTCCAGGCTTGGTACTGTTAAAGGGATTTATCTCAGCTAACTTCAGCTACCGAAAAATTAAATTCCTTGCCTGAGGTGGCTATCCAGCATCTCATTAACTACAAGGAGGAAAAGCACATTCAGAGGGTAAGTCACCCTAAAATGAATGCATAGGACAGGTAGGGAAAGCAGGTCTTTGAAAGCAATCTTTATGAGGACCAAATTTTTGGCCATCTGCTGAGTAGTGTTGGATGACAGGGTCTTGCATTTCCAAATTTGAAGGGGTGACAGGGGAGAGGGGAGTGAGCCAGTGTCTCCCTCTGTCATACTGTTTTATTCACACACACACACACGTAGATATAAACACAGAGGGTAGCTAATTGCACTCGGCAAGTACAAGACTGCCGAGTACTTTGACCTTCATTTTTCAGCAAATACATTACTGGGAGGAGATAAGGAGAACTGCTACAACTGAATTTAATTGGCATTAACACCTGACTCTACAACACCTATGAAACGCTGCAGCCCTCTGAATGTCACTGAGGCACCATTTACTGTGAAGAGTCGCCTTCCTCTTCCTCTACCTAACACAGATAAAGCTGTGCTGCCTCTCCTCTCATGGCCCAAGAGCAGTGACTGCTTTCAGTGTTGCTAGAAAACCAGATCTTGACAAACACAAGTAATCTTGGCATTCTCAGCTCCAGCATTGAGTGCTGGATGTGCATTTAGAGTACAGGTGCATGTTGTTCTAGGATGTGTGCAGCTAAAGAGCCATTATAAGCATCTTGCTCTTCCCTCCTTCCCCACCTGCACCCCCCACCCCCCCCCCTCTTTTCTTTCCCTTACTTTCTTTTTCTCACTCTCCATAGTTCCCATTTGAAGCTTGGTATCAAATGGCCAAGAAGCTGAACCTGAAAGCCTTAGTGCAGCTCCCTAATTTAACTGCTGCTGTCAAGCCCACTGAAGTAGGAGAGGAAGGGAAACAGGAATTTCCCCTTCGAAGCCTTGCTTTAGTGATCCTGCCATAACAGCACTTCAAAGCGAAGCTGTTCCTTCCCCTCCCAGGCCAACTTCCACCCTCAGCAACTCTACAGAGCAGCTGGGCTCATTAAAACCCTAACAGCACAGGAAATGGTGCAAAGAACTAAATGAAGTTAAGCGCTTCATTTATTTATTTTGATGTATGAATTAAGCAACATTGTCATAAATCTGGTAGCAAAACCTGGCTACATCAGAAAAAGAAGCCAGCAAACATTTCCGAGGGAAAATTGAAAGTCCCTTTAGTTCTCTAGATAACAGTTCTTCTTTGTCAAACCTCATACCAATATCTGCTTTACAACAGGCTGATTTAGATCAAGGCAAAACTACAAAGAGGAAAATCCCTATGGAGAAGGGCCCAGATCCTTTTTAAAACAATTAGGTTCCAAAGTTGGGCAATAGGCTAACAAAAGGATGCTACCTCTTTAAACAGGAGTTTTAACTTATCCCTCTCTAATTATTCATGTAAATTAAATTCTACAAGTGAAGAAAAATTCATAAAAGTCGTACTTATTCATCTCAGAGGGAGATCTGGCATATGAATAGTGTCTATAACCTCAGAAGGTGAAATGTAGAAAATATCACAGGCAACTCCCACCTGAAGTTAACTCAACCAAAAAAGGGAGAATCCTGATGTGAAGGAGACTTGAAGGAGATCCTCCCTAATCGCTTCTTAATAGACTCACAGCCCTGATACAGGAAACAAATCAGGAATTCTGAGGACATGTAATTGTTAATCACTCACATTCACTATCAAATTCAGTAAGAACTTAGAAGCACAGACAATGAACTTTATCATGCTGAAAAATAAGGCATATTGCTAAGGGTATTCACAGGCTTCCATAACATAGTAAAGCAAAAGCTCCAGCCATGCCAATTCCATTGTACTTCCATAGTTATTTATTTGCCTCCACTTAAAAGAGAGGGGAAAAATCATTATCAGTTATAATCAATACATTTCATAAGCAATTTTTTTTTTTTGTAGGCTTTAGCAATACTAGATTTATAGTTCTAACCTGTTCAAAACACTTATTAGACTTTCAAAAGATGAAACAGACTGAGCTTTCTCTGGGAAAGGAGAAAAAGACCATAAGAAAGAAATTGAATTAATAGCTCTTACCACACCACCACACTCTGTATTAATGAACATTATGTCAGAGTGACATTGCAACTTGGAAAACTGAAATTTATTTTTTTTCATATCTGCTTTCCTAGAAAAAGGTCAGTGGGGTTTGCACACAGAGCAGTAGAAAGCAGCTAGAAGGTCTGTGGGATAAACCACATAATTTGGCACATAAATGGTTAAAAGAATGAGGAGAACTATATTAAGGATAATTAAGCGGGTGTTTATTCAGTGCCAAACCAACAGACCCATACATACCTCCTTTTCATTAAACCTTCCTGTCCATGAGGCATGAAAGAATACCACACTGGGGTTTTCTCTGCCCAGAAAAGCTACGCTAAGAGAAGTGGTGCAACCCCTGGTGAGGTTTCCAGATCATGGATGGTATGTTGTTTTATTCCACTAAGCCTTTCCAGTATAAACAGAGCTTATGCTGACAAAAGAGTGCTTTACTTAGTAAAACTTCTTAAGCCAGCTCTTCAAACAGGAGCTCTACTATTGAAAGCAGGCTTTTTTCCTTTGGTGTTGTCACTGCCTCTACACTTCACCTTCTGTCAAAACGGAAATACTGTAAAAAGTAAAATCGCATCCTGACCAGCTCAAAATACAAGTCAAAGTTTCTAGTATAGCTGCCATCCTAGTGTGAACGGAATCAGAATATGTGCATGCGTATACCAGCACCGCTCCACTTCTTGCAGAGTGAAAAGAGATAACTCTGGTACAGAATTTGTACACACACACACACACACACACACATGTTCTCTGCACATACACATATCAACACCCACATTTACCATATGCGTATATGTAACTGTACCCACAGTTAAATTGCATCAGTGTATTAGCACAAAATACAGATGGCCCCTGCCCCTCCTCCAGGTAACAGAGTAACACAGATTTCAAGGGGAAGCAGAGCCTTGTACAATAGCAGAATTACAATATTAGGCTGGGATGAAAAGCTGAGAAACAGCTTTACCCTGTAATTGGGCCAGTTACTGGTTCCCCTTCAGTGAATTTCCTGACGGGAGCCCCTATCCTCAAAAGGTTTGTTGCTTACAATTGCCTGTTTCAGCCTCTCCTTGCATCTAATTGCTGGCTTTCTTGTGTTGCAGATGGAAAGGCTGATTGCCAGGTGTGAGGGATGGGAAAAATTTTTCCCATACCAACAAACTGCTCTGTGTAGTTTCGGGTTGGTTTTTTTCTGCCTTCTACTCAGCGTCCAGCAAGTCTGGTTTTGTTGGTATTTAAATGACGGTTCCTGCGACCTCGGGCACCTCTGCTATGTGGGGAGACTGGAAGGGCCCCAAGGGCCCTGCAACCCAGTAGGACACCGGCAGGTGAATCCTGAGCACATACACAGATCAGGACACAGAATACATTTCTGCACTTTAAATAGTTGGTGTCTCGCTGTGCCTCCTTTCCCGGCCGAGTCCCTTGTGACGTATCAGAGGAAGTATGGCTGTGACTTTACACCACATTAGAAATTACTATTCCCATGTGAGATCCAACTTTGCCAGCAACAGTAGCCGGTTTTACTCCAGGGAGATTAACAGCTGTTAAATACAGCTACTGCATCCTCATTTAGCCCAGCGGCACATCTCTGACCAGGTACATCCGCAGGGCTGGCTCTGCTCACAGCTGCACCTTAATAACACCTTTCTTTTGGCATTTCAGGGGATATTGAAGGTTTTCCTGTGATACTGCTATTCTGAACTAATTCCTGGAAGGTTTATTCAGCGTTTCTGTTCCACAGAGCTGTGAGGTGTAACTCCAGACAAAGACAGGGAGGTCATGCAGGAGAATAACCCACCCTGTGGAGTCTGGGTGCTTGCTGTTCTTTGATAGTCTAGCAGAAACTCATACAAAATCCTCAGAAGATTATTATTGAAATGCTGAAATTCCCCTTCCTATGACTGATTTACTTAACACACTTTCCCAAATTCATTCAGAATTGGGCTTGACATATCCAGTAGTACCAAAATTAACGTGACGTACTTTTCCAGCACAGAAAGCAGCAATATTTCTGAGAGGTCAACAAGGTAGAAAATAATTTCATAACAGTAATATATTAAATTATGTCTGGTGCAACTTACAGTTAACCACAGAACTTCACAAATTTTTCTCCAACTATACCATACATCTGAAGTTTCTGTTGCATGGATTTATTCTAGTATAGTTAGAAGAGAGATCAAAACTGGCCTTACAACTCAAAGCTAGTTACAAACTTAACTATGAAGAGACTAGTGTCTTTCCATAATTAGCCCATCAAAGAGGGAATGTACTTGTCAGCCAGTGAATGCATATACAATTATTCAGCAGCGTTTAAAGGAGTAAAGGAATAAACATGATCAAAGAGCATCCAAGAATTAGGGATATATCGTTTTAATCTCTGAAAATTGCGCTACATATCAAATGCATGGCAAATGGAATAAATAAGAGACAAATTTGATTTATAAAGTTTGAATACCACCTAGGGGTTATGGTGACATCATGCAGCAAAAAAGAACCAGAATTTAAGATTAAATGGCACCTTCAAAATTCACCAATTTTTATCTTCTCTACTGCTGAAAATACATTGAAATAGATCTCAGCGATGTCTTTCACAGACCCACAGCTCATGTCTGTGTTTTTCATTAACTGTTCAAATCCCACAGTCCGGGTTTCTAAACTGTTAAAGGAAGCCATAACCTATCCTTGTTCATTGCAATGACTTGGTCATCTCCACACTCTATCATGAATATTTTTGGTTGATCTTAAAACTGTAGTTACTGTTCCTTATCTCTGAAACTTAGCTACAGTTAACAGAGTTCCTTCCAGGCTTTTTAGGTGCATGTAAAACACAGTAGAAGTGTAAGTGATTTCTGTTCTGTGTTTCATCATACAGGGTAAGCAGGTCTCAAACCTCCAGGTCCTCATCTGCTCCAAGTGCTCATACCTCTGCATAGGTGAGATAAACTGGGGCAGTCTCCAGTGGGCCTGTTTCGTTACAGCTGCACTGGTTCCCAGCTCACGCCACACAGCATCAGCCTCCAACATCTACATAGATATGAAAGACTCCTACAGCAATTCTCCTTGCTGTCAGGTGTTTGGATCTTGAGCTGTTTGGTTGCGTTAGATCAACCACGGTGTATTTGCACCAGCTGGATACCAAGGCATTTGGGTATTTTTTTGAGTCACGGAAATCTAGAAAGAACAAAGAGAAAAATCCTTGATGCAGTCCAGTTCAGAAGAAAAACCCCTGGCACACGCTTTATGTGTGTTGCTGTTTAAGTTAAAGCAAAACAACCAGAAGGCAAAAAGCAAGTCTGAACTGCGCCTCAATTTCATGCTAAGATTAAGATATGGCTGTCACCTGTCCCTACTCATGCTTTATGCAGGTTGAACCATCTTAAAAACTGGTTTGTACTGCACATCTCCAGGTGGCAGTGTGAATAGGCTGCTGTCTATGGGAAAGGAGGTCCATGCAGCCAGGAGGGACAATGTAGATGGGACAGTAGGATGGGACAGTGCAGCTTCTGTATGGTGACATTAACAGAGTTTTACACATAATGCCATTTATGGACCCAAAGTCCTGTCCTTGCATAGTCTATGTGAAGCTACTGTGCAGCAAGACTGCAGATAAACATTCATATAAATAAAAGTCTGCCATTAAAATAAAAGATGCTGACAATTCGCCAGGTAAAGGATGTCTGCCCCTCCTACCTAATGCAGCCCTGCAACAGGATCCCAACTCAGCCACAGCCTTTCAGGTGAATCTTCAGAAGACCTTCTCTTAATACCACAAAGGTTTCTAAATTCCAAACCCAGGTTCTATTGGCTTTTTTCAAATAGAAGCACCAAAAATGGCAGAGAATAGAAATAAAAAGATCGATAAACCACTATTCGCCTTGCCCACTGGCAGGATGTGTTATTTTCTTCAGGCTTGTACTTTGTCCAACAGCCTTTCTTTTGCAGCAAGCTCTGTGAGTCTTCCCAGGTCACTGGGAGAAGTCTTGCGGGGGGAAGTTCTGGCTGTGTGTTGGCTTCCCACTCTCTGTGGGCACTCGCCATCCCCTGCACCCCGCAGGCTCTCCTCCCGCAGTGCCCCTTGCTCCCTGCCTGCTCGCACCGGCACCCAGGAAAGTTTTCCAACAACTCACTCCCAGGGATGAGCCAAGCTCTCCCCATTCTTTACACAATTTCCCACAACCCCCATGCATCCACCAAAATAAAGGAAGGAGGTGCCTTCTTTTTGGCTGCCTTTCTCAGCTACCTCTTTAAAAGGAAGATGACACACACTGATGAAAAACTAGCAAGCAAACACATAAACCAGATGCCATCTATCACAGGTCTCCCTATCCTCAAGTAACTGACAACTCAGCTTTATTCCCCCTCCTGGCCTGTAGCTCACAGCGTGCCTCAAAGCTCGCTGAAAACAGGTATTGATCCAAGAGGCTGCAAGGATAGAGCCTTTTGAGCAGCTCTGTGCCATCATTTTTCCTGAGGATTTATAGAAAGGCTGGGTCGGCTCAGAGGGAGCCTGGACTTAACCTGGGAAGGCACAAGAGTGGCAGTGTCTGCCTGAACTGAATACACCCAGGACATGCTTTCTCTGCAGACTCACTGGCATGAAACATTTGCTCTTTGCAAAGGTATATTTTTTATTGCTCAGCCACTCTCAACTAGATTAAGGTCTTTTTTATTACCTTCATCAACTTAGTATCTGTCACTTTCAATTATACTGACTCATATTTAAGAATAACGCTAATTATTTTAATGTGTTTGCTGTAAATCTAGCCTATGCTAAGAACCATAATGCAAATCATTTGTGACCTGAATCTTGAACTGTAATTAGAAAAATGCTTTGCATTGTTTGTATTGCCTTAGTGTTCAAAAACCAATGAGCATTGTCATGTGACTGTAGGAGAATTACATCAGTCACATAGAAAAAGTGTCTTTATGTCTTAAATACTTCCCAAATAAATAAATAAATAAAAAAAAAGATTTAAAAATTGATTGAAGTGATGACAGGTCCTGAATTATTGTTTCAGACATGTCTTCTATTGGACATGCAACATTAAACACGGAAAAGGAAATAACATCAACGAGAAAGTTTCATAGTGGTTGACTTTTTTCTAAATAAGTATATATAATGCAGAACTAACAAGTCTTAGCATCAACTCACTTTTGGGGTGCAGGGACACAGGCAGCAGACATTTCATAAACATTTCATAAAATACAAAGCTCTTGATTTTAGAAAAAAAAATTTCAGTTCTCTTCACATTTTCTGAAGTATTTTCATCTAGGCTTTCATTTTTCAGCTTTCAAGTTTTAAATATAAAACATTACTCCCTGGGCTAAAAAGGGATAAAAGGACTAAAGAATGCATTCTAAAGAAAAAAGAAATCACAGCCAATTTGTAGGGAGATTAATAGTCTGTGCAGTTACACCAGTTCTCAGAATAAGGGAAACTGAGAACTAAACATATATCAGCTGCAAGCTGGAAGGTAGCACAGGTGAAAATGAGACACTGGTGACACCAAGTCAGAAAATGGCCATGATAAGACTAAGATCTGTCTATGATGTTTTAAGGGCTGAGTTACAGAACAGAACACTTGGGAAAAAATTCTATAAATGTTAAACCAGCAATAAAGAATTATCAAGAATAAATGGGTGGGTATGGGTAGGATTTTGCCCTCTGCTGAGGAATTACGTATAAGAAACGGGAAGCACAGGACTGCTGCCTTGCCTGCACATGGCCTCACCCAGCTGAGGACCTCTGACCTATGGTTTGGTCCAGAACTCTAGTTCTTGCTGTCATCACTTTGTTCGCACATTTTGATTTAAAGACTCATTTTCAAGAATGCACAGGGATTCACAACCAGGCTGTTCCCTTCCAAGGCTCTTTATTGTGTGTCAGTCTGTACCTCTCAGACTACAGAGACCTGCTGCTATTAAGTAACAGAGATGCAGCCTGACTTACTGTCTGGCAGTAAGCTTACACGATAAACGAAACCAAACCCAAAACCCTGATCCTCAATCTTTGTGTCAGGAAAATAGAAAATAAGTAGCACTTTGATATGTAAAGCAATAAAACAGTGTTTCTCTATTTGTCACAATTACCAAGGGACGTACTTTTGGGGAAGGGCATGCTTCTGTATGGCTGTATTATCATTTCCTAGCATGTGTGGTCTGTTGTGATGGGATTGATATTACAGGGAATCTCTTTTTTTTTGCTGTTCTTAGAAAAGTCTGAGAAACGTTCCTCTGTACAGAGACAGTCATCTAAGTGGAAGAAGTGGTACACCACATATAGATGTGTGTCTTGAGATGCCCAAATTCCTCGGCTTTTATTGTCTGTAAAAGACCTTATCCACTAATTATTCACAAATCACATTACTTCTGGCAAAAAGTTTATCAAAACCATTTTAATCTCCTTTCAAAATTAGTGCATGGCTTAACTTTCCATCCCGCACTTAAAGACCCAAATCTAGAAGGCAATCCCTATCTTGCTTATAGTATCTTGGATAAAGGAATATCAAGCAAATGCCTGTGTGATGGGGTCCCTAAACAGAGGGGTTCTGGGAGCAACTCACTTGACCCAGAACTGCAGACACTGGGACCAAGATCTTTGCCTGCAGAGTGAAGGGGAAGAATAGGCAGAATATTCTGTAGAAATAATACAGAAAAGCTTTTGGGTGGTTGGTGCCAGATTTATTATGTTGATGTGGTTCAAGATGTCTCTTCATGCAGGCTGGCAGTGATGCCAGTATTCACTTTCACAAGTACAGAAGGGGCAGGTGGACAGTCGGTAGGGGTTGCTGCTTGTAACTCCTATTTGAACTGGGTGTTGATGTCGCATATTTTCTTGTCATCTTGATCAAGATGGGGGACACCTGAGATGTGGGCCTGAGTCTCCCTAGATGCAGGCTGCCTCGCACATCAGCTTCCCCTGTAAAGCCCTACCACATGGGATAAGTCTTTTTGATCAGGTATCTCTAGCAAGTTTGCCATTCCTTGTGGCTAGAAATTGTAGTGACCTCACCAAATTTGCTGTTTTGTATAATTAATCTCACCTTATGGAACAGTTGAGGTAAGTCACCGTGGCCTTGATTCAGCTTAGAAGAGATGAAGCAATAACCTCCCGCCTAAGCCTCCTGAGGGTATTTGTCCACAAACCTGCAAAGCAGCGTGCTCCTCCGGGTATCTCCCAAATGCACACCTTCAGGGGGAAGGTCCTGAAATATGTCCTGGGTAGCTTGCTTTGTACCTCCCTGTGATCATAGGTCATTTTCCATAGTCAGATGGATGTAAAGTAGAAAATTCAGGGTTTAATCACATAAATATGTGGCTTTTCTACTTATTTCTATTCATTTTGCAAACTAGTTTAAAGCCTTTATCATGACTTTACATTCCAGGGTGATATTTTAAAAATTATTTTTAAACGTTCCCTGAACCTGCCTAGGACTTCTCTCTTCCTTCATTCCTTCCTCCTTTACTCTCTTTTCTGTTTTCACTAACCCACGAGTACCAGGGTGTATGAGGTTTGTTACATTCACTATACTGCAGAGCCTCCTTTTGTTTCTTTACCCCACAATCAACCAGCCTGTGAAACTAATTCTGCTCCTAGACCAACACAAAATTACTGGAGTAATTAATCTTATTTCAAATCCTGGCCATCTGTACGGAATCTCAAAAGACAGGTGCTTAAAATTATCTTTGAGGATACTTGTGGAAAAATACTGATCATCCAGCTATTTGCATTCCTACCACATTAAGCACAGAGAGGGGGAACTTTGAAAATTCTGGCATAGATTTCAATGCTTTCTGCAATAATCTTAGATAAAATGTGTTGTGCGTGTGCTTCAAAACTCCACTTCAAACACACGTGCCAGCAAAATGCTGCCATTTTAATTCTGAGCAAACAGTGGATCACCTGCTGAGTCCAATGCTAGGTCTAAAGTTTTATGTCATTTAAAAGCAGTCTTCTGACTTAAATATAAAATCAGTGGCTTACACAGTGAATCATTATAAATCTCTAGCAAGCTTTTAAATCAATCAGTCAAGCTTAGAAAGCAGTGATTTGGAGAATCACAGCTCTGAGGCTTGGGGCCTTTTTGTGCAAGGGTAATAAAAGCAAGCAATTTTGTAGCTTTTAGGAATAGTGACTGGTTTGCTTTTTGCCTCCCAAGGAGTACTCAGGTTTGACTAAGTAGGTTTACCACAATATATGAAAAAATTCCATTGCTTAATATTATTTTCAAACTCTAAAGGAGAGAATGACATAAAAAAAGTGCATTTAATCTGCTTAAACTGTAAAACTCGGTGTAAAAATGATACTTTACTCAGAAGATAAATTATTTTCTGTCTAATAATGAAGACTGAAAATTGTAATTGCTTTGCAGTGCAAGGGTAGCTACAGAATCGCTGCACTGGTGGCAAAAGTAGTACCACTTAGAATTAAAGATGCTTAGCATTTTCCATAAATACAACACTGTTTTCAGCTGCTCATAGCATCGGCAAAGCTGAATCATGAAGCTGCAGTTTTCCATGTCTCTGCCTGGTTATAGCTTGCTTGTTGGAGAAGCAGCAATTCAGCAAAGGACTACGGAAGTTTTTCAGAAGATCAGAGAAAAATTTTTATTCATGAAACCTGTACTTGACTCCATACATCTTCCACAAATTTTCCCATTTGGGTAGGGACGGTTGGCCATCAATTGTGCTTTTTAGTTACCTTCATAGCCCCTAGTACTGGGTGAAAAATGCGTCCTTGTGAGAAGTGGTGCAGCATTTGAGTTGCTCTGTCTCTGCTTACTTTTTTGTGTTATGTATCTCCGTACATTATTTACATACATGTGTGTATGTATATATATATATATATATATATATATGTGCATACATATACAAAGAATATATATGTATGTATGTATGTGTGATTTTTTTTTTTACTGTTACAAAAGATGTACCTAAGCCATAGAAGGGAGGGGTACCTGTTAATTTTGTTCTGGTATCTCCATTCTGGCAGAGGTTAAATTTCTAGAAAGAGGCCCGCACCTTTCCTGAGAATGAGATTTCTTTCCTGGAGTATTTTTTGAAGGAGATGATGATGGGAAGATGAAGGTACATGCACCATGGGCTTGGAGGCTCCTGAAGGAGCAAGGGACCTGGTTGCAATGGAGTGGGTGAGGGAAGCCACAGCTGAGCCTTAGGGGTGACAGAAAGAGGGAGATTTTTCTTGTGACCAGAGGGGTTGTATGGACTTTGCAGAGCTTTACAATGAATTTTGCCACTCTGGAAAGCCAGGATGGGGAAAACCAAGAATCAGCCCAGACACAATATGAAGAGAGATATTTACTTTCAGATCTTTTACTTTAAGCAGTGTCACTGAATATACTTTCCAAGGACAGTTTTTTGGGGGATTATTA
>JAVJGJ010000014.1:43196509-43263194 GCA_035590215.1 Microhierax caerulescens
TATTTTAACCAAACTGAGTTTTAGTAACTGGAAGCCCACCGATGCATCTTGTCATACTTGCTGCACTGGGGCCCCACCACAAGGATCAGGCTGAACCCAGATCCTGCTGTTCTCCACTTCCAAGGGCTTAAGCCCTTGCTCTGGTCTGGGGTCTGCATCTGTCCCTAAGCTGCTGACTGAGCTATCAGCTCTGTTTTAGTCTCCTGAAGCTAGGTGCCCAGTTGGCTTTCTGCAATACAAAAGAGGCAAGAGAGAGACTTTAGGGATCTGAGAAGATCTCTCAGCAACATGAAGCACCTTTGGCTATGGACCTGAAGGACTATATTCTGTGACACATTCCTAATTCACTGCTGTGTTTCAAAAGAGAAAGAGGCACTGGGAAGAAAAAATGACAGATAATTGCTTGATATTCACTGTGATTTTTTTCCTGATTTGGTGTTTGTGACTGTGTGAGGAAACAGGGGAGCTGTCCATCGTTACAGTGCAGGAGAAGCCACATGCAATCAGCACAATATTCCATCTGTTTGAGTCCTCTGCCTTTGATAGCATCTACTGCTGGTTAAATCAAGACAAACTCACTAATAGACAGTTACAAAATTTCCTCTGGAAAGCAAGATTTTTCTGCCATCTCTGATGACTTGTACTTTAAACTATAAAATGGATAGGGACAGACACCCTAAAATTATTTTCTCAAACACAAAAGTGCGCACTGTCATTTTGTGCAACTGTGGTTTTTTTTTAATATATATATATATATATTTATTTATTTATTTATTTATATATTTTATATTCTTGCACTGAATATCAGGCCCTTGGCTCCTATGATGTCTTATAATAATGTGTTTCACATATTAATTATGCATCATATAAAAGCACACTTCCTTTGATCCATTTTAAATGTTGCTTTTTGACTGCACGAAGAGCTCCTTCATCCTTGCGTGCTGCAAGGGTGGGTAGCAGCAAGCCCCTTACCTGCACTTCTCTTGGCTTCAGTAAGAATGGGCTCAGCTCCTCTGACAAAAAAAGACTAATTGTGTGACTTCTTGTGGATTTAGAAGCCCAAGCTTACACATTTTATGTTAAAACAGTTCTTCAGTTAAGCATAACCAATTATTTTCTTTTGCTATGACTGGGCCCCTCCTGCTTTCACATGAGTCAGAGGCTATTCTTACTGTTATTACTATATTGCTTGTTATGCATGAAAATTAAAATGTAAGTAATATAAAACCTACTTTTTGCACAATGGGCCTAAGATAAACTGTATGTAGTCGATGGAAAGAATAGCTCCACGCTTAGCCACCTTCAGATCAGACTTAAGGTTCATTTTGTTCCTAACACACTTTGCTCCAGCAAAATTTGCTTGTAATTCCCTGAGCTTTGTGCCTTTCTGTCTATGGTACTGCATTAGCATACTCTCATTGAATTATATTTCTCATTCATGTTCACCTGAAAAAAATTAAGGGCTTGCAGCAAACTAAATTCAGGTAGATATAACATCATAGGAGCAGTGTTTGAATAGAAACATGAATCAGTAATAAATAGCTCTCTTTGATCATTGTTTTTAAAATCTCTTGAACCATACTTTGATTAGTTCTATTTAATATTTAACATCTGGTTAGTCAATTTCAATCTGCAAGGAGCGCTGCTGGAAAAATTCTATGCTGACTAAATACATTTATAATACTACAAAGCTGACATGTAATTGATTTTAGTTTCCATAAAAGGATTATGTTAACTTTTCTTAATCCATATATTAGGGTTTCGTGAAGTCCAGTGAATTCACACCAGGGATACTAAGTGTTTATTCCTTATCAATATTTTATGCAAAAACGATAGGATTATATTTTAGCCTAAGTACTGCTTGCTAGTTTTTCCACTGGAAAAAGCTAAAACGCAGAAAATATTACAGTGCTGCTGTACCACTGACACAGTGAAGGACTATTTGGTGTTACCTGGTTTTTTGTTAGTCAAATAAAACCATGCTATACTGAAATGTGATATGGCTGTAAACTACCAAAGATTGTTTCTTCTTGTGCTAAAAGGGTACGATAGGTGTACATTATTTAACTTTCATAATTGAAAAAAAAAAAAAAAGAATCAGACTATAACCTAGTGAAAGGCCTGATTTAGCATTTAGCATTTCAGACCAATGTGAGTTTAGGAAGTTATGAAAATTGCCAGAAGCCATTGACACTGGCAGTACCAAGTTGCCCAAGATTAACTCAGGTAGTTTGCTAATCCTGTTTATCCCCAGCCTAACAGAATAAGTACCATATTAATAGTAAATATAATGCTTTTATGTGCCTTAAACGAATGCAGAATTTTATATTTTCCTAGCTATATATTTTCCTAGCTATTCCTTTAGATTAAGACTAGCTTATAGAAGTGTTTTACACTGTGAGAGGGATTTGGTGAGGACAAACCTGGGAATGTTGACTGTGAACCCACCAGTTATGAACCAGGCTCTCAGTTCAGGCAAGGTGGTAGTACCTTTGGCCCCATATGAAGCCAGGGTGCCTAGATGACTTTATCGGTATGTGCTGGGGAAATACAGACTTTCAAGCACTATACAGTGATATCATGCCTCTTCTTCTTGGATGTAGAGACTTTTCACTGCAGCCCTTCAAAAGCTTTTTTTTTTTTTTTTTTTTTTTTATCTTGCCCTATATGGTCCTTGCAGGGAAGAACCAGGCCTCTGCTTGCAATCAAGAAATGCATTTCTGAGGCAGAAGATTACAAGTAACAAGGACAATCCAAAAATTAGTGTCTCCAACAATCATATATCCTATTTTATGTTTCCATAAATCATTTTCCTCTGTTCTTTTATCTTAATAGTAATATTTACATGAACTAGTAGGCAACTGCACCTTAAACCACTTGGTGATGTAAGTTCTTCCTCCCTCTCAGACTGCTCACACTAATAAAAAAGGGAAGTCTTCCAGTTTGGTTTGTCCAGAGCATTCAGAATATCCCTATGTTTAACACATAGCAACAATTTACACGTTTGGGCCACATACAAATGAGTGTTTTATAGGGAAAAGACCCAAATGTCAATTCCATTATGCCAACTGTGACACACAAAAGTTACATTTATTGCAGTATTAAAAACACTTGAGGAACATTGAGGCATTTGTTTTGGAACCAGGAACCTGGAGCCCTGAAAACAGTGGGCAACAATGGAAGAGTTTATTCATTAACAGCAATGCTACATTGGTGGCTCTGAACACTTCTTTTTCAAAGTTAGCATGTGGCATATAAATGATACATGACTTTGGGGTGCATTTCCATGAAAAACCTATTCCAGACTCCGTTCTGCCTATGAAATATCATCCCGTTATATGCTTTGACAACTGAAATATAAATATATGATTATACATCCCTGAACATTGTTCACCTACTAATTTTATCCTCCTCACAAGTCTGTAGTGTAAGACATGGGCAAATTTCTGGTGTTTTTACAGAATTCCTCCAAACAGCCAGTCTGAACAGTCCCAAAGCCATGGCTGTGTAAGATAGCCAAGCTCACTTCAAAAGCTCCTCCACCTGCTACACCCTCTACTGTGGAAAACTGGACCCTAAACTGACAGAAAACCCCTAGGAGGGATATTTAAATCCCAAGTAAATGGTCAGTTAAGAGCCTGAAGAAGCAAAAGGACAGATAGCATGTTCGGTATGCTAATAGAAACCTATTTACTGGAGGAAGTGACAAAAACATCAATCAAATCAGAAAGGGCTATTAAGAACTGTTAACTCCCTTTCAGATGAGCAATGATTTCCACTGGGAAGTAAATAAATATTCATGACAGGGAGCGGTGACAGAAATTTCACCAAAATTATACTCTGGCAAGGCTTCTGAACCAGACAAATCTTTAGGAGAGGCTGTTGGCCTGTGTTTTGGAAGAGGATTGAATATTTAGAGAACTTTACACAAGTCCCAGAAAAATCTATTTCTGTATTCTCTTTTTCTTCCTTGGAAATCTGCTGTAGATGTTGTATTTCAATATTGCCCAGCAAGTCATATAAAACTGAGGTTTTTAAGGATTTAAAGATCACTTCAGTATCATTAGAAGCCCCTATTCCCTCACGCTTGGTTTGGTATCTTCTAAAAAAATTCTTTTTATTTTCCCAAGATAAAAAGTCTTGCAAAAATTAATAGTAGAACCTGATATCCCACATCATTTGAAAACAAGGTTTGAGCTTTTTTTATTCAGACAATTCTGCCTGCAGAACTCTAAATTTATCAATTATACAAATAAGAAAGGGCCATCATGCATTTACAGTGTCCCAGAACCAGATTGGAAAACAAATACTTGCTGTCTTTTCCTTTATTTCTGTATGAAAGAATTAATTCTTTACCTCCTGTTTCCTCCTAGGCTGACACACAGGAAGGCAAGTTCTAGCTTATCTATCCCTGCTCCACATGGTCAGGACAAGAATATTTTTATCCTTTTTAAGAAAAAAAAAAATCAATGCAGGTTAATAAATATAACAGCTCACATTGCATTAGTGTATTAGTAATGTAACCTAAAATTAAATAACCTACTTACAAATATGGCAGCCTTCCACGCCAAGTTTCAGCCTAGAGCAAATTTTTATGATTAAGTTATGAACCTCTAAAATGCAGACATGTCCTTAATACACTGTCTTAAATGTTTCCATCTTTACCATTTGCTTCTTTTTGATATCAGTTAAGGGATATTTTTCAGATAGCTTTGCAGACTGGTTACTTGCATGGAGTTGGTTGGTAGGAATAAATGCTTATATCTTATCTTGGTGCATAAAAGAAATTTTTGCACAGAGAAGCAGAATATTTTGCCTGAGATCTTCAGCGAAAAGAGGAAAAGGATACCCTGGCTCATTTCCTTAAAAGCTTTCTCCTTTATCAAGATTGCACATCGAAATCACAGGAGGGAAAAAATCTCTCCACTTTGCTGAGCAGGTTAGCAATTTGAGGAATAAAGAATTGTTTATTTCTGTGAAGACTCACTGGTCTTGTAAAGGGTTTAGGGGATGTTTTGTTCTGTATTTTTTCCCTCCTAGATGTGTCATAGTGGTCCAGCTGTAGATCACTAACTAGTACATAAAAGGTGAAAATATCTGTAAAATTTATCTGTAAAATTTCATTTCAACCTGTTCCTGGCATATAGCAAGGGTTGGGAACTTGAAAACGGCAAATATAAGATTAAGGAAAAAGCTAGTGATTTTTACAAACTGAAGGAAAAAAGGTTAAACACCAAGGGTTCAACACCATTCAGTCACTCAAGTTAGGCACCAAGTCACTTGAGATGCCCCCAGGTATCTAGGAAAGCTTACAGAGCTGACAGGTATGACACAAAATTTATGGGGGGGGAAAAAAAAAAACCAAAAACAACCAGGCTGGATTGGCAGCTGGAAACTAAGCAGAAACCCCAGGTTACCTCAAGCGGCAGCACTCTCACACTCAGGCAGCTAAATTTTGCTTGTAGGGTAGGATTCCACTTGAGATCAGATCTTCTGTATGTCAATGTCTTTGTATAGGTATCTCCACCTACGTTAAAAGTTTGATTCAGCTCAGCCTAAATGTCAATGTCTGGTGCCATTTGAACTGTCTCTGGGCTGGAAGAACCAGCTGCTGTTCCAGGGGTGCTCAGGTCTCCCATGGGTCCTATGTCACTTCTGTCAGCCCTGTGTGCATGCCAAATGTGTCTCACATGGCAGGAGACACATCTTTTCAGATAATTGACTCCTGTCCTAGTTGTCTGAGCTCTTTTTACAGTCAGTACAGGTGTAGTCCATAGAAACAAGAGAGTTATTTGGCTTACTTTAAAATAGACGTGCTAGGTGAAATTCAGTTGCCTGAAGAAAGGCACCTGTGGCCATTTCAGAGGTCTTCTTGAATCTGAGACAACCTCCCAGGGCTGGTAGATATGACACAGAATTTTTGGGAGACCTGTACTCTCCTGGGCAGCAACTGGAATCAGATGAAATCACTCATAGTATCTAAAATGGCAGTATAAACCTATTTTCAGGCATGATTCTCACTATAAACCTTCTTTGAGTACAGTGGTAGCCTAGACACTACACCCTGTGGACACACAGGCATGGCTCAGCTGCTCACTCATAGGCACCCTTCCCTCCTGAGGTGTCCTATGTATGGCAAACAGCAACATGGGGCTGATAGAAACGAGACAGAACACATGTGAAACTCAGATCCTACTGGCAAAGCTGCCAGAGTCCAAATTCTCAGGTAAATGCTGGGTTATTTCAGGTAAATGCACACTTGTGTGTGGGCAGCTAAGCTGGTCCTAAATATCTGCACACTGTTAAAACACTTTTTTTTTTTTTTTTTTTTTTTTTTTTTTTAAATGCCTGCAAGAATAAAGGCAAGGTTAGAGTAAGGGAACTGAATCTTAGAGACAAGAATCACCCTGAATACTGATGATATGGTAGGGAGGCTATGTAATAGGAGTTCAGGAAAATCTCTGCCTCTCAGATGCAGAGGTGAAGAGGTACTAACCACAGTGCTTTCAGTGAAGTTGAAAATTACTGTAAGTGCATCTACCCATTTTAAAACTTCAACCTCAAATGTGTGCTTTATTCTTTGTGTGCATCGTAGGCAGCAACTGGTATTCGCATGGAATGTATTGTCAAATTCAGCTGTGGCAACTGCGCAAAACACTGCAAATTTAATTTGGATGACAAACTAATCCAAATTTTGCTGTAGTTCAGACAAAGCATCGTCGCACCTCAGTGAAAACCTGCACCACACATCCAAGCCCTTAAAGGTATAAACCAAAGCATGTGCATTTGGGTACAGTAGTACAACCAGCTCTGCCCCTAAAACTGGCATTCTTTCCATATTGACCCTCAATTTTCTGGGTGTTAGCAACACTACAGTCACAGTATGGTTACCAAATGCATAATGTATCTGTACATAATTACATTACTCCTGTTCATCTTATAATGTATGAACAGGCAGATTCAAGTACTACCATCTGATCACCTTTGCATTCATTTGTTTTGTAGAAGTATGTTGTATCAAACACTGTGTAACTGCTAAATCATTAGTTGGAGGAGGGCACCTAGTCTCACGTCTGTTTATTGCCCTTACCAATGCACACTTTCAGGCAAGGGATAGAGCTACTTGTCAGCTAAACTTCAGTATCATGTCACAAAACAGGATTTCTAATTGCGGTGCTGCATTAGACTAGTAAAAAAAGTTCCATGCATTTCTTTGAACAATATATCCTGAAAGCTCTCAAAAATAAACTGGTTTTTTATGAGATCACCAGTCATCTACAATTTCTTCGTTCTAAAACCAGTAATATGTGGGCTTCAGGAAATGAAAGCCAGTGTTGCTGTGTGACTCTGAAGGTTATGCCTAATAATTGCAGTGGCTAAGTATCCCTGTTCTTTCCACACTGACAGTTTACATCAAGACAAGAGCTGACTCACTGGTCAAAGTCAGTCACATTTGCCCTTTGACCACTCCACAGTTCATCAGCCTGTTTTGTTACGGAAGCTGTGAGATGTGATTAGAGTAGTTGCTTCTCGTAACATAAATAAAAAAGTACAGCTATCAAAACCCTTCATCTTCATTCAAAGGTCTGAAAAATATTATAGCTAGTGTCAGGTTTTAGTAATGTAGATTTCTGGACCTTTTCTTTGCAAATATCTACCTTTGAAAACAAAGAAATGTAGACCATCCTATTGGGGTTGAAGTTTATCTCCATTTTTATAGACATGACAATAGATTTGTGATTTGTAGTTGCTTTTAAAGATCAGTATTTCCAGGACCTTTGAAAATAAAAGGAAGTGCTTGGAGTAAAACTGTAACAAGCAGTTGTCAGAGCTAGAGATATCAAATTAAATCTATGATCTTGTAACAATATCAAAAGAGACCAACCTGGTCAGCAAATATAACAACAAAAATTCAGTAATACTTACCTATTCGATCATACGCAGATATAGCTAAAAAATTAGTGTGGAAAGATTAATTTGCTTAGACAAGTCAATTAATATTTACTTCTTGCATGCCTGGGTGTTGCCTGACAACGCTATCTACAAAAAGACCACTCAGGTACCCACCAGGTATGAATTTATGACCAGATCACATGACTGGAATCTATTTGGTTTTAAAACCAGAGGGATTATTCCCTATCTGGATTTAGCCCAATACAGGAGAAATCTATTCTTTTTAATGATTCAGTGATCAGAAATTATATTCCCAATATAACTTCAAATGACACTTCATAGTCTTTTTTGGTGTTGGTTTAGGGGAACATTTTCTCTGCAAATGTCTACTCACTGATTGTAGTAACTGAAAAATTATTCATGCATTAGCCAAAAAAAAAGGTGAAGATAATTTCTGTAAATTCAGCATACCTAGTTGTCCAGACTGTAGTGACTATAGCACCTCTATGAGATTCTTTAGGAACCTAGTAGTACGTTGTGGTGGCTTGGATAAATGGGTGCAGTTGCAGTCACTCTTGTCCCCTCTGAGCTGCAGAGTCAATCCCAGCCACATGTTTCTGAGCAAGAATGTCTGGGCACCACTGGAGCTCAGATCTTCTACCTGGCCTAACGTCTCTGCCCTTTCCATAAGATAAAACCAGGATGGAGAAGAACTGAAAAAAACTTATAGGAGGGACTGGGTGACATTCAGTGCTGGAATACAAGAAATGGGCTGAAATGGATTACTGTAAAAACTGGAAGGTCACACAGCTGAGAACTAGTAACAAGAATTTGGATTATGAGCTGGGAGCTTATAAATTTGAAATGACAGAGGAGAAAGAACAGGCTGTGTCAGTCAATCACGGAATACTTATGTGTGCCTGTGTGGCTTAGCTGAGAAAAACCAGTTCCTAGAGCTTATCAGGGAAGATATATCCAGCAGAGCAAGGAAAATATTAATGTCACCACATACAATTCACATTTCACCTGGAATACCGTGTGCAGCTCTGTTTATTCAGGAAAGATGAATTCAGATGGAAAAACATCTAGAAAAAAGGCTAACGAATAGCCAGGGGAATGAGGAGAGAGCAGAAAGGAGACTAAAGCTGTGATCGCACATCTGCATGTCATTTGGGCCAGGAGCAGCTCAGCCACATGCTGTTCCTGACTGTGTAGCACTGCCCACCCCTGTCAGGGGACTTGGACCCCCAGACCTGCCAACTTTGCTCCTTAGAAATTCATCCAGGGAAAAGAACAGGGCTAGGAAGACTAACACTGATGTAAACTGTACATGACTTAATTCAGGGGGGAAGTTGAAAGATCACTCTTCTCCTTCTGAGTCTTGAGCTTTTGGAGTTGCCTACTTATAGAAAGAGTAAGAGCAAAACTTTTTACTGGTTTCCAAGAGGAGTATGGTAAGTTAACAGCTAATATTACAAGACACAGAGCCCTTAAAAGCAACTAGATGGACAGAGGACTGCAATATGCCTTCCAGTCCCATGTTCTTCTACTAGTCCCGTACTTGTTCATATGTATATGAAAGACTTCAGAGATTTATGTCATTTTTTATCTTTACTGCATTAAAAAAAAAAAAAAAAAAAAGGTAATAGCACAGGTCTGGAAGAGAAATATTCCTCCAAAGGAAGAAGAATGGATTCATAAAGCTTGGCAAATTACAGTCATTGACAAATTAACTCTCTCTCTAAGAGATCAATATCAAGATTGTGCTGCAACTTGGGCTCCATTCCATGTGTCCCACAAAAGGGTAAAAACCCTGTTAAACCATTTCTTTTTATTGTCATATTAAATAAATGAATGATAATTGTGTCATTTAGAGGACCTAAGAGTGGCTAATTGATATTTAGATCTCTTCATTTGTATCTCAGACTGAACACATAAATGTGTGTACATGTATGTGTTTCTGTGTATGAATAAACATGTATAAAGTTGAATCTATATTTATTATTTCAATGAGAATAATCCCTATGGTGCACAATTGATATTCTACTGAAATGCAGCTGTTCTGTACTAGTTTATCTGAGACATTTCAGTGGCCATATTTATGAAGGCAATGTAGAAAAAAATTAATATTTCAAGGAAAAAGTTGAAAAAGATTGGATAATGGTGCATCAAATTTACCAGGGTTTGTGCCAGTGTGCTTCCACTGGCTTTGCAGGCCAGTCCCAGGTTGCCAGAAGATGCCACAGTCTTGCCCATGTCAGAGTTTCAGGCTAGTTGACCTTTAGATGTTACCTAGCATATATACATACACATTTTTGCACCAGTGTCATTCCTATGTTTCACTTTGCCAAAATATTCTACCGCTATTGGAATAATGTCCATCATTAAACAAGCAAAATTTCCCACAGATCCCATCCCCCCCCAAAGAAAAAAGTCGATAGTCATCATTTTAGTAAATGGATAGAAAAAGAAGAGAGATATTTGATAGTAGGCTTCAGATGCTTTGGATGGCTGGTATTTTAAGCTAGTCATAAACTCAGCCTCACTGGCCTGTTAAAGAGGGATATGGCTGCTCTGCAACACCAAAGCAGTGCAAAATGGATAGAGCACATCAGTGAAAATGGTCCCAGATGTCTTAAATAATAAAATAATATACTAAATGCTTTGCAGTGTTAATGTGCCTTGTGCACACAGTTCTCAAGGCACCTCACAGACATTAATGAATTAAGTCCTGTAAAGTGGGTAGGTATTATCCATATTATGCCCAAGGGGAAACTGAGAAACAAAGATGTAAGATGATGGTCCAGGAAGTCTGTGACAGACGTGGGAATAGAACCCAGGTCTCTTGGTCCCCACTCCAGGGCTGGAGCAACACACCACTCTCTAAATTCATCTGTCAGATATTTTTTTAAGTAAATTTAGTCCATATGAAATTGACAGCCCCATAGGCTGAAGTGCTTATTAAACCACAGTACAGGTACATGACCAGCACTGGTTAAGCACATTTTTCCCACGCTGTATCTGTAATAATCATCAGCTGCACTTGTTTGGAGACTGTGGGCAGCTCTTTTTGTATCCCACCCACTCAGCTTTCTAATTTATCAGTAGAGATAATTGAGCTACATGCCACGTGGAGTTTAAGTGTGAGCAGGTAATACTAATTGGTGACAAATAATATTTATTATTCAAACTAAGGACCGAGAGTGATCCATTTTTACTTTGGTACACTGCCTATCCCACATTTACCAGGGTAGACTGTTGTTCAGAACTACAAAAATCATGTCAAATGCCTCAAAACTCACTAATACTCTTAAGAAACTGGACTGGGATTTACTTTATCTTCAAAGCTTTGAACTCTATCACAAGTGAACAGCTAAATTAATGCCAGCTTTGCTGGCACTATCACAGAATCATTCAGGCATGAAGGGACCTCAGGATGTCTCTGGTCCAAGCTCCTGCTGAGAGCAGAGCCAGTTCTGGGTTCAGACTAGGTTTCTCAGGGTCTTACCCAGTCAAGTCTCAAAAGGCTCCAAGGGTGGAGACCACTCAGTGCTTCTCAGGACAACCTGCTCAAATTCTTGGCTTTCCTCAGATTGTAATTTCTTTCCTCACACCTAGCTGGAATTTCCTCTGGCTTCAGTTTATGACCTTTGTCCACCATACCGCTCTGTGAAGGGTCTGACTCCATGTCCTCCAAAACCACTCTATAGGCACTGGTGTGCTGTTAGGTGCCCCGGCATCTGCCTCCTACCCAGGCTGAACAAGCTCTGTTCCATCAGGTTCTCCTTCACAAGGCCCAACAATCTTGGTGGCCCCCACTGAACTCACTTCGGCTTATCATTCTCTTTCCTGTGCTGGGGGGGGGGGGGGCAAACCTGGCTGGAGTATTCCAGATGCAGGTTAATGATTGCTGAAAAATCAGAGAATAATTATTTGCCTTGATCAGCTGTCTACACTCCTGCTGCTACAGCCCAGGATGCTGTTAGCTTCTATCACTGCCAGGGCACAACCTTGACTCAAGTCTAGCCCCCTTGCTCAGCAGGAACCCCAGCAGTGGGGTAGGTGATGGTAGAAGCTCTGCTTGTTGCTGTTGATGCCCTTTGCTAGTTTCAAAACCATAATGTTTCTGAGCAACGTTTCTATGTTCTTATTTGCACCCTGTCCTCACTAACATTGCCTGTTAAACTGCCCGTTGCACTGGAATTCAGTCATGAGTTCCAAGTTCAGCCAAACCAGTCTCCTGATACATCCACCATCTTATGTGAGCACCAGAGTGAACCATTCTTAAGCTTGAAGGTGGTTGCCCTTAAAGACCTGCCAGCTTTCCTAAGCTCCTGTTTCCTTTATACTACTTTCTACAAGATCTCACCTACCACTTCCTTGAGTAAGCTGAAGTCTGGTCACCTTAAGCCCATGGTCTGTATTCTGCTACTTGCCTTACTCCCTTTAGGATGCTGAGATGCATTGCTTAATGGTAGCTACACCCAAGACTACCACTGATTGTCACATCCCCAACTACTTCTTCCAGCAGGGCATCACCTCACCCAGCACCTCTGTTGTCTCCCACACTCTCCAGAAATGTCCTTATTTGCTTCTTTCCTACTTGGAAGTTTCTACAGGTTAAGTGATTAGGGTTCCTGACAGAGTTTTCCACTAGGCATTTTATAGACACACTGGAGATGAGGCAGCTAGTGTCCCAACCCAACAGCGTAGACCAAGGACAGGAAGTGAGTTTGTGGTCTGGGACTTGAACTTATAAACCTCCTTCTCGCAACCAATTCGAATTAGAAATACAGTATTTTTAAAAATGAGATTAATTAACTAATGGCACCGTTTCTTCAGAGATGTTGCTGACACACTATCACTTGAAAGCTTTACATTTAAATTAGATACTTTCTGAAAAAAATCATTAGCTATCCAAAAGTTACCAGTTTGACATAGAAGCCACTTGGAAAAATTTTAAAGCATCTGTTATGCAAGACAAGCATGCTTCAGATTAGAAATTTGTATTTATCAGTATGTCTCACTATCTGGAAAACCCACTCAACTTACACAAGGCATTCGTAGGAAAAATTAGTCTTTGCTGAGCTGGGTTGGATTAAAATCAGTGACCTATAGGTAGAAAGCTTTGTACATCATTAGTGATTCCCTAGGGCAGCCCGGTAAGCACTAATGTTATGCCTTCTAGAATGAAGCTTGTTTTCTGGAAAGATAAGCTTATTAATTCAATTTTTGACCTTTATTGAGCACTCAGGCAAGGTTGTCCACCCCCTGGACACAAAGGTATATCTCCTGCATACATTGCTATCAATCCTGGGCACGTTCTACAATTAAGTATTTCAACCTCTTCCTAAAGGATCTGCTCCCATTAAGTGGTAAACAAGCATTGCAAAAAATATTAGCCAAGATTGCTTGCTAAGTGTGTATCACAAAACTTCAGGCAATTTTGCAAGGACTTTGTATTAACTTCTGTATTTTTTTGTACACAGGCACACCAACATAATTTTTGTAGTCATAGAAGATTTCGTGTTTTCAGTTTTGAGAGGCACTTGAGCTGCATAGATAACTAGGAAGGAGAGCAACAGTCTGCTCTGCTTTCTCAGGAACCATTGCTCCCTAGAAATATTCTCAGGCTCTGGATCTTGGTTCTTCACATTGCTGAACCATCAGAACCAATTTTGCTGTGGTTTTGGCCCAGGCCAAAAAACTTTCTCCAATGTTATAGGAGAATAAATTATTCCCAGGCATAATTTAGGAGCTAGTAAGTGCCAAGGACCATGATTAAGTGATAGCAATTTACCTGTGGCTACCCTGTTTTGGAAGGTAAGGATTTTAACAGCATAGATGCCAGCTGTTCTATGTCAATTAGCATTGGTGCCAGAGCACAGTCCTAAAAACATTTAAGATTTACCATTTTAGATCTGGTCTTGCAAAGACACAACACAGATTCCTCTTTTAATGTTGTAAGAGCATTTAAAAAGCAGCAGAAAGAATATGCGGTGGTTTTGTTTTCTTCTGGAAGCAAACTGAGGACTGAGGATTGCAGACATCATGGGCAAGCTTGACCTTCTGTAAGGACAAAACCTGTACTTTTAGATTTAAAACCATAAGCGCTCATGGTGCTTTTTTTCCTAGGCACCATGATCCACTCTTAACAGAAAATTACGTAAACAGTGTTTGCTACATAAGCACATGATTTGGTTTCTTCCTTTCGATATTAATTGCAGTATAGTAAATGGTGTTTGGATCTGCTATACTACAGGACACATTCTGTTTATAGATTTGATTCAGTGACATTGTCTAGCTCTTATTTTTCTTATTTGGCAAATGGATGAGCAATAGTTACCTAGAGAGATATTTAATAATAAGGATTATGGAGAACATAGAATTTAGTAAAAAATCTCTTGGCTTGGAGCTCAGTGCAAGTCTTAACCTTGGGTGCAAGTTAAGGGATGAGAAAGAGGCATTTTCATCCAGAATCAATTATCACAAATGATCTCACAGTCATGGCCAAAATCACATTACTCGCAATAAATTAACAATATCTGGCAATACTTTTAAAGTTCCTATAGTTTTAGAATTAGAAAAAAAAAGGAAGAGTTAAAGTTCAGTACAAGGAAGGAAGAATCCATCTTAGTACATCCTCTTCCATGCCCTACTCTCCTTTGGTCAGAGCCTCAGCCTCCTGTGTCCATGCTCCATGTCCCATAGCACCTTTCATGCCCTTTCTGGTGCTTCTGCTCCTTCCACATTTCTTTCCTTTACTCCAGAACTCTTGTGTTCCCTTGCCATTTCTCTACATGTTCTCTCTTCCATTATCCCTCCTTATACGTAAGTGCAAGATTCAATAACAGATCTTCATCCTCTTCCTTCCTTTACCTTGAAACAACATATGTTGATTTATACAAGAAACTAGCCTCAGAACTTTAAAATTTTTCCTGTAATTTTTTTTTTTTTTTTTTCTCTGAATTTATGTATTACACACCGCATGTGAAAGTCCAGGGAGACTGGTCAAGATGAGGTGTAAGCTATGAAACTGGTCTTGGACAGGAGGATAATTTCTGATGCAATTACTCATACTGAGTGCAGTTTCATGAAACATGCGTGCCTCCAGAAGCAAATGTCAGAAAAATATTTCTGTGACTATTTGCAAAATTATATATAGCATGAATTTTCCTTTATATAGACACATACTTCTTATATGTTCATGGAAAGTAAACACGAGTTAACAAGACTAATGCAGGTTTGCCTGTGTTAATGCTCAAGGAAGAAGAGGTTTAAGCTAACATTAAGGATGCAAACATCTAAAGCACACAGATTATTCTCTACAGTTATTATGTGTCAGGAGCCATAGACTAGTAAATGCTGCAGAATTAGCAAACTGGTGCATGGAATACATTGACTGCTTTTACATAACATAATACAACTTAAAGCAAATGATCAGTGTCCACATAAATCTTTACTAGTGCTTTTCCACACTGACAATTAAATAATACAACAGCACCCTTCACTGCTACGAGCGTGCATTCACGAGCAATGGCTTTGTGATGAAAGAACATCACATTTTAATTCTTCAGACAGACACTAATTTTTAATGGTCTACTTTCCTGTAAGAATGACACTTTGAGCAAGATACTAGCAAGCCCAAAAATGGAAAGTTTTCTGAAGTTTTTAATCTTGCATACTTGATGACAGATTCAAAATCCTAGCGGTTTTTTCAAGCCTCCTTTTGTTTCTAGGACACAGCAGCCAACAGAGGGAAAGAATGCCATGTGAAGTACTTGGCCAGTCTGTGCCATAAAACACAATCTGTTTTTTAGGTATAAACTCACCAAAACCCCCTCCTAACTGATTCACTAAGACCTTTCAGATCACCAAGAATATTAAGCAGGTTGAAAAAAAGCATCTTTGAAGAAACTCCAATGTAAATATTCCACAAGAAGAAAATGAGGCAATATCCACAAACAAAATGAGTTGCTGAAAATAATTTGCTTAATTCTAATTAAGACTAGTTCTGTTAGTTCATGTACAGCTGGGTAGATAAAGAATAATATTGATGCAGACAGGATTCTTGCTTTCAGCAAGAAAGTATTCCTGTACTATCTTGCTTAGCTAAAAATAAAAAAGACCTTTCTTTTATTCAGATCTTGTTATTTCTCTATCACAAGTACACCGGAACAAGGAAAGTTGCTTTTACCATAGCACTGAGGCAGAAAAAATGGGAAAATGTAAGGCAACTGTTCTCTGATCTTCATGTACATCAATTACATGCAATAAATTCCCTGCTGTTTGAGCACAGACAGAATCTCAAATGCACATATACTTTGGCTATTAGAAAGTATAAACCAAATAGTGATAAACAGTGACTATTTGTTGTTTAGATTTATTTTCTGAGTAACATAACTGTGCGAAAAATCCACCAACCTAGTATTGAAGGATGTATCATTTTTAATCTCAGTGCTTTGGCTACTGCCAACATCAGATAGAGTGTCATATTGCAATAATTCAAAGATCTCTCTATTAGTTTCTCTAAGCCTTTAAAGTAAATGAAGCTGTTACAACAGAAAATGTTAGGCACATTCTCTAATTCTCCTCAGGTCTGGGACCTACATTTATTTTAAGGAGAAATTCAAGGTAAACTGTATTTTACTTATATGCATTAAACTTTTTAACCATTATTGCTTGATACACTATCCAGGTATTTTTTTTCTTTTCAACGCCTGCAATAAAAATTGCTGTCGCTCCCTTTGGCAGTTTAGATGTATATTAGCAGCAGCATATTAAGGCTGCGACCTACTGCCTACCATTACCAACTTTGGGAAGTGATAGCGTCTAACAGCTCACGTCCAGCACTTAAATATACGCTGCAGTCAGAAAGGGTTAACCTTCTGAATCTGCTGGAACAGTGTTTCCTAAAGAACAATAGAAACATCATTAGTGTGTTAACTGAAACAATACCACACTTTTCTCTCTATTGTTTAACCTTTTGTCCACATTACAAATATCTCAGCGTAGTTCTTATCTTTGACCTTGAGGGACTGTAGCTTTATCAGTGCTTCCGTTTAGATCACAGATGACCTTCAGCTGATATCATTGAGCCCTGACCTGCCTCAGTGATCTGCTCGCACAGAATACATACGCTGAACAGTGCTGGTGTATGCAGTAGGGGTAAGTGAATTATTTACAAAAATTTGAGTTGACACCTTTTATCAAATGTGGAAAGATGAAGACAAAACAGCTGCTATTGCTGTCGTAAGCAATCTGCTGGTGATTGAGTAAAAGTGTCAAGAAAATGGCTGCTTGATGGCCTTTTGTTCTCTCTCATCCAGCTTGATGTTAGTTTGAGCTGTCAGTTAGGAATCACGGCACAGTGATTTATCAATAGGCTGAGTGACCTTCTCGTTCAGCCGGCGCTAGCGTGAGAAGACAGCACCCTCTGCTGAGGCCTAGGCCGCGGCTCCCGCCAGCCCGCCGCACTCTCCCGCAGGAGCAGCAACCTAAAATAATACTCGCTTTTTTTTTTTTTTTCTTCTGCCTTTTTTTTTTTTTTGTTATTTTTATCAAGTCTCGAACGCTTAGCCGGGAAAGCTCAAGTTAAAAAAAAAAAAAAAAAGAGCTACAAAGTGCAATACAGATTCACAGGCTTTCTAACAAAAGGGGAGAGTAGTGAGTGAATCCATCGCTAGTACTTCAGTCAAAACAAACTTGCTGTAATTAGACAATGGGACACGGAAACACAGCGGCTGTGAGACAAGGCCAATTTGTGACTCGGGTTTGAGACGCTGTGGTTATCTCACACCAGATAACTCCTGCATTATTCACATTTACTCTATAGCTCCCATTCTTAGAGCTGTGTTTTCTCTCAGATGTTCTCATGCAATAAAGTACTGACTCCCACGAAGTCATACCGCATCATTGAACTTCTGAGACTAAGCAAGCGCTCTGGGAATTTCACACGACGCACTCATCCTGTGCAAGAAGCTGGTCCTTTTTCTACCCAGTGCGCCAGCTAGGAGCATCGCTCTCCACGCTCACCCACTTCCCAGTGGCATCTGAGCCCAGCAGAGGTTTTGAACTTTCAGCACATCGGCCTGTGCCGAGTCTTCCCCCGCATGTGATCTTTCCATGCCACCCCTCCACATAGCCATCCTGCACCCAGCAAAGCAGAGGGCAGCCCTGCCGGTGGTGCAGATCCTGCCTGCGAGCAGCCAGACCCAATTCCGTCTTCCCTGTCACTTCTACAGCGTGCTCTGCTTCTGCTAACAGATCCCAAGACACCTACAGCCTGAGTATGCTTTACACCTCATTATTAGCAGCTTTCAGAGACATTCTCATAAAAAATTGCTTTCTGGACCAATTCTCTCTCCTCCAACTTCTGTTCACAGCTTTCTGTTAAATTGAAATTTTGCTGTTTTCTTTTCTTCTCTAATGGTCTTATTTTCTCACGGTTTGTGGGACCAATATTTCTGTACTGTGTAGGGCAGTGCAAGTCCCTTCTTTCATTTCCAGAGATCTTTATTGCCTTTATCAGCGATTAGGAACAGTGACTGTTGCTACTTTTAAACCTTTTTATTTTTACTAAGGCTAAAGTAATGAGTGATTTTTTTTTTCTTGAGGACTCCAGTTTTCTCATGTGCATGCACATACACACAACACAGAAATTGCCTTTGCTTTTTTCCTATTAGTGGAGAAAAAATAAATTAAAAAAAAAAAGAACCAGTGACTCAGAAGGACTAGTATTATTTTCTCTGTACAGAATTTAAAGGTAATTCTGTGAAAGAAGTTTTCCTTAATAACTGCTATGATAAAACAATGATTAAAAATCCCAGCAGCTGCCACTGTTAAGATATAACTTTTTAATTTTTCTCTCTTTTGTTAATTTTGCACAGCAGGGCCTTTTTTGTGTAATTATTAATAATTTCCATTTAGGACCCACAAGTTAAACCTGCTCATAGCCAAGGAGTCTGGTTCAGCACTAAGCTGAAGTTTACTGAAGTTTTATGCGTTTCATGCATATTCATCCAGGCCTCATCCTGTGGTTAGATCCACGCAACAAGAGACCTTCATTGACACAAAGACCTAGATTCCAGGGCCAACATCAAAAAAATGTCATTTGGTCAAGGAGACGGATCCTCTTGGTGACATGCAGGTGAGCAGCTGGTTGATGAGGAGAATCCAGACCAAAGGATATCCTTGGAAATCCATGTAGTATCCCAGGCTGATGGGGTACTACAATGACAAGAAATATTTTACTTACAAAAGGACAGGAATTTCTAGGTCTCTGTCCTAGGCAAGTGTAGTCAGCAGCTGAATAAGGGGTTCACATTCATGTCATTTCATCAGTCCTTTTCTCAAAAAATATTTTTTTTCCATTTATTTTTCATAGCAGTTTCCTTCATTTTCCCTGCCTTGGTTTCACAAGCATGGTTCTCCTTTACGTTTCTACCCAGTCAGAGCCAATGCTCTGAAATAGTATAGTTATGCTGTTGCTAATCTGACAGAAGTGAAATCAGAATAATGGCCAACAGTTTCTAGGAACACAACACATCTTGGCTGAAGCAATATTTGTGTTCACAACGTGTCTACCAGCTCCATGCTGAGAAACACCTTCCTGGCTCAGATGAAGGTTACTGAATTGCAAGCTGTGCATAGGTCTTAAAAGCAAAGTTCTTTAGATCATGAGAGTCTGTAATAGGACATAAATGGACATTTCATCTATAAAATGCCTGCTCATACAGTGTCCTTACACCACAGCTAATGCATCAAAACCTGAAATGGGTTCTGTGTGACAATTTATTCCCTTGGTAACAGAAAATAATGTCTTGTATTATCAGTAGATTTTCTATAATACTTACATGTTCTACTAAGACGTCTTGACAACTTGTACTGTGAGCTTTATTATCATTTTACATTATTTCAATAAAACCTGTTATATTTCATATTTTCTTGTGTTTAAATGGTCATTAATTTAATTTCCTTGTTGTTTCAGTGTTCGCTTTATTTCTACCAAACTTAAAAAAAAAAAATAATAGCTGGGGAAAAAAGGTGTGTTGAATGTTCCAGTTGCAAAGATCAGCAAAACTATAGAGGCCACATGTCTTTGTTGTTTGGGATCATTTTCATAGGGTTAGCGTTCTTATTCTTAAACAAAGATATTATTTGCACAAAACATACTTAGCACCTTTCATTGAAGGACCTGGAATAATTTTACAAGTACTGAAAGAGTACAACTCCCTGAGAAGATGAGGACTTTTTAGGTGGCATGGCGGTACACTATCTCTTAAGAATGCTACCCAGAACTTCTCCATTCAAGACACTGTTTTGCTTGTAAGAACAAAATTACTTTTCTTAGGGTGAAAATTTTGGTGACAAGCATCTTCTTGCCCTTGCTACACTTTATCCCTCCCCTTTCAGCTCACATCCTCCACATGCAGAAGCACAACTCTGTGGGGCTGGGGGGAAACTCTCCCATTGTCTTTGGCATATGACAAAGATGTTCTTAAAGAGCATCAGAAACTGATTTTTGCACTGGACAGTGCAAAATTGTTCTTAATTTTGAAACTGTGTGGATCTCTTCTCATTGTCTATTGCAGACTGAGGCTGTTGGCTGGGACCGTAAGGCACAGACTGCAGAGATGTGGTACAGCAGTTTTGCGTCGGGGTGGAAACAGGAAACAATTCCAAGCAGACATTTTGAGGGGCATTTACAGGGCAATTAAACTCCAATTTACCATTGGAGCAGGGACTTTCACTCCCACTAAGCCTGCCTCAAATTTGAGTGAATGTCAAGTCTTTGAAACTATGCCAAAAATGCTTGTAAGAGACTAAGATTTGTCAGATAAATTCCTGAGAGAGTCTATCCACACTAGACATGCTCCATCACAACTGAAAAGGGCTTTCCTTCCTTTCAACCTGGAACTGGAATTCAGGTTATCTAAATGTAGGTGTCTACACTGCAGCTGTACCTGTGTAAGTAAGTCTGTTGGAAGGAAACAAGGAGACAAATGAGATAAAGACTATGTGAAAAGGTATTGGGAGGGGACTGAGTGGAGCTGGACATAGAGATGCTGAGCAGGCAGTTTGGGAGAAGAGCTTGGACAAGAAGCTAGATGGTGGGAAAATGGGATTCATTCAGATTGTTGTTGAAAAGCCTGAGGCAAAATGATTGAGCAAGATTTGTTGAGAAAATGGGGAGCTGGATGAGAAGTAGGTGTTAAAAATATGTAGAAAAGTGAAGCTTGGAGGAAGAGGGTAATGTAAGTCCAGGCTAAGAGTGAAGACATGCACAGTTTGTGCCCAGAAGTACACTTCTCCTAGAGAGTGGAAGAAAACTCAGTACTCCTAGGTCAGCTGAGAGTCACTATCTATGAAATCCACCACACCGGACATTGCCCCCACAAGACATCTGCATCATGAAACTCTCTTTATTTGTATACCCCACATAACTCTTGATGTATTCAGTGAAGAGGACAAACCTGCTGAGCTAACAGGTCAAACACATAATCAGGTATTCCTACCCATTAACTCAAGTGGCTAATGTTTTTGTGATTAATGTCCACCATCCAGAAAGCACTACCAATGGCTGTTCATAGGACATAAAATGAAATTTCTGGCTGGTATTTTTTTTCCTCAGTTTAGTGTCTTAGAAATACATCAAAATGTGGTAAAAGAACTTTACAAAATTCTGCCACTCAAAACCTGTGAAACATTATAATTCAGATTACCTTCAAGAACCCTAATTTGCCCCTGTGCCATTATTTCAAGAAGTCTTTAAATTGGCATCATCACATTCTATTTTTTTCCCTTGCTTCATTCAATTCCTATTAACGCTAATGCTCAGTTAGCAAACAGGTATTCAATATTGTTGCCTCCTCACTGTTCAGTGTATGGCCCAAGGTCTTGCTGCATACCATTCAAATCCTGCTCTGAATAAAGAATTATTAATTTCCCAAGGGTCTTCTTTGTAAAACTTTCCTAAATAGTTTCTACACAGTAGTGAGTTCACTTTCCTAACACCTCTGGGACGTGTGTGTCATTATTGCCATTTTAAAGTTGGGAAAAGTGACACAAAGAATGCTGGGCCCAACTAGTATTCACTAGTTTGAGATGTTCAGTTTAAGAACAACGGGACCTAGTATTTATGAGCATGTAGCATTCTACAATAAAATTACAATTTACTTCAATTTCAGTTGTGAGTGCTTATTGCTTCTGTAAATCAGACTCCAGACACCCATAACACAAGAAACACACAATTATTGACCACCTGTTCAGTGACTTGCCAAGCATCCCACAGGAATTCTCTGACAGATGCACAGATAGAGTAAAATTCCCTATGGTTGCATTCAGCTCCCTTAACCATGACACCTTCTTTTCTTTTTTTTGCAGTCTCTTATCCTGGCCACTATGCATGGGATTATTTCATCAAACTTGAACCACCTAGAAGTTAGCCCTGAGGTGCTCATCATGCCTCTCCATTGACAACAGGAAGATTGGCTGAATCACTTAGCCTCTGTAAGCATAAATGGGATGGCAGAGTAGGTGTCTGTCTTTTCCCACTGACTACAAGAGAGATCCCAGACCAGCTTAGAACAAACACCCAGCACTTAGAAGGCTAATTTACGGTAAAATAAAATCTTCCCAGTATAACTTTCTCTTCTGTAAGAACTTAAATAGATAACAGCATCCTTCACAAAAATCTGATAAACACCCAGTGCCCAGGTTCACTTTCTTAACTAAATACAGCAAAAGTTACATATGTGGAGCATATAAATAAAAAATAGTCCTATAATGCATTTGTCCAGCAGGTGTAAATTAAGCCATAACACCAGCTTTATATCAGTCTGTATCGCTTCTGAAAGTAGTTTAGTCACATTCTTTTAACATTGGTTTTGCAAGTGAAACTTGCAAACCTGCTTAACTCACTCAGGGCATGTCCTTGTCTCAGTCCTCCTTGTCATCTCTTATGCACATTACTGCCTGTATTGTCACATTCTGTGATAACAATAAGGAACCCATGTTCCGTGTCATAACAGAAGGTGGAATTTTCAATCCACAGAGAATCAGTTCAGATTCAAAGACCACATTCAAAGCCCAGGTCCAGCTCTTTGCTAAAGGCTAAGGTAACCCTTAGATAAGATAGTCCACATGGCCGGATCACCACGCTTGAATCCAAATTTTGGGGGATCTAGTAAATCAGTTCTATCATAAGTGCCTATGTTCTCTGTCTAACTAACAGAGACAAATAGATGATTTTAAAGAGCTCCAGAAGGCAAGTCTGCCTACCTAAATCTAGGCATCTGGATCTTACTTCACACCTGAAGTCCGACCCTTAGAATAACAGAAAGCAAAGTGCTTGACCCAGACTTCTGCAAGTGAAAACCATGTTGAGTGCATGATCTTGGCACAACACTGAAATCTGTCCATGAATTCTGGTGCTTTGGAAAAGGCTGTCTCAGGATGCCATAAATGCCAACAAAGTCACACAGTAGGGAGGCCAGCACAGCCTTCAGAAGAGATTACACCTGAATGTTTGGAATGAAAGAGCTATCCAACTTCAAACAAAAGTAAACGTGTACTGCTTATTTGTCATGACCACTCCTCTACACGGATTTTGCAGCTTGGACAATTTATAGTTGCTGTATCAAGTGTCTTAGCCAAGTACATATGTCGCCTTTGTACTTTTACTGGTATAAAATGATAGGATGCTCTCCAACACCAGTATCTTAGAGCACTGGCACAGATGTAGCATAAAAGTAAGCTCAGTTATGCTGGTCTGAACACCTGATGCATCTCCAGATATCCACAACGGATGGCACAACAACGAGGTGTACAGTATCAGCAGCACGCCTGAGGTGTATCAGCTATAGAAATGGTGGACTGCAGCTGCTGCTATCTCCTGTGGCAAAGAATGCATGCTCGTATCACTGAAATAAGAATAATAGAGCAGAGTACAAAAGGTAGGAATGCTGGTATAGTGCTCAGAGTAGGTTCCAGCTGAGCATGTGCAAACACAATGCACAGAAAAATCATCAATTTCTCACTGATGAAATCCCCCAAGCTGACTCTCCATATATCAGATCAGTGGAAAAGTTCATCAAACGCAGGAACAGAGACAGGTAGGTCTTGTCAGGATTTAGAAAAGACACAGGAATACAGCTCATATCCAATACAGCATTGCCTCTGTGTGCCCCACTTATTTTTCCTAAGACTTTGTACAAAAAGGTGTAGCCAGAGTCATCCATTTCATGGGTTAAAAAAGTGAATCTTTTTGCATCCTACAATATTTTTTATTTCACATTGTCTCCAGTCTCTACGTCTTCAATGTGCAGGGATGGTTGTCTGCTTTAAATCTCATGTACGTATGCATCATGACTTCTTCATAAAAGGACTGTAGAATGTTGAATAATATGTAAATTTTATGTTGTAATGAATTGGGTCCTAAGATCTTTAAAGGTCAGACACCTGATATAATACATCATGTTCTTTAATATCAACTACAAAATAACCATAATAAATTTTGCCACTACCATATCCTCACACACTGTTACCCACAAAGAAGCACCAAAGGAAATCTGTCATTTGTCAAGACATGTAGGGAAGCTGACGTGTGTACAAGTAATTTGGAAAGCACTGCTAACGTTAGGCGTAGTTAAACAAGTTACAAGGTTGACTTTTGAGGGAAGTAACACATTGCCAATGAGCCTGTTGCTTAAATTCCCTAGAAGATTCATGAAGCCACAAAGCTGTATCTTTTAAAGCCAACTCACATCTAATGAAATTCCTGTGAATTAAAACTAGCTAGCAGAAGCTAGACACATGGCAAATTGAAATTATTGCTATTCATGTGGAGTAAACAAAACAAAACAAAACAAGAAGCTGTAACTAGCAAAACAGTTCATTTACGCACAAATTTGGTAAAGTCTTTAGGCCCAAAAGTTAAACACGTTTAAATACCTCGCTGAACAGGGAAGTCATAGACATATGTTTCAATTTAAGCACAAGCTTAAATGTTTAATATAAGAGGTATTGAACAGTTAAGTTCAATAGGTATTTCTTTAGCAGAAATAACTCTTTGCAATATTAATGCGAACGGGGGGGAGAGGTGGACAAAAATGTGAAATATACACCAGAATTCTCATGCTGTGATGACGAGACCCGAGACACCCTGGGCACACTGCAGCATCAAAAAGGATAGGACAAGCACAAAAAAATATGTGGCTCCCTGGCAAAGTCTGACAAATACATGAGCTAATTTACTGCTTCTTCACAGTCTGCACAGGTAGACAGCAAAGCCAAGGACAAGCAGTACATATACTCGCTGCTTCCTTCTCTCGACCAATTTGTGCCTACCATTCCTGTCTTTGAAATGTGAAGGCAGTGAACCAGTTACAAGCTATGTGAATGGCAAAATCACCAAACTGTACTTCATAGAAATAATAAAAAATACAAAGTGTCCCTGACCTTCTCAAAGATAGCAAAAGGAAACTCAGGAACAGGGCAGATCATTTCAGCACAAGAAAAGATGTGTCCAGCCATAGGTAACACAACTGATAAGGTTTTTGACACTTAACTAAAGGGAACTTCTTATTAACTTAGTAAACGGTTTGTTGTACTATGATCTCCATCATGCAATGCTAACAACATGGCACATATTCCTGGTCTTCTGGTATGCTCTTCCTTGTATGGCCGATCTTCCACTGGCACAGGGTAGGATTGAGTAGCATTTTGTTTCAGATTCATTCACTTAAATTTAGCTCACATCCAATGTAGGTATCTACTTGAGAGCTAGGTGTTCAAGTTCCAATTACAGCCAACAGAAAGATCTGGGGCTCAATTCATTTGCATATGTGGCAGCTTCTAGTGCCACCTGAGTCACTCTGGAGCATCCCAGTGAACCTCACACGCGATACTTCAGAAGGCTGCACCTGAAACGGAACTTGGCATGTGCGCATGGGGCATGAATGGGGCAACTGACTATACTGTGAGCTGAAACACCTAGCTCATGTATAGATATCTGCAATGTAGGTGCATACATTTAGGCAGCAGTCTCAAGGTGACCCCCCACTTCCTATTTATTTGGTAAAAACTAGTTAGCCAAGACCAAACTGTTCATCACTTAAAAATTATGGCTTCCAAATACTGTCTGCTGCTGGGAACGTCCAGGACTCCACACCCCAGGCAGGAATGGTGAATGATCAGTCTCAATTTCAGCCCTAATGAACAACTGCTTCCTCATTAAGCACAAAGGAAGCTCCAATGACTCTTGAACAGCTACAGTTAGAAGGAATGAATGTGATACTTAATTTTATGCACTTCTTTGTTGTCACTAAGAAAAATAGTCCGAGAAAAGAAAACCCCTCTGAACAGAAAGCATAGAAGAGAGTCCTCCTTGGCCCTCCTGCAGTAGGAACAGATAGGCCTGAACAGGAACAGCATAAGAAACAGGAAAATCAATGAGATTTCACAGTCTGTGTATTGGGCAGATTATATTTACTTACCTTTTCTGTGCAGTATTTTACAGGGGATTAAATGTGCAAATTGTTACTTTTATGCATATTTCCTATGATACTTTCTTCCTTTGATACCAGCATATAACCATCATGTATTGAAGAAAGAAGAGATTCCCTATTAGTGTAAAACAGATGTATAATATAGGGTTAGCACCTGAAGAATATAATTTTAATTTTGCCATTTCATAAAGAAGCCTTAATTCATAAATGTTAATGACAAGGGGGAGTAACAGTCTTTTCCCTGGAGAAAGATTAGATCTTATATCATACTGTATATTCTTGGACACAATTTCAAGCTGGTTTTTATTGTCATGTACATTTGATGATTTTTTTAGAGTTGATTCCATTCCACTTATGGAAAACATTTTCATTTACTTGAAAATCTGTTATTTTAATATACATGACATAAACATAATTTTTTAACCACTAACATATCTGTTATTTGATGTTATTGCAATTCACTGTCAAAGAGTGTGTTTACCCAACAAATTTTTTTAACTCACTAGTGTTGTTTACAACAATGCGTGATGCACAATCTTCTAAAACAGTTTCCAACATTTTAAATTAATTCTAATATAGGTTTATCAGTTCCTTGTTATGGTGCAGAACTTATATTAAATTCTGTGATCCATAAAACCTTTTTTTGAATGACACATAGTTTAGTTTTTCATTTAGAGGCTATAAAAGTGTTCACAAAAGTTATGTTGGAAAAAAAATGATTGAAAGTGCTAAAACACTGTACAGAATATAAAATCCTTTCATAGACTTTTTATGACACATGAAACATGAGTCTTAAAGGTTTAATGTTACTGACTTTTATACAAGGCTTTTTAATTCTTGATTCCAGTTATGGTTCTGCAAATGAACTGTGACATTAAAAAGAATCAGGCTGGAACTGCCTTAGCTCTCTCTCTAGATGAGTTTCTCCTGGCCATGAAGGGTTCACATAATCTGCCCCACCCTGCCCACGTCTGGTTAGCACTAACTTGCTTTAGCAGCAGCCAAGTGTAAATCTTGCACTGCATTAAATCTGCCTAACACATCGCATCCTACTCAAATTCGTCATTAAGGTTAGGTGGGCTTATAAATTATTAAGAAGGGTGAAGTGTTACTTAATTTCCCTTTCTCTTAATATTTAATAGTGTGCTACAACAATTGGGCATGTGATTTAATTGACTGAATACAGAACCAGAACTGATACATACTCCAAATAAAGAGAGACAAAACTAGTTATTCCATTATTTACATAGGGGCCAATAAGCTCATGCTGTTGGGACCAGTGGAGGAACAGCTTCTTAAACCTTATAACAGCTAAAGGAAGCCAAGTATTCACACATGGGCTGTTCTCCCAGCTCAGCAGATTTATCAGACCCTCCAAAGGAGTAATGTCACACATTTTCTGGGCCCTTCTGTCAGTGGATCTGTGACAATTGTACGTGATATGCTCCCAGCCAAATGCAGACCTGACCAGGTTGGAGGGAGTTCCCCAGCACACCAAGTGACCTACAATACATACACCATATCAGGGACTGCTAACCAGGGAAGGAACCACCGTCTTAACCTCCTTGAATCTATCTCTTTGGGTGTGGATAACCACATTTTGTCTGAATTCAGTTCCATTGGCCCACGAACTTGGGAAGTCATGAGAGTGATGGAACCTAGATTCCATTTGATCTGAACATTTGCAGCTGCCTGCTTCAACAGCTATACTGAGCAATCTGTCTATAGAATCAACAGAAAGAAAAAGGGTGTGATTATTCCCATCCTGAAATTAGTATCTTGTACCATTAGAAACACCTATTTCTCTCCACTGAGTACAAAAGCAGCTAGGATGACTACATCAGATGTAGATGTATATATCGGCACACAAGAGGGATCTTGGCCTTCGAGTCTCTTCAGCCTGACAGTTGCCAGTCAAGAGATCAGTGCAACAGCAGACTGTGCCCATGCAAGAGCTAGCTGTGTCTTGCCAATTAGTCCCCTTCTGCTATCGATAATCAAGAAAAACACCTGTGACCGCATCCATAAAAGTAAACAACATAGGACAGGACCAATGATTTAGCCCTGTACGCAAGAGGCATGCTGCTGTTTCCATCTATAGAGCTAAAATCCCTTTGCCTCCAAACAAATTAGCCTTTTCTCTACCTCTTACTGAGAAGAGCCCTTGGCTCATACAGAACTCTGCCCAGCTATCATTAGAGATAGAGAGCTAGCTGGTACGGTTCCCTGTTTGCACAAGTGGACAAGATGCGTGATTCTGAACCATGCTTAAACTCAGGCCCCAAACCTGTTTAGAATACTTGTGCAGATACAGTCAAACGTTGCAGAGGAAGAGAGGTAAGAATAGTCTAGGTTGTGCTTTCGTTAATGTATATTTAGTTCTCAATACAACTCCACACAACACAGAAGACGAATTAAGATTAACTTTTTAAGGAGACACCTTTTCATTGGTACACTTTATTAAGTAATGCTGCGTACCTGAAAAACAGGCCATCATTAAACTGTTATGGTTTCTGTTACTACATAGAAATTCTGTTCATAGCCCAGGTTCATATAGGCTATGTACTAGGCTATTTACAAAAAAGAATAAAAAAGAGAGACTTTGATTCAGAAAAAGCACTAATACACAATACTTTTTACAAGATTACATTCAAAATCCTGTTGTTTGCTAAGACTTACAAAACACAAAAATAATACCAAAGTTTTCATTTTTTCATCTGTTTGTCAGAGAAGTAAGCCTCGACTGTTGTTACTCAGTAGGAAACCTGGATAAAATACAGGTACTTCTGGCATTTTAACTTAATACTGCAGCCATTACTCTGTGTTGCCTTTCCCAAATTTTACAAACCTAGTCAAAAAGCAAGAGTAGGAAAATGTCACCAAAATTGTACTGAAATGTGTTTGGGTCTTTTTTTAATCTAAGATGGCTTTTTGTGTGCATGTCTATTTCTGCTATCCATGATTCAGTAAAATTCTCTTCAATGTCTTCTGGAAAAATTAATTGCAAACAGATTTTTACAATAGCATTATTGGTTTGTATTAAAAATATACACGTATGATGCTACCTTTCTCACAATAAAATAAAACGTATATACATCCAAGTGCAGAAATTACCAACATGTTGCTGGTCCTTTGTCATGTAGTGTGCTTTTAGCTTACTAGTCGGTGCAATTGTAATGTTATCAGTAGATGGCATGATTGGCTGGGACTCATCACTTATTTACTTTGGGGTGTGATGGAATCAAAATATCTTTTGCAGATTTCCATGCTTGCTTTATACCTTATTACAAAATTATTATAGCTGTAGCTATGCACACTTAACCAGTTTCAGTTTATACAATACTATAACTTAGTGGAAGCAAATGTCGCTGTTCTGTACAGGGTTCAAAAACCTCAGTAAAGGTTTGCTGGCTTCTTTTTTTAATCCAATTACCAAGTGGCAAAAACACATTTACAGCAAAAGTTAATAGTGCATGATTGTGAAGCAGCAATCTAGTTCATAAGCACTGTGTCCAGCAAATGCTATGGGCAATGTGATTCAGCTGCTGATGAAGAAAAATCCACTGCTGTTACCACAGTACATTGATCTATTCCGAACTAATTTCATAATTCCAGGGTTTGCATTGGTTGTTTTTGAAGATTTGGCAAGCCCATGAAGGGCAGATAGAAACAATTTGTACATTGTATATCAACATTAGCAACCAAACTTTATTTTCATTTTGCTTTTTAAGGTTTTTAATTTAGCTTTTGCCTAGAGAATGTGCTTGAGTTGCATTTGTAGAAAGAAATATTATTTTTACAGGGTGAAGGAGAAGAAAAGAAAAATAAAGCTGTAAAGTGCCATGAAAAGCTGTCTGCTACAAGGGCAATATTTCTCTCCTGACAGAAAAGCTCCATGTTCTTTTTCCAAAACCCCTCACTAAACTCAGAAACATTGATCCAGACATTTCTATTGCTTCCTTGCTCCACAGGTTGATTACATACTTCATGAAAACTCGGAGCTGTTGTAAATTTTCAAACAAGAGAAAGCACACTGCTTATCCACACTGCATCAGAATGGTATTTGAACTTGCCTTACAGCTTTCCCGCCCACCATTTCCGCTCACAATCTCATGACAGATTAAAATATTAAGTAATGTCAAGCTGTAATGTAATGTAAACACAAATTAAAAGTAATGCCTTGCTCTCAAATGTCTGTAAAAGTAACATTATTTTAGTAATTAGAAGAGTCCTTTTCACTTTGTGAAAAAAGTGCCACAAAAAGTGACAAAAATGTGCTGAAAGAACCAAGGTCAAAATCTGGATTTTTTGTTGTCATTGCCTGAATATCAGTTTCCTTTAAAAAGCAACAGACTAGGCATACTCGTGGGTGTAACTCTTGCACCTCATCACTTTCAGCTACTCAGCCTGTGCCCAGTTTCAAGTGACATACACTAGGAAGGGAGCAGGTCATCTCACTGTCTCAGGCCTCCCCTTTCTCCTTGCTCTTTCACTAGGACTTCCCCATTTTGACACAGCCTTTTGCAGCTTCTTTCTATAAACTGTTCAATTAGCCAGAATGAACCCCAACTGAAAGTTGCCTTTTTCTTTTTTTTTTTTAATGCTGTTTTAAGGGATGACTGCTCAGGTGAGAAAATTGTGTTTTCTCAAGTATTTTGAGGAAGGGAAGGTTAGAAATGAAAGTAGCATTTAGAGAGCATAATCTTCTGGGCAAATGTGTTTTACAAAAGGGGCAAGGGATTTTTGATCCAAAATTCCAAAGTTCCAGAATCAAAAATATTTGTTAACTACAGTAATGATGTAGAAAGCAAATGTAATCAACAGCACTACAAGAGAGAGACTAAAGTGGGACAAAAGAGAACATTTTCTTAAGCTATTAAATTAAGGTAGTGACAAAGGATAGGAGGAAGAATGAAAAGAGGTAAAACTACAAGACAGCGAGGAAATTATACTGGATTGAAAGAAGAAAGGTAACCCCTTGCCAAAATTCAGTAGAGGTGCCTAACCTAGATGAGTGTTGACAATAAACAACACAGAAAGAGTGCCACAGAAATGTAAAGCAGTTACAGGAGAGAAGCATCATTAGAAAGAAGTAATAACAGCGCTCGTGAGGAAAACAGAGCTAGAAGGAATGACATGAGTTGTCAAGTCCAGCTTTCTGCTATTCCAGGTGTAGGTACTTGCTACCAGGAATATGGCTCCTATGCTTTCAGAATTCACTTAATTCTGTGCTTCTTTCTTTTATTTTTATTTTTTTTTTTACCTCTCACTTATATTTTCTGCTTGTCCCTAAAATTCTTTTCAAGATATCTAATCTTTTGTGTCAGACTGAGATACTTTCCTACATGTATCCCCCTGCTCTTTGTGTACAAACTCCAGTTTCTGTATTTTTAACTAAAGGAAATTAGAAATCTCCTGTAGATTTGACTGAATCCACATGTAGCTGACTTAATTATCTTAATTGAAATTATGCAACTTCATCTTTTTTTAAATTAAGATACCCAGCTACAGATATACTTCAGTTTGAATCAAATTGTGATTGCTTGATCTAAGACCAACTCTTCTATGAAGTTTTCATTTCTCACTGATAGAAAGTCTAAACTAGCACTATCTCTTATTTCAGAAATGGTGAAAAAAATCTGTTAGTACAGCAGTAAGTATCTAATCCAGCATCAGAGGTATGAAAACATCATCTCATGCTCAGATAAATATATATATTAGATGTTACTGATATCACTGCTGTGATCATGATCTGGTTCTGTACACAGAGGTAATAAAACAATTAGTCTAACTAGTAGAGCTGGAAAAAATGGGTGTTTGGACTCATGACTTGCAGAATGGAAAGAACAAAATGGAAACATTGCTAAGACACTGATGGATACATATCCCAAATGGTGCATGTAGTTCTGGAACCCAATGTCAAAAAGGATACAATAGCACTAAAAGACAGAGAAGAATGACAAAGAGAAGAAGGTATAGAATGGGATATAGAACAGCTATATAAACCAGGATCCTTCAGCACTGAAAAGATAGGTGACAGGGTCTATAAATCCTGAGCAGCATGGAGAAATAAAGTAGTCCCACATTGTTCTTCTTAATGAAAGACAGAAAGAGCCTTACATGAAATTAGCAGATCACACTGTCAAACAAAGGACATTTTTTTCTTATAATTCATAGTTAAACTGCAGAATACTTAGCCATAAGAATTTTGCAGATGCTTAATAGTTACACGGGTTCGAAAAGCAAATGGACAAACTAATGCAGAAAAATATCAAAGTCTAGCAAGTACGAAATTATGACCATTACATCCAAAAGTCCCTCAGCTGCAAATCACTGAAAGATGTGCTGAGCATGTGTCACTGCATGTACTTCTCTAGGCACTTGCTGTTGTTTGTCTGTGTTGGAACTGGGCTAATGGGATTTCTGCTTCAGCGCGATACAACCATTCTTATATTGCTATTAGCACCACTCAGTCTTAGTACAACTTGGCTTTGGTGTATATCAGGAAACAAAAGTAATTCATAATGACTGAGTTCCCTTCTCTTTCGCTGCAATAGAGGGTTGCACACAACTCAGAATGGAAAAAATGTGTTTGTAGCCAACTCCAAGCCCTATACCAGAGCCTCACATATTTCTTTTTTTATGATTCTGGATCAGATTCTCTCTTTTCCCTGGAAGCCCTCTCTCCAGGGATCTGTGAAGAAACAAGCTTCATGTGGGAGGATGAACCAGAAGGGTCACAGCTGTAGAAGCCAGCTAACAGAGGCAAAGAATTTCCTTCCCTTGACTCTGCACTGATTACTATGCCTCTCAATAGTAATCTTTTTATAGATGACATTTTAACCCACATGTATCATTTTAAATGCTGACCCCCCCAAAAAAAAGTATTATTAAATACAGGGCCTGTGAAAAGCTGCTATTGACTAGAAGGATTTGAACCTTATCCATGGTGTTGATCTATTCTGCCTGCAAAAGGAATTAAAATGTTGAAGTCTCCTGGCCAATACATATCTACATCCGCAAAATGGAAAGCATCTTGATTCTTGCAATAGTGGCACTAAGCTGACTAAAATAATATCCTTTTCACTGCCATTATACTAACACAATATAATTGGGGAATTGCTAGAGTCCCTATATTTAATTTTAGTGCCTCGGCAAATGATCCTAATAGCCTAATGGCTAGATGCTGCTGTTGCTAATGCTGTTCAATTGACTAGGTTTCAAAGTGTATCAATGAGTCTTTTAAGTATCCACTAGAGCTGTAAGGTTTCAGATTACAGCTCTTAAACTATATGTGATCTCTAATGAAAAAAGGGGAAAAAAAGGAATTGACAAAGCAAGCTAAGGCAGCAAAGTCAGCAAAAATTGTGCAGCCGATCTAACTTCACTCTATAACCATGTGAGCACATAAATTACATTTGGTCAGTAAATAATACACCTGGGATAGTAAGCAGCAATGCAAATAATAATCCATTTTTTAATAATTAAATCTTAGCTAGGTCATCATTTGGTCACAATGATAATTTTTTTATAGAACTATAAGTATAATCATGGGATTTGCAGAAAAAAAAAAAATTGCCTTGTAGCGTTTTCTAAAAGTTAACGCATATCCAGTATTGATCTTGATTTGTGCATGTTAAAACAAGTCTCCTTGGGTAAAATATTCTTAAAGTCAATAATATGCTGTAATCCCGTGTGACACTAATAAAATAACACAAATGACAATTCATTTTTGTTTACTTGTCTCCTCTTTAATGTATTGATAAATTTTGTTAAAAAAAAAATAAAACTAGATCTTGGTGCATAGTAGGCATATTTTTAAAACATTTCTGATTGATTTTTGGAGTAATTTTTGAAGAAACAATCAATCTCTGGAATTCTTTCCTGAAACATATTTTAATGGCTGTTGAGGTATGTTGTGCATATAACAAACCACCAAAACACAGTGCTGAAGGTCTTAATCTTTGCACTTGCTTCCCCCAAGTAGTTAATTCCTCCAAACATATAAGTAGCTGCCATGAGGCACAGCTGATTTCACAGATTTTAAGTTAAGCATATGTGTTTGCAGATTCTAGCCTAAAAGAAGCTGAGATATTACAGAAAACAATTCTGTCATAAGCAGAGTTTATCTGTGTGCAATGCCAGCTGTATTTATTTCAAATTGCTCTAAATTAAGATAGCAGCTATTACCCTTCCTCATGTAGCTGTATTTTGCAACCTCTTGTGAAGGGAATAGGAAATGCTGAGAGTGCTGTCACGATAGTGCTAAGAACTACATGTATTTACTGAGACAAACAGAACAACCTTGAAACTATTCTTCTGCCAAAGACAATATTGCATGTCCTCAGTTATGGGAGAGGGAGAGAGAAAAACAAATTAATTTACTCCACCTGTACAAACTGCTAAGAGGAAGTAGGATTTCAAGGTGCTGAGATGCTTTTGAATTTTGTTGGTTAGGTCAAGTATTTTCACAAGAGCAGTCTCAGCAGTTTCAGCTGATGTTTTGGTGTTCACGTAATAGAGCTAAGAGCTCAGTAAATGGTAGAAAAAAAATAAAGTCTGGATGGGGAAATCATACCAACCTACCTTTTCAGAGTGGAGGTGGATTTGGAACAGCATTCACAAACTGTGAGAGAGTTCTGCTTGCAACAGAACCCAAATTCTGTATTTGGGCTAAGAGGTAAAGCTCCTGTAGCAGCAGTCTGGTTTCTAATTGGGAGAAGTCCATACTGAAACTGAAAAGTTCAGTTTCCTGCAGTGGGAACACACACTTCCTCATCTGATTTAAATGTTTCTTGAACAGGGGACAGTCTCCATACATAAGCATGATGCACAGTTCCAACTTCTTTAGAGAAAAAGGACTAAAAAAGCATTTACTGGACCAGACTGTAAAGTGCCATTGAGTTCAACAGAAATTTTCACAGACCCACGCTATGGATAAACGTGCTACCCTTTTGCACTGACTTCTGTCCATGCATCCGATTTCCTAGGGCCTTGTATTTGGGCTGTCCTTATCCCACAATTCATGAGATTTAGATGTGACCAAGCAGTACTAAACAGAAAACAAGCAAAACAAAGCAAATCTATTTCCTCTTCTAAATGGAGACCTTTTTTTTTTTTTCTTTATTTAATTTCTAAGAAAAATTACTGCCTTCATAGGTTTTCTGCAGCAGGAAGAATATTGGCAATGCCTGGCAAAAAGTACTAATTGCTGCAAATAAACTAATTCAAAACGAATTCATAGTGCTGCCATTTTTTTTGTTTGCTCCTTCGGAAATAATCTATGAAATTCTTTTTAGTTAACAAAAGCAGAGAAAAATGCTTTATATTTAAATCATATCAATTTAACAAACGACACACCCTCAAAATTCCAGTTTAAACCAGTTAAATTCTCTGGCTAAAAAAGTTTTCAGTGTTACTCTTCCATTGTGAAAAGATCTATTCCAGAGACCAATTAACCTATATGCTTTCTGTTATCTGCAAGTATGCATTGGCTGAAATGCCTCCCTACCTCTTCCTGATTCAATTTAAGGAAACAGATTACTTGAATTAACGTTACATATTAAGTCCTTCACTTTGTTTTTGCCTTAAACAGCCCCACTCTATTCTTAAGCTCCTAGAAATTCCATCCGGCCCCCCATCGTTCATTAAAGCAAACACTGCCTATTTTATTACTTGCAGTCCTGCCATCTCTTCAATGAAACAAAAGGGTAGATTGTCTGCTGCAGGAGACACCTGGAAGGTGCATGAAGTACAAAGGACAGAATTCAAAGGAGTTCCCAGTGTATTCAACAAGCAATTACTTCTGCTTGTGATGGGAGACTGTCAGCTTCAAACACAAGGCATTCTTTGGAAAGATTAGTCCAAATTACATTTTATTACATTGGCCTGCTCGGACGGCCTAAACTTCATCTCGTTCTTATTCTAATGGAATTCAATCAAGGGTATTAATATATTGTTTATGACATGTTTGGAGTTCTTGTGTTATCAGCATACATTCATGAGAGGAGCTTCAAACAGTATCAGATAACAGTGAGCTGGATGTTGGATGTTGTACAGCACAGGGGATTTTATCATCTTGTTGAACCAGTGGCAGTGATTAAATTAAACTGTCTGAACAAAGCTTTTGCATGTCAGGCTGTTGAATGGCAAAATGAAAGAGTGACACACTTCAAAGATCAAGGGGAGAGAGAGAGAGCTGGAAAACCATACTTACGTAACTTCTTACTTAATATATTGAATAACTGAACCATTGGCTGCCTGGGCTTCTACTAGCAAATAAACAGAACAAAACATTTCATGCATTCTAGCAGTAATTCACTACATGCGAATGCCAAGGTGCATACAAAATTCTCATATCATTGTTACTTCCCTCATCTCACGAGCACCACACTGAATCTTACTAGTACTCCCTGCTATACTTTTGAAAAACTTCCAGAAAATCTGATTGATACCAACTTCCCTTACAGTTTAGTCTTCATATTTGCAAGGTCCAAAGGCACAGTTCTTAGATCTTTTCTAAAATGAGCAAAACCAACATGCATAGTCCCATAGACACCAGTAGACCTGTTTGTGGGAATAGAAAGTGTTCATAAAAGTATGGGCTAAAATATCCAGACCCCAAGCTCTTGAAATGCAAGGTGGTTAATAACTTACAAAATTTTAAAAAAAGGAAGAAGTGCTAATATGGAAAGACTGGTTGAAAGAAAAGTAAAAAAACAAATTAATGACCTACATACTGTCCACCCAGAGTGTCTGGTTTCTGAAAATAACTGCTTTAGGGAAATTTCATTTGGATACATGAGAGTTTTTAATGTGTGCAGCATGATTTACAACTTGCTGATATTTTTGGTACGAACTCAGATACCTTCCTTCTACCAAATCTTATGCAAACAAATACTGTTACCGTTTCATCTGTTACATTGTAATCTCCATAAAAAATGTCTGTCTTCTAAAATCCCAAATTAGACAGTCTGAGATTTAAAATAAATGGGCTAAACCAAAAAGCAATTTCTGTTACAAGGTTTAGCTGAATCTTCACTGAGGATGGTTATTGGGTAGGTATTAATTTTTTAATATACGTTACTAGCATTAGTCAAATTTTAAGAAACACCAGAATGATTTTCTTTCATTATACATGCAACCCAGAATAGGGCTTGACCTTGTTCAGGGTGTTAGCATAATATGAATTATCATTTCTTATCAATAATAATTTCATCCCATTGCTTTACTTCTCACATTTAGACAAGCTTTAGTATGTTTTCTGTATAAATAAATATCCCTTAATTACACAGCAAGATTAATTTGTTTTCATGTGCAAAAATAAAAGCATCCTTATTTTTATCAGCCCCACGACTTAAAAATCATCTTCTTCAAACTTCTAGTGTTTTTATTTGATAGTAATATTCTTCCTTCTTGTAGAGTCATAGTGCAATGACATCCATTAACATTCAAAACTAGAGAACACTTTCAAATTCAAATCCACTTGAGATAGTACAGTAGCAGAAATGGAGCCTGAGGGAAAGAATTTTGTGAATAAACAGAGGGCCAACCCATTAGGATGTTTCACTGTGTATATCGGTTTTTATAATTGGTGGTATATGTGTGTACATACATGTTTGTATTTCATTGCAGTTCTATAAATAAACCAAGATTTAATATTTATGGCAAACAAGCTAAATATTAGATGTTTCAGTGCGCTACAATCTTTATGCAATAGTAGGAAGACATCCAATTATCTGGTGTATATTTAAGCATACATATGTGTGTGTGCTTATTTAAGAAAAAAATACACAGTAACTTTCCAGAGATACTTATTTTAGACATTTCAAGAATTTCAGTCTATGATTTGCTATATGTGTAATTCTTACTTTTTTGATTGTCTGCTGTTTACATCATTAAATAGCACCGTACATGAGAAAACTTAATAGCCAAGTAATATGAAATGTACTTGCTTAGAAAATGCAATTGCTTAATTTTCTTTGCAAAAAGTAAATATTACATATTCACTACTTATGAGGCAAGGGCAATCTAACTAAAATAATGTAACCATTTTACTAAATAACAAGTCTACTTTACTGTTTTTCCAAGCTATATTTCAATTTATTTTTTCAAATAATTTTACCTAAAATAAGTACAAAAATGCTGGCTTTAGTATCACAGCATTATAGTGGAAGGGATTCAAGAAGCTCTTCTCTTTAATTTTAGTTCTGCTACTAGAGAACACCAAAAAATGGATCTCATTATTCATGCGCATATGCATGTAAGACAAGAAGAATGTGACCCAGGTTGTATTCCAAGTTACTACACCCCTCTGTGTTGTGGTTTTTTTCAATCTATAGACTAGAATGAAAAATGCAGAGTACTATGTACACAAGTAACATGTATTTTTTATTGTGCATGAGCATATGTATATATGCACTGTGCTTCCGGGCTTTGCTCTTTTGCTTGCCTAATATAGGTGTAATTCACTAGTATGTAGGGTGAAAACATTGAATAGCCTTCATATTATAATAATAGTTGCGAACTTCCTCAGGTGTCTTTTATTTACTATGTGATTTACTGACAGTTTCCAAATCAAATAACTTTCAGATACTTGTAGTAAGCTCCTAAGCCTGTGAACATTTATACATACAACCAGTTCCATTGCACTCAGCAGAAACGCTACATGAATGTTTCTCTGTAGTTGTTTCTCTGAAAATGGAATTCATCTGATCAATAATAAAAAGCTGTATCTAATTTAATCTAGATAATTAGCAGATTAGTAAAATTTGATTTATCCACACCAGTAGTCTAAAACAAGTCAGACTGTGCCCCAAAATTGCATCTCTCTACCAACAAACAAACATGCCTAAGGCACCTAGCTCAGTAGTAGACCTTATTATGGCAAATCTGAAGTTAGACAAGATTAATCTCCAAGCTAAGTATCTGCAAAGTCAGGTTCTACTATGAGGAAGACAGGTCTCTGTCCCAAACTATTCAAGTGCATGGGAATTACTCTGCAGCTCACAAGGGAAAAATAACTGTATTCAAGACAGTATTGTAATCCAAACCAGGAAGAAGATGAAAGTTTTCAAGGCCTATGTAGATATGAAAAAATCCACTAACACTCTTGGAATCATTCATTCCTTCCTTATCATCAACCTTTCTTAAATAGTTTCACTTCAAATAATAGTAGTTTATTAATTATATTCTCTTCAGAAAAAATCATATTGTTTTTAAATATAAAATAGAAGGTGTTGTGCTTCGGTGGTATTATTCATTGTGGAAATGTTTTGATTTCAGGGAAAATGACATTTAGACTTCATTCCCTATATTGCTAAGGACTTCCAGACCCTGGATAGTCTGGGGAAAGCTGCTTGTGAATTCCTTTCCTTACAATGCTATTCCACACAAAGTCATGCATACACAGGCTCAAAAGTTCCGTATTCCAAAATGGAAGTGGAAACAACGAACAGCAGGGTCCTGTTTGTCTCATCAAGGACCCATTTAGAAGAGCACTTTACAACATGGCTGTCTGCATCTAGAGGACACATTACTTCAACTAGAATGCCTGAGGAGTCTGTTCCCATTCCTAATATTCCTAGTATTAATTATTCTTAAACGTGGCTATTAGAAGTTTTAGCACATCAATATAAAGCAAAGAAAAGTCAATTTAAAGTGTGCAAAAGAAGCAAGGCAATATTTTACTGTCTAAACTATATGCTTGTGCTAATACTTGTGGTTGGAATCCATCATCATGCATCAATGCATGCCAGGTCGTATAGGAAGGAAGCACTACTCTAAATGGCAGCCATAGCATGGATCAAAAGACCAGAGTGATATGCTAATTTGGTTTAAGATTAATAAGCATGTCAGCTGCAGCATTTTATGTAAAACAGAACTTGTGAAGTTTTACAATCAGGTAGACACCAGAAAGGAATTACAATAATCCACCTTGGAGGTGACAGAAGTACTATATGGATTAGCATTTCAGCCGTGGCCTGAGAAAATATTATCCTCAACCCAGCAACAGCCAGCACATAAATGAGTAAAAAGTGTAGTGAGGATGGCATGTAAACGACCACTAAAGAACACAAAGAGTAAGATGACTGTGATTATCTCTGGCAAGGGATACAGGGAAAAATGCAACTACAGATAACACAAGGAATCCATTGAAGTACTTCTGTGTGGCTTTTATCTCCACAGTATCTGAAACACCTTTGTACCTTTATCTGAAGGCCCTTATTCATTAATGCATTTGAACTGGCAATTTGAGATACCTCCAGGAGAGCTAGAAAACTCTAGCCAGTGCCTAGTAAGAGAGAGGGTGACTCCTACTACTCACAGCACAGGGCTGCAAGAGATGTTAGCTCCCAAAATGCTCCTGAATGCCTACATTAGTTGCTGTGGCCGGAAAAGGAGTTATTCTCCCCTACCTTTGCTCCTGACATGGATAATGAGGGATTTTTCTTTTTCATGTATAGCTTGACACTGTGTTCTAGTAACAGTTCTTCTTTGTATAAAGATTACCCCCTACAACAGGAGATGCAGCAAAATCACTGGTGCATAACATGGCCACCTACTTAAAAATGGAAAGTCACACTGACAGCATAGTAAGCCAGTGAACCTGGATTTGAAGTGGCTATGAATAAGCTTACAGAAGCAATTAAAATATTTGTTTAACATTCCATCTTAAACATTTGCACTCTAGAAAACATTTGTACAAGACTGGCAGCATTGCTTAGGTTTCCATCTTCCAGTGAGAGAAATAGTGTCTTGTGCTGCTTACAGAGCAGCATTCTGGACATGAATTTAAAAGCTTATACTAAATGTACATACTATGTTCCTGTATTTTGTTTTGTATGAACAAGGTTTTGTTGAGTGCTGATATACTAAATAATATTTCCTCACGGAATTATGCTGGACATGTTATGAGCCCAAGTTAAGCCATTACAGGAATGTAATATTTAAAATACAAACATTATGCATTTTGATAAATATGGATATAACGCCTTTTTGTTTCAATGGGGTAGGTTACACCTGGACAGGTGTTTTATGGTGACATGCCCCATGAAACTGATTATCCTTATTCTATTAAATGCCAAAAGGTATTCTAATTGAGAAAATATTATCATACATTCAGTGTCAAGTAGTTTAATGGTGTTTAACCAGGTGCTAAAGAAGCGTCAAATACTAGGCTCCACAGTTCTAATATGTATGTTGCAAAATAAAGATTAAGCAGGCATATTTCACATGTACATAACCAGGCATAATTCTAGTACTGAGTAGCAAATAGATAAATAAATAAGGCCTAAGTGTAGAGGATCTAAACAAGTGGAGCTAGATTCACAGCTCTACTAACACATGAAAATAATTTTATAGGAAATATGTAATACAGACCCCACTAAAATAGCGTGTATAGTTGCAATGGTATTCCATATATTCCTGCAAATTTTATGCTTTTTATTAATTTAGAAGAATGAGCAGTTTGGTAAGTAGTGTAAGAGCTGTACAAGCTTCATTACACAGCCATACTTTTACTGTTGCTGTCTTTGTCAGTCCTCTATCTTGCCATTTTCATCTGTGTCAGATTTGAAATTGGCTTTTGAACTTTCTCAGAACTTCATCAGAAGGTGCATTACATTAAAATAGCTTCATCTCTCCTGCTTTTTCTTCTCAATTTAGATAACAAAACACTCTAAGTGTCCCTACCTTTCTGTCTGACTCAGAGCAACAAATAACAGAATGTTTTCCCTCATATTTTTATAGTTCAGGATGCGTTGCTAGGTTGTGTAGGAGCTGCTTTAACTTCTCAACCTCTGAAGAATGACCCTCACTTTCCAAAAACATTTTGGACAACTGAAGAATGTCATAGTCTTGGCCGTCACTTAGGCTGCCTGGTTCTTGTGAGGTTTGTATTCTAAGCATATTCTTAACTTGTTCATAGGCAAAAACTTTGGACTACTACAATGCCTGTGAGAAAATATTTAGCTTGCGATAGATTTGGGCTATGCGACCATAAGGGAAAATAAACAAATAGCACCTAACTATATCTTTCAAGGCCTATTTTTATGTAGTGTCCTCTAGACAAAAGAATCCACGGAAGCCCCTTACAATAGCGCCATCTGGCGACCCCCATACAGTCAGCCCTGATAACAGGATTCGTTTTCGACTGTTACAAGTTCGTTGCACAAAAGTTACCCACAATAATTACGAATGTCTCAATTCTCATTTTAGCAGGTAAAAAATAAATGAATTTCCATACTTGAATACTGTCGGGCGTCAGGGAAGTGCTCTGATTACTTTCTGTATTTATAAACAGTAATCCAAAGAGTAAGACATACAAAATTGTAGAAAATAAAAACATTTAAATATTACTTCATATGTTAATATTCTTGCATAACTACAAAGGAGTTAGTTATATACAGTTAAGGAAAATAGTGGAAATGAATGAAGGAAATGAAGGAAAATGTAAACAAAAGATCTTCAGTGCTATATATTTAAAAATCTGGAGAATTAAGGTAAATCTCAAATTAGCACTAATATTGTACTATTCTTTTGAAAGGGCAACTGTGATGACCCAGGTAACTTAAGTAAGCTTTACAAAAACCCCAGGGAAAATTAATGGAAAAGCTAATAAGCTGATGTGGAATTCAATACAAAATTAAAGGAATGAATGTAATTAACAATGGTCAACATGATTTTGTAGAAAATAAGTCTTGTTAAATGAAATTTACATCAGTCTTTGATGGGGTTATTAATTTGGTTTATAGAAAGCCACACTCTATCTGTGACAGCATACTTTTGGACCTTTGTGGGGAGTTCTGACTTTAGAAAGCCTGGCAGCCTTTTGGTTTTGGGTGGGGTTTTGGGGGGTTTGGTTGTTGTTTTGGGGGTTTTTTGGGGTTTTTTTTGTGGCCTAAACAACCTCAGTAAAAACTCCTGTCACAGGATTCAGAAATGGCTAAATCTTCCAAACTTGTTTCCAAAAGCAAAGACATTGTTGAGATTTGATTTAAATAAGGACAGGACATATACATAAGCACATGCTATGGCCGTATTACATAGTACAAAAGCACACATAAGCAGGAGCACACAACCTGCTTTTAGCAGGGTGCTGCAAAGTAGTTGAACTCTTACTTTGTTATTGATAACCTGCAACTAAATGAAAATCTTGTTGTTGATATGGTTTGTAAATTATACAAAAGCTGGCAGTGGTAAATGTAAAGACAACACAGACAGAAAGAGGGATTTTGAACTGTTCAGTAAGGTGCACAAATTCAAGTGAAATCCATTTTAATACAGGCACGTGAAAAGCTAAACAACTGGGAAGAAGGTGGGCCATACTGGAAAAGCGGAGAACCATGTTCTGCCAAACAGTAATTCCAGAAAGGACTTAAGGGATTGCTGAGAAAGCATAATTCAAAGGGAACCATGACTGTGATACTGGAGCAAAGCAGTTAGTAGGGTAGACAGATCTTATCTCCACACACACAGAGAGCACAGGTGAGATTGCTATCAGACAGAAGGGAAGGCAAAAACCTCACGGGCTGCAGACAAGACCAGAAAGAGGACTGGAAAGAAGAAAAATACTTTACATAAAGGAAAATCCTTTCAGCTTACCAAAAAGAAGATAGAGTGGTGACTTGATTATAATAGCTCCCTCAGGAGAAAATCCTACAGACTAAAGGGTTCTTAAGTTAAGAAGGAAAAAGCATAACAAGCAGCTGTGTACTGAACTCAAGCCAGATAAATTAAAACAAGAAATAAGGCAGACAAAGTTTAATAGTGGAGATGATTAACTATGGAGCAAACCAACAAAGGAAACAGTGGATACACTATCTCTATTAATGTCTTCAACTCAAGAATAAATGTCTTTTTGGATATGCTTTATCTAAACACAAGTTATTGAACTCAATAGAGAGGCTGTTGGGTGAAATTCAAAGGCTTGTGAAATACAGGAATTCAGAGTAGATGATCTAATGGGAATATTTGCAAAGACTAATCTTAGCCTCAGGATACTAGTCTCCTTCGGTTACCTCTTCAGTCAATAGAGAGTTTCCTTTACAGAGCAATTCAGAGATGAAGAACAACTTCAGTGCTCCAATTTGTCCCTCTCCACCGTGAGCTTGCCTCTCCTGACTGACTGCAGAGAAAAAAGAGGTTTAAGAATAGTTGAAATAATCTAGTTTTTTTTCAATAAAAACCACCACACTAAAGTATAAAATTACAATTTTATTAAATATTTGGGGAATGGCTTAGTGGGTGAACTGTGGGGAGAATGGAGACAGGGATGGGGACAACTCTCTTTTCACTGATTAACCCTTGATAACCTAATCTGATTATGCTGGGAGATATCACTTGTCCCTGAGAGATTATTATCTATGGCAAGAGGCTGAAGATTCATCACAATTCTTTCCCACTCCCTTCAATACTCTGCTGTAGGAAATTTCCATCCTTCCTCCAATCCCCTCTCATTTTGGAGACCACAGACAAGAACCATATTTGGTGGACAGAAATGGGCTCCTGGACAGAGGGCAGAATTCATCCTGCCTCTACTTTCTCTTTTCACTACTGGAAATAGTAGGAGTTGTCTTCATTCTTACTTAAGCTACCACATCTAATAAATGTGTCTATTTATTTGGTATTTATTGTAAACTGCAATGATACTATGGTATTGGTACGTTCATAGGTATATCCTCACCAGAGAGGCGTATCTTCCTACATTACAGTAAGTCTATGTGACACCCATATCTCAACTGTGCCTGATTGTCTTAAACACTGTATATTGCTGACTAACTGCCAGAAAGTACATAAACACAAAACAGGAAAAGCTAAAGTGTCCATGAACTACAGAGGGTTGTAGGATGTCCTTCAGTGAGATTCTAAGACAGTTTTTCTCCATTTTATTACTCTGAATGCAAGGAAAAAATTGCCACTGCAGTTGTGCTATGCTGAAAACTCTCTCTGTTGTGGCTATTTTACAACTGGTATATCCCACTTGAGTAAAAAATGCATAAAATACAAAACATTGAGTGCTTAAACCTCAGTTCTCTCTTTTGTGAGACAAAGTCATGCAATCAATAGCATACTTTTTTATTCTTCCTTGTAGTTTCAAATTGTTTTTAAAAAATTGTTCGAATCCATGCAAAACAATGGGGTATTTTACAGAGCTGCAGCAGTGGTTGCAAATGTTTGTCTGCCACCTAGTGGAATATGCGATAGTTTTCAGTAATCTTTATCCTCCTGCTTTGTTTAACAAGTATTGGAAGTTCTTAAAAAAAAAAAATAATTACAGAAGCTAACATGAAAAGCACGAAGGATAAAGCTACCCTTCTCATAAAATTCTTAAACAACGAACTTTAATTGCCTTAAAAACAAAACCGTTGCCATTGTGGATACAAAGGTCTGTAATACAAATTGGCTTGTGTCAGCTGATTATCACAGAAGCTAGGATAGAAAAAGACAAATGTGTTGAAAACAGGGTAAGGCTCTGTTTTTAATTCTGTCCTAGATTTTTTTCCTAGAAATTCTTTTGACAAACCTAAACCTATAAACAGATGCCAAATGTGACTTGGATACCTATTATTTGACACAGCACAGGACAGCATTAATAAAAAGGCAATAGAAGTTGTATTCTGGAAGAATGAAGGATATCCCTGATATTTATGTAATATCTCTACACACAATGCTGGCATACATAAGTCAATGCACTGGATACCTCCACTGCGTAAAAATAACATTCTAAAGGTATTTCAGGGATACACAAATATAGAAGTTGTGCACCAGAACTTGGAGCCAATTTAGGCATGCAGAATTTTGTGTGACTCCAGTCTCTCCGATAGTTGTGCACATATTAGGACCAATCAAAATATTTCCATCAAAACTGTTTCCAGGAGAAAAACGAGCTGCCAAGAAAATTCTTTATTGAATAGTGCCTGATTATCTTGGGGAAATATTGTAGAAATGAGTGCTGAAAAATTAGAAAACATTGAAGCCTAACCCTCTCTAATGATAGAATTAAAACTTAAGGGAGTGGAGAGAGGAAAACAGTGAATTGTGGCATGCGTAGTTGCCAGAAAACACAGCTCACAGAAGAGAAATGGGAGCATAAGATGCAGAATGGCAAATTATGATAACACTATACTAAATGAAAATATTTGGAGCTTTAGTAAAGTTATTTTCTTTTTTAATTATTGTTATTTTTTAATATTTTGAAGGAAAATAACCTGTTTTAACTAGAGTGCCCTCCCATGGGAAAGCGAAAGGATCTGCCCAGACAAAACCATGTCTTGATATCCTCTGTTTCATCACAGTTAAGACAAACGATGTCCATATCCACTGTTGGTTCATGTCCTGTATTGCTATTTCACTAACTTCAATAAAACTTCAGAGTGCAAGTCAATGCTGAATTTGACCCAACATGTCTAAAAATGGAACAGCTACTGCAAAGTCATCTCACCAGAGCAGACAGACTGCCATTGATTGACAAAGACTGGCAGATTTATTACTGATGTCGTTCTTAACAGTGAAATGCATAGCCTGAGATACCATGCTAAAAATACAAGCCAGATTATCAGTCTAGATACTTTTTTGCCTTTAGTGCGAGTGCAATTGTCACAGCACATAGGAATACACAGCTGTGCATGTACCTTGCTGAGTTGTTCCTATACCTGTGATTGGTTTCACCAGAACAGTCAAGCTAAATAAAACATTCAGTTTTGAATTGGAGAAGTGCTTGATCTGAAAAGAGTCTGAATTTTACTTCAGCCTGCATCCCTGTATACACAATAACCAACCAAATCCAAACTGTATCTTGAATTCTCCCTAAGAGAATAGCGAGGCTTTTTTATATAGGCAATGTTTGTCCAGCTATTTTTGTATCTTCAAAATGTGTAAGACCAGTGTATGATTCTCCTTTAAATCCCTCATTAAATATATGGATTCCAGAGTACTAATCCAGTGATTAATATTCTTCCTTAACATTGTTCTCACAGCATTTGTATCTCATAAGGTCTTGACCTTTATGTGAAAGGTGTGTATTATTGTAACAACCTGGGTTTTCCACAGCTGTAAATCACAGATAGTAAATAACCACCTGCTGCTCACCTTACGAATTCAACACAAGTTTGCTGGTCACAGGAATGAAACTATTTCTCTGTCCCTGGTTAGCTGTCCCTTCCTAAAGTTATAATTCGTCCCGCTCACAATCATCTGCCCTTATAAACTGGCTTGAGAACAAAACCAGCGGGTGTACCAAGTAGCTTTGCAAGAAGAGATGTCACAAGGAGCGTTTCTGTGGGCCCAGGGAAGTGGGACGGAGAGGCAGCTGATGAGATGGGATGGAGCAACAGCTGACAGCTCGGCTCCTTTGAGCACCGTCTTCACAAGCTGCACCAATGAGCAGTGATGGCAGGGGGGCGAGAGGCTTCGTTGTCTTACCGCTGCCAGCTTCAAGACCAACAAAACAACAGTCCGAAATGTTTTAGCATGGCCACCTCAGGCTTGCATCTAACCCCAGTTCCCCTTACTGGGCCTGGCTGGGGTGGTGGGACAGGCCCAAGCTGCCAGGCCTTGCCCTGATGGACCTCAGGGGGCCCCCACCACATCCTGGCCTGTGCAGTACCCTGGCACAGCTTCAGTGTTGTTGAGTGTTTTATAAATGATCCCACCTAACTAAAAAAGTCTGTTGTTAAGGGACTGAACCTGTGGGTGGGGAGTAGGGCAATATGGCCACCCGTTAGCCCAGTCTCTCTTTTTCCTGTATCTCTTGTCCATTAAATAGGAAGATGATCTTACCTGTTGGTATCTTCAAGCATCAATTTCGGATCTGGTGTACAAATAAAATGATTAAATAAAATCGAGCTGGACTGTCCCTCAGCCTCTTCACCCCGCCATGGTCCCCCTCCCCACCTGGGAGTCCTGCCAGTGGCCACCCCCCATTCCTGCATCTCCCGTCTCCTTCACTGAAGTTACATGCCAGGCGCTCTGCTCCCACCCACCCATGTAATGACACCGCTGAGCTCCTTCAGAGATCCGTTTTCATGAAGTGGTCTCTGCTTACATGTAAGAATAGGAGATGAGAAAATAGGAATATTTGTAAAGTAATAATAAAAAGTGCATACACCCAATATATTTCAGATTGCCAGCTCAGATAATTAGTAACAGTGGTGTTTGGGGTTTTTTAATCAGGCAACGTTTAAATGTCTTGGTAACCAGGCTTCCATTTGTCTTGCTGACAGAAAACTCACTGATATCCACCCTAAATATCACTAATTTTCTTCATGTTACTTTTACCTAAAACAGTTTTACACTGCCCTTCACGGACTCTGTGGTCAGAATGAACTGCTACAAGCCAGCGCGCCCAACACCCCACAGAGAGCTACTGTTGGCTTTTCCCTGGCACTGGATTAAACAATGTATTTTAGAAGTATTCTTAATTAAATTTTAACAACATTAATCAGTAGCCAGTTTGCCATTTCCCTAGTATGCCATGTCAAAGTTTACTTACCTTCACTCCTCGGAAGCTGCGCCTTATTTTTAAGGTATGATTTGTCTAATATCAGCTACTGGATCTGGTATGTTTTCTCTGTCAGGTTAAAAAGATGTAGCCACAAGACCTCCTTCCATGTTTGAGGGCATGCCCACGGTCATTATGTCTCTTCTTAACTTCTCTTTAAGAACCTTAACATTTGTGACATCTTTCAGATCTCATCAGGCTTGTTCTCTGGACCCAAAACAGTTTTATGGTTTTCATTTAAATTATCCTTGTGTCTCTACAACTTTCTCAAAGTATAAACACTGAGCCTGGAAGCAGTAATCAGATAGCAATGTGGTTTTACTTCACTATTTCTACTTGATAAACCTATTTTCTGTTATCTAACAGGAACTTCCTACAGCTTTGTGAAATCCTCACAGTAAAGTAGATGCTTATGATGCTTCAAAAATCCTCAATTTACCATTTTTCAAGAACTGAGATTTTTGGGGTTTCTATTTTTAAAGGTTGATTTTTTTTTTTTTCAGATCTCACTCCCAATGTAACAAGAGAGAAAAACAGGTAACACCAGTAAAAATAATTTTTGTTTTTACTGAATTATGCCAATGATGTGTTTTAAAGGAAAATTGTCCTGCATAAATGGAAGGATACTACATCAACATCTTATTTGTAAACCCATAAATAATAAAAAAAAAATTAGCCCAGTGACATTTACACCTAACAATGTTCAAATGGAACTCAGTTTTGTTTTTTTCTTTACTGATAAAACCCCAAGTTCACTGGTTCACTGTTTGCTAGTGCCGATGCTAGGTGATCGGTCTTCAATTCTGTTATCCACTTGCTCTTTTAAAGGTTGAAATTACTCTGGCATACCTTTCATTCTTTGGAATTCTGTCTTCAAAACTAATTAAAAGTAATACTTGTGGTTCAAAGAGCTGAATCTCCACTACTAAAGGCATGCCTAAGCTCCTAGCTCAGATCACGCATAGTAGTGTAAAGCCCCACTGATCTGTTAGCTCTCTAAAGCAGGTCATCTACAGCCATGCTGCATAGTGATTTGTCATAGGTCACTGCTGATTCTTAGGTTATAGTCTTTTTTTGGGGGGGTGCTTTACCTGATAATTTAAAGTATATTGAAATAACGAGGGCTACAGGGTTTCTATAGCATGAAACGATAAGCATGCACAAGTAGATGGGAGTGTCTGAAGGTGAAAGTGGGGGGGAAGAAAGGAAGGACCCAGCCTGCTGCAGCCTTCTGGGAGCAGTCCCTGGAGTAAAGTGTGCCCACAGCAGCATTCAAGTTCATCTCAGATGGAACCAGTTGATTGAATCAAAAAGTGAGTCTAGTACTGAATCAGTATTTGCTCAGCTGGTGACCCCCAAGTGGGAAAGAACATTAGCTGCCAAATATACATGCACTTTTCATGGACACAGATCTATTAGGTCAAGTGTCTTGGCCTGATCATTATCCAGCTTTCTTTTGTTGCTGTTAACAGATTTTTTGGTTAACATAATTGCCTAAGAAACAAAGCCTGCTTTATGTTAAGATGGAGTCATGTATTTGTCTTCTTTGCTAATACTCTACAATCTCCTGTAAAGTTATTTTCTTGATTCAGTCTATACTTCTAAAATGTAATTACACCATTACAAATGTCAGGGATCCTGAGTTACCTAAAATGCCATGCTCTCTGCAGGACTGGATTCACAGTGCTCTCAGCTGTGCTATATGTGCCACTAAAGATACTCAGTCTAAGAATGAGAAACTGTAAGTGGTAGTAGGCAGGACTGCATTTTGTTCCCAATCACTGAAAAGAAGTGGAAATAAACAGTCAGTTCCTGCCATAGGTCACCAAGTGGCACTCTGCAGAGCCTTTGCTAGGTCATGTGCTGCTTGACCTATTCATAATTAACCTCAAAAAAGGGACAAAGTGACAAAATTTGCCAATTATAAAGTTAGTGAGGGTAGTAAGACTACCAGCAAACTGTGGAAAACAAAAAAAAACCCAAACATGTAAGACTGATTAGGATATAAAATAGCAGATGCAATTCAGCACAAATAAAAAGATTATACATATGGAGATAAACAGAGGTAGTTTCACATATTAAACAATAGCCTCTGAGTTTGCATTACCACTCAAGAGTGAGATCCAGCAGTTACAATAAATAATGCCATGAAAACAGCTCAGTGCTGAGTTCAAATTAAAAAAAGCAAGTCAAATATTAGGGATTACTAGGACATAGATAAAGAACAATAAACAAACAGGACAGTACTTAACTACATAACTAATGTTGCATGCAGTTTTGGTTCCCTTCTCAGAAAATAATGATACCCAGAAAAGTTTCAAAGGACCATAAATACAGAAGCTATTCCATGCCTTTGATCAGTCAAGAAATATTTTAACATGCATTTCAGTACAGAGGAGGAAATTTAAAAGGTGAATGCTATGTATCTGCAGAACCATGACTGGCACAAGCTTGGTAGGCAGAAGTTTACTATGCAGAGAATATTAAATTAAGCTAGTAAAAATCAGGTTCAAAATGAACAAACAATTGGCAATTCAGGAAGCATCTATAGTCCAAGGGAAACTGGACCAGGACTGTAAAAAGTAACATTAGGGATTACTAAATAGACAAACCATATGATGTTCAGGAAAGCCTGGAATAGAAGACACTTGGAAGCTCAGAGAACACAGAAGGAAAAGAACCAAATGTGCTTGCATTGTTCTTATCCTTCCTCAGACAGCTGCTTTTGACTACAAGAGGCTATTGTGTTAGAAAAAACTTTAGTCAGGACCTGTATAGCTATTCCTGTGTTTACCTTTTCAAGAGTTCCAAGAGGTGTAAGTAAGGAGCCCAGAGGTAAAGCACATGCTGTTTGCTTGGCTTCTTTGTTAAATGTGTAACAAACACAGCCAAGGCTTCTCAGCCATCAGTGCCAAGTCTGAGAGCTCATGTTCACATAGTGGGGGTGCTAATAAAGTGCTATACTTACTTTACAACACAGAAACTTTTTCAGTGTGAAACTTCCTAATAAAGGTATTTTCTTCTTTTTTTCTTACCAGGAGGAATAAAAAATATTTCTTATATTTGTTCTGGGTAGTACCCCAAATAAAAAGCAATCAGGAGTTCGTTACACCAATTCCTAAGCAAATTTGTTCCACACAGTATTTTGAAAGAAACTTTGCAAAGTACACTGAGGAAAAGTATATAGAGTTTCTAGGTAATCACAGATATGCCCATTTAAAGAAAAATGTCTTCTCTGTTTTCAGCCCAAATATGTTAAAATATTCAACCTTAGGGTTTGCATTTCATTTTGTAAATATGAACTATTAAATATAACCAATGCTACCATTTAGTAACATATAATAATGAAAATTATGCATTTTTAATTTTCTATATCTTAAATGGGGATTTTGGAGTTCAAAACCATGTCCCGCTTCTGCAATTCTGCACAACAAATGGTCTAACAGCAAATGTCTAGATGCATAAAACCAGTAAGCTTATTGATAAACGTAGGTAAAATGTAAAATGCTAGGTGCAACTTACTGGAGAGATCAAGAATTTATGTATAAATTGTTCTCATACTGCATTTCCAAGCCAGTTTTAAGCATTTCAGGGACATAGAACCAAAACGGAAACCAAGCTAAGTCAGAAACCCTGGAAGTATATAAATGTAAATTAATCAATAGAGTAACATTCAAGGGAAGTTATCAGAATTCTTGTATTGCCCAAAGATCTGGCAATAGAGAAAAAGGAAGAGCATAAGCAGAAACATGTACTGTAATGATTTCGTAATTATTTTGGGTACATTTGCTATAGTTTAAAGAAAAGCTTGAGTTTCAAGTTTCACAAGTGAGAACTCACAGACTTAGATGTGAGTGCTGGAAACAGGGAATGCTCCCCAGTCTTCTCATTTTTGACGTGTAGCACTGAGCCTAGTAAAATTAAATAAAAGAGCTAATTGCTAATTTGCCTTGATGTGACTTGATGTTTTCATGTTTTACTGACTGTTCAGATTTCCTAGAGTAATTTTAGTTATTGGTATCTTCATAGTAAGGATACCTTAATGTTTTTAAAACAACATTACAGCCAGTATTCAGAAGTTGTATCTGAAATTACAATACCAGTTTACAAAGGACTTAAAGCATTAATGAGTGAGCAGAAAAATACCAATTAATCTCCCAGCTTGGTTATCCAGAAGTTTTCACTGCATCCTCCTGGAAGGATTTTTTGGCCAGGCTAACTGGAAACAATGGCAAGTGGTTTAGTATGGTATATATATTTTTCTGTTTTCTCTGCCAGCAGTATGAAGTATTTAGCTTCCTTGACTGCTTTTTGTAGAGCTATGACCTAGAGCACATACAATGAAAACTCTTAAAGTAGAAAGAACTTTTTTTCCTCTGCAAAAAGTTAAATTTGGCTTAACTAAGATCTGAAGTTCATTTGCAAATGTGCTCCACACTGTTAACCTTAGAGGTTTCTTCAGGTCCCATTAACACCACACCTTGAAACCATGTGTCCTGACTTCAGTTGGGATAAAGTTAATTTTCTTAGCTGATACAGTGCTGTGTTTTGATAACACATTGATGTTTTTTACTTGTAGCTAGCTAATGTTTATACCAAGTCAAGGACTTTTTAGTTTCTCAGTCCTTGCCAGCAAGAAGGCTAGAGGGGCACAAGAAATTGTTAAGGGACACAACCAGGACAGCCACCTGAACTAGCCAAAGAGGTATGCCATACCATGGGTCATAATGCTCAGTATATAAACTGGGGGGGTTGGCCAGGGCCTGCCAGTAGCAGCTCAGGGGCTGGCTGGGCACTAGTCAGCAGATGGTGAGCAACTGTTGTTGTGCATCATTTGTTTTTTCTCCCTTACATTTGGATTTCATTCCTCTCCTCCTCCCCCTCCTTTTCATTATATCTTATTATTGTTCTTTCATTTTTATTTCAATTATTAAATTGTTCTAATCTCAACCCTTGAGTTTTACATTCCTTTCTGATTCTCCTCCCCATTCCTCTGGGGGAGGGGGGAGTGAGCCAGTAACTCCATGGTACTTAACTACTGGTTGGGGTTAAACCACAACACCATGCTAATGGAAAAAAAATAAAAAAAAAAGGTTAAAGAGCAGACGAAGAATACACAAGAAACGATTTTCAAATGAAGCAGAATTCCTGGATGCAAGGATATTTACTGGAAAGTAATATGATAAACAGTTTACTGTATATACTACACACGCTCATTTTGGCATCAGTGAAGATTCCTAGTGCTGAACAAGAAGGCATTTCTATACCAAATCACTGTTTAAGACTCATTGATTCCTATAAACCAAACCTGATGCTTCTCATATATGCTTTGACTAGGTAGCAACAATATAGCCTTAGTATTTTTAGGTCTAGTAGTCAGAGTAAATGTAGCATCTGAACTCCATACACCATTCCATATAATCCATAATTTAAATTCACATACATTTCTGCATGGATAACTGAAGTTCCTTCGTTATCCAAGTTAAAGAAACACTTTTTTCCAGCAACTGGATTCAAAAGGACAATTCACTACCCACAGTATCAAAAGTGCTTTATTTCTTACTTACTTAAATAAGTACTTATTTACTTCTTACTATATTACTTACTTAGAGTAAGACTTAAATCACTACCCTTACTCTAAAAGAAAGTTCAAATAGCCTTCATTGCTATCTGGTCCATAAAGCAAAACTAAAATTGTACATTTAGTTTTTGAAGGCAAGAGATAAAAACAATGATATAGTAACACTTCTAAAGGATGCAATAAGAAGCTATACTATTATAACAATATTAATTGCTACAGACTAGTAAGTTCAGCAAGTGTACAGTAGCTGACTAAAAAATACTGGATGCCAAAGATGAGCAATTGCACTATATTCATAAATAGTTCACAAAAATACCATGTAATAAAGTTCACCAATAATCTTATAGAAAGCTATTCTATACATTCTTTTCAAGAAGAATACATACATTTTCTTTGCACACACACTTATTAAACTTTTTTCTGAGTAGTGGCAATCTTCAAGGCCTGTTAATTTTAACTCAGCATTTTCTCACACAGAAATCTCCCATGTCAGCCTGTCATATTTTCAGCAGCCTAGAAACAGAAAAGAACATTTATTGCAAGTCACCAAAAGTAGACACCACGTAGATTAAATTTAATCTTTTCTTGCAACTATTTTAATTTACCTGAAGTCTAAATAAGCTACTTACAAAAACTGTAGGATGGATAGCATTGTTCTTTAATGAATACTTCTGGGTTGTGGTTTTTTTTTAAATAGTCAACTGCCATTAGCCTTTATTAACATAGCCATTACTGTTTGCTTGTGTTAAATTGTGTATCTTGCATCTGAGCAGCTTGTAACCTGTACATTTTACCCTAATGTTTTCAAGAAGTGCTCTAATGCGTGATTTTTTTTTTCCTTTGGAGTTTATACCATTTATAGTAATTATTACTTCCACTGATACAGATATAGTAGACATAAAACTCAGAAAGACACTGATCATAACTGCATAACTCAGCGCCAATTATTTGATTAAGGTCGTAAGTATTTTTATTACTGAGTAACAACCCAGCCAACAAGGTATAGTTGTTAGAGACATTGGTAGATCCACTTAAAAGCCAGTTATGGGACAAACAGGCACAAAGGATAGCAACAGGAATGATAAACCAGTAAAAGCAAAAGAAGTAGTAAAACAGCCCTCAATTACTTATCTACACAGTTAAACATGTATGTATGCACACATTTAAGCATGTACACAAATACAAAATATGCATGAGTATAGAAAAATGTTAAAAATGAAGTAAAAAATTTGAAGACTGGTGAAAAATAGCCCTGGCTAGCATTCATTTAGTCAAAAATCTGTAAACTGAATTTTCTAAGAATCAGAATGCAGTCTTCCAGACCAGAGATAGGCAGGCTAGATATAGGTTTCCCTCCCCAGAAATAAATGTAAGAAACAGGGTTAAAGAAGTCATGATGTTTAGGTAGACAGTAAAGAACTAAAATCCTAAAATCTCACCCAAGTGAGAATGTATTTTTTTAAAGCAGTTACCCTCTCTACTAGCCAACCAGGTAAATGCTAACCATCCAGGAAAAGCTCTATAGTATACACAACATGAAATCTGCTCGTTTGTCTTTCAAGAGATTCAAAGCACAGGTTAATGTGGTAAAAGCAATATGTGAAGACCACATCAGCAAGCTGCATCCACTTTTTTACAAGTGCTGCTGCATACTATTAGGCCTGAGGTTGTGGAAATGAGGTGATGCAGATTAAAGGAGAAAGCATTAACCTATTTGCGATATGATGTGGATAAGGGGGCAAAATGGTGGCTACAAACATCCAGAATAAAAATCTGGGCGGTTTTGTTGGGAGTTTTTTTCTTCAAAAGAGTTAACCTAATTATTTCTAAAAAGATTTTCTTCATACCATTTCTTGCTTCATGCTCCATTCATAGAATCATAGAATCACGTATGTTGGAAAAGACCTTTGAGATCATCAAATCCAATCATTAACCGAGGACTGCCAAGTCCACCACTAAACTATGTCATTAAACACTACATCTACACATTTTAAAAATAGCTCCAGGAATGGATTATTCTCACACAACAGTTGATCTCCTTGATTTAAAAGTAAGTCATATCTTAAAATACAGTTTACAAATCAAAGTATAGCAAGTTGAACATACATCTCAAACTTGCAAGCTCTTTAAGCAAAAGCATTACCTTCAAAGCTTCTGTAGCCTTACGCAGTTCTTTAATAACAGATGATAATGCTTCTGGATTTATTCCCTGTTCACAAAGCCGCACACAAATAGACAAGGTCTCCATATCCAAGCCAGTGTTTAATATTCTTGAAATCTCAAACAGAACTGCAACAGAAAAAAATGAAAGCACTTTAGTCCCTATGGACTATGGAATTTCAACGACTGAAAATATTATTCACCAACATTTCATTTGTACTGTAAAGTCTGTGAACACAGCAGTTACTGAAAGCTCTTGCAGTTTGAACCTCAACAACCGCGTTCATATTCAGCCTTCCAGCATAGCTAGAAGCCACAGCTTCTAATACCATGCTTTTCTGGTTCAGAAAACTTAATACTGGATAACAGATTTTGAAAATTAGTAAGTGAAGAATTAAATAATTCACATGCTTGCCAATTATGTAAAAGATACACTATAAGAATAATCCATGCTTTTGAACTCCAGATACTGATGAAGTCCTACTAAAATGGCCTGAGAGCACATTCTTTAAAGGTTTTACAGAAAATGTCAGGAGTTTTCTAGCCACCTCCTTCCATAACTAAACCTGGGTTTAAGTCTAACATTAACAGTGGTTTAAGGATAAGCAATACTTTCGATTTTTGTGTGACCTGAATCAAGAGCAACACTGCTTGTCACTGTGAGATGAGGAGTACAGTCAGTTTTGTGTGGGAACAAAGACAGCTTGTTCACCCCTTCCAAACCTTCCCTGGAAGGCCCCTTTTCTTCCAGTCTCATAAACAGTTTGTTATATATGTAACAGAACAACTCAGCTCATTGGGGTTTTATTTCTGGTTGCTACAGTAATCTCTATCCTGAGCCCAAGTCACTGGTGATACAGGTTGATTTTGTACAGGTGCTGTTCACACAGTTTCTGTAATCAAACCTTCCCCAACCTAGGAGAAAGTGAAGATTTTTCTCACCAGGTAAAAGCAGCCTGGCAAGTGTCCAAATTACTGTCCAACTGACAGCTATGAAAATATTCTGCTTTGGTATACCAAAGAGATACTGCAGCACACCTTCAGAGTCACACTCACCCAAGCCAACACATTAAAGGCCTAATATATCCAGTCAATTCCACTGAAGCCACAGGGAAATGTCAGATGCTATGAAAAAACCTCTAGGTGCAATAATACTCTTGAAGCCCACACAAGTAGACTGGATTAAAGATACGCACAAGTTTAAGACATGAAACCTTTTTTGTCAGACCAAAGCCCTAGCTACAAGCCACAAGAAGAGCTTTCTGCTCCACAATGAGGCTTTCTGTCCTCACTGGTCTGAAAGCAAACCATTCCAAACATATTACACATGCACAAAATCTTCTCCACAAAATCCTCTTCAGCAGCCAGTTAAAACAGTAAGAAACAGACGCGTTTGCAATAAAATGCCATTGAACATTAAGAGCTACTGAACTACAAATGACTGACAGCTTCCCAGAAATAAACAAATCTTACTTCCTTTAACCATTCAAAAGGTCATCATAAAATTTGCTAAGCATGTGACCTATTTAGAGGCAGAGCAGTAATCTAACTAAAGATACGTTTCAAATTTTATGTCAGTATGAGTTGTGGTCATTAGTTTCTAATAGAAAATAACTTTAGGTACATCTTTAGCAGAGATGTAGCAGTTTCTCCACAAAAAAAAAACCAACAAAAAAACAACTGAGCTCTTAACAATTCTGCAGAGAACTGCTGCTAAATATTTACATCTGACATACTAGATTAAGCATTTTACTTTTCTAAACTAATGACATAAAATACTTTTTTTAATACGAACCCATTTACTTCCATTAGGTGCCTATTTCTTATGCAGTAAGTTAAGGTGCAACACAATTTTCATGTTCTATTTAAAAATTATTAAAGAGTTATTTTGAGCAGTAAAAAAACCAAAACAATTTATTGAGTGCAGTAAAAGTTCAAACGTGGGTATTTTGAAGAGCATTTAAGTAAATCTTTAAAAATCAAGTGCATGTTTAAGTTAATGGAAATTTGTTTTCTTCTAAAAACATCTGACTGCAGGAAGAGATTACATTATTAATGTCTATCCTAAATAAAATACACGTATTGTTACACAGGGAGCCTGGGCTCCTCAATTTGAAGGCTAGTACACTTTCCATAGCAGTTTTCAAAAGCCTTACTTTGTCTTTAAATCTGCATTACTACCCATTCCATCTAAAACATTCCTGCAGAAGTGGAGAGAGGGTAGGTGTCAACTACAGTCAGGAGAACTTAGAATCACCAACCTTCCCAAACAAGTCCCTCCTCATCTGCACAGACTGGTCTTACCATCTCAAAGCAACAGAGCAGCCACAATACCCCAGCTCGTCCTGCCTGGCCTCCAGCAGCAGGTCAGAGCGAGAAGATCAGGAGCTGAAACACTAATCTTTACATCAGTTCATCTCAGGAAGGTCTTTACTAAGGAACCCTTATGTAACAGTAGCCATAACTATAATACAAAGGAAGATCATGTAAAAATAACAAACACAAAGCAATATCTTCCCAAATACTCTCACTGGGCTCCAGTCCCTCATTAGGGCATTTTCGGAGAAAGTCTTCATAGTTAACAACCCTCAGGGGACTTCCTGGCAGCTTTCCACTCTGCTTGAAACCCATATAAGCTTTTGCCATAGCCATTCAATGGAATTCCGGAGTCCCACACCACGTATTGCTAACAAACACCTCCTGAACCTGCCAGCTTTGATTCCTCATGGGCTGGAAGAGGAAGCGAATACCTGATCTCTACTCATCCTGCTCACGTTTCTCATGGCTTATAAATCTGAAATGTTTCCTACTACTGACAGTACTGCTTCTCTCACATCCACATCCCACAACAGCGCCAGGTGGTGTTTCCCCCCCCATTCTGTACCACTAACTAGCCTTCTCAGAAGGTCTTCACTATGGTTTTTTGTGGGTTTTTTTGGTTGGTTTTGGTTTTTTTTTATTGTACATGGGGTTTCTGACACGAGCTCTCTACAGCAAGAGGATACTGGGGCTCACAGCAGTCCACACCAGTCCAGTGCTGCTCACCGCTGCCACTTGCAGCACCACAGGGCTGGTCCTTCCCCTCCCTGCCACGCACCTCCTTACCCCCAGTTCAAATCCAAGACGCACAGAGCCAGGCAGCACAATTCGCACTAACCATTTCAAATAATGGCAAAGAATAGCAAGTTTAGATGTTTACAAGCCTTAAAAACCAAGGTTAAATACTTAGCTAACTAAAACACCAAGTCAAGTCACACGAGGTCCAGAAATACTAGCACTACATGGGTATTCCAAGTATTTCAGGCATCACGCATAACACGAAGTAAAAAGAAATTGCTACGCGCAGGGTCCTTAAGCAACTGCAAACCATAACCCTCCTCCCAGGAGAGGCACTTGCGTTCGTTAGGAGCCGGCTCAAGGCCCCGCTACCCGCAGGGCGAGGGCAAGACCAGCTCAGAGAGGCCAGAGGCCGGCCCGGGGCTGCGGACGCGGCAGGAGCAGGACCCAGCTACTGCCCTCGGCCCGGCCCTCCCGCCTCGGCCACCCACCGTCCATCGTTTCCCGCACAGCGTTGAGGCTAGCGGCGTTGCTCGCCATGGTGACCCCGCACCTCTCACCCGGAAGCGGAAGTCCCCTCCCCGCGTCCATCAGCACCGTTCAAACACTCCCACCCCACTGCCCCCAAACGACACCCGAAACGGAACGCCCCCGCTTAACAGCAGGAAAGCAAAGGGCGGGATTTCTTTCGAATTTGTGTAGCGACTCGCCTGGCGATTGGCCCGTTCGAGTGAGGGGGGAGCCCTACTATTGGCCTGGTAGCGAAGACTGCTCGTCGTGATTGGTCAGGACTCGGGAGGGGGCGGGGCTAGTTAAAGAGCCTCCCGGCGCGGCGGAGGCGGGAGTTGTGATTTAGGACGAGCATGAGCGGGCGCAGGCGAGCCCCGGTGGCCTGGTAACGGCGGTAGGTGGTGCCTGAGCGGGCCTGGGCCTCGCGCCAGCCGCGTGGCGGCTCCTGAGGGTGGCTTGGGGCGCGGCGCGGCGCTATCGTCTGGCGTGTAGAGGGAGAAGGGGCAGCTCCGTGGGGCTCTTGTCCCCTTTGCCGCCTCGGGTGAGGGCGCCGCCGCGGCGCGGCCTGACGCAGGAGGGGGCGATGACGCTTCACTCAGCTCCTCGGGGGCTGGCACCGGCCTTGGTCCGTTGGCGAGCGGGGACCGCTCCGCGGGCATAACTGCTTCTGCAGGGCTCCTGGCCGCACGGGTGGCGCCGGGCGTCTCCTCAGGTGCCGGCGCCAACGCTTCCCGCTGCCCGCAGCCAGAGGCCTGGGGGGCCCACCGGTGTGGGCCACGGCAGCCCCGCCGCCAGCCCCCGCTCGCCCTGGCGGCTCTGCGTGCCCTTCTGTGCCCGCCGCTTAGCCCGGGCTGGCACCGGGGGCCCCGCGGGGACCGTCCCGGTGGTGCCGCGTTATTTCTGAAGCCCTCTGAGTGCCAGAGGCTGGTATGTGAGCTGTCCTCCTGGAATACAGGTGGCTTCATCGCCGTTTTGTGTATTCTGATAGGTTTTTTGTTATCGCTTGCTTGCTTTTCTTGAATCGCCTTTTCAGAGTGACCTTTCCTGTTTCGTTTTCACGAGTTCAGTTTGTTTTCAGTTGTTCTTTCTATCAGTCTTATTTGTCAGCTTCCAACGTCGGTAGGTCCAAACCAGAGCTAACTTCGGTTTTTGTCAGTCTTTCAAATGTTTCTGGCTCCTTAAAAATAATTGATCCTCTCTTCCTGAAACTTTCAGGGTGACCCTATAAAGTCAAAATCATAATTGCCTTGCCCCCACCCCCCCCTTAATTTTTCCTCTCCCTCTCTCTTCTCCAGGTATACCTTAGTGTTATGTGTGATACAAAAGAAGCTAAAATGCAGATAACACCAGAAACTCCAGCACGATTCACCGTCCTGAATCCTTTTGAAAGTCCCAGTGATTATTATACTCTTCAGGAGCAGATTGTCTCCAGTCCTTCAGTCTTTAAATCCACAAAATCCGCATCTGTAAGTTCTATTCTTTAGTTGTGTAACTATACAGATGTAGTGCTAATATTTTGAAATGCAGTAAAAGGTGTATTTAATTTAGCATATTTTGATGTACATACTAAACCGAAGAATTTTGGTGGTGTTTGGTGTCTCCTGTGATTCTAGGGGTATGCTGCCTTGAATACTTACTTTGCCACTTACTCTTCCAACCTTTCTGAATTATTTTTTCTTTAGATGTTAGGTGTGTAGATTAGTATATATCCCCATACACAGATGAAAGTAGATAAAGGGCAGTTGTTGGATGTGGTGCTTTTGTCTCACTTAAAGTGGAAAAAAAACAGTTCCTGCTTATATGTGAAGCAGGCTGGATTCAAGTAAAACAATTGCATTTCTGTTATGAGCTGTTTACATATTCATAGAATCAAGTTAACTTTTTAGTTATAAATTATATTTTGGTTTGCAGTGGGAATTATTTTCTGATAAGGATTAGAGATTATGCTGCACTAATGAAGCTAAAAAGACTCACTTGATAGATCATTTTTCAAGCAGATATTTTAACAGTATTTTGTAATTAAGTATTAAAGAGTAGAAGCAGCTTTATTTCTGAATTGGGTCTTGTTGTACACATTGTGTGGCTTTATGAGGTAGACTTTGCAGAATGCATATGTGGTTACAACTTCTAAGTCTTGCAAATACTAGGTGAAAGGAAGGCTGCTTTGTTATTTGTATAACTTGGGTCAGGTATGGACACTGGGTTTTTATGGAACCACAATTTCGATTGTGGCAATCTAGAAGCAACTAAATTTTATGCCTAATTCTTTAGTGGATCTATCCTCAGTAATCAAAAAGAAATTGACACCTCAGTTTGTAAATATTAGCTATGACCTTCCACTTTATATTATCTTGTAAATCATTGTAATACCACTACCAGGATAAAGAAGCCTGGTTGACTTACTCATTTTTAAAAAAAGTAGATAATTTAAATAGAAACTCTTTTGGTTGTCTTTGACAGAGGCACTATATGGAAGCTATGATTGTGTTGTTCCATTGAGATTTGTCCTGCGATTTTATTTTAATCTTTTTAGACTAGCAAGCTTTAAGATGTCCATTTCTTTTTTTAGACACCAGGAAAATTTAGATGGTCTATTGATCAGCTTGCTCTCATAAATCCTGTGGAAATTGACTCGGAAGATGTTCGGCGTCAAGCAATGTATTTGAGTCATGCTAGGTAACTTACAATCTGTTTTTCTGCAGTGAACTTAGCTTGAATACTAGAACACTGTTCTTTTGCTTTATTGACATTTCAACACAGCACTAAAGACTTTTATTCAAATCTTTTTAACAGAGTTTTTTATGTGTCCCTGATGTGGATATAATACTTAAATGAGGCTGCCTGCGTGTCACTTTTTTAAAAATGTTAAGAACCGCTGATCCACTCTGATTGCAGTTTGGAAGACAGCTAGATGAAGGCAGTCAATGGAAGCAAGGAAGTGTCTTGCCATTGATTGTTACCAAGCTACCTCTTCTGCTCCTTGTCACAACACAATTTATCTTCTCAGAGCGTTCCATACTAAGACCTATGAAGTGTAGGCTTCTTTGGTCTTCAGGACTCCTGCAGAAGTATAGAGCTGGGAAAGCTAGCTAGGTAAGGCTTTTCAAAAGGTACAGATCGGACTTAAGGTGAAGGAGGGAAGGCCAGTAAGTTTGCCATCTTTGAGAAGGTGATTGCTAGTTACTTGAAATAATTTGGGGATCTTGATCTCAACTTTTTCTTTCTCTGAAAATAACTTCCATGGGGAAAACAAGTAAGTAAAACAGGCTTGGTATTCACAGCTAATTTTGAAGGATAGTCTTGCATGTTAATAGTGAAGAACAACATGCCAAGTGAAGGTGGTCAAGGGAAGGCCACAGTGGTGAATTCTGTAGATGCTCCCATGCATTCCTTGGATACAAACTTGCACAAAGAATGCACCTCACAGCATGAAGCACCACAATAATAGAATAATAAAACAGTCTTCCATCTTGTTTATGCCTATAGGACTTCCAAGTCCCGTTAGTGAAATGAAACACAGATAGAAGGCTGTTTAGGGCAAGAGTCTTCTAAGTATTCATAGAATGGTTTGGGTTGGAAGAAACCTTTAAAGGTCATCCAGTCCAACCCCCCTACAATGAGCAGGGACATCACCAACTAGATCAAATTTCTCAGAGCCCCATCCAACCTGACCTTGAATGTTTCCAGGGATGGGACATCTACCACCTCTCTGGGCAACCTGTTCCAGTTTTTCACAACTGTCATTGTAAAAACATATTGTGAATGAGACATAGTGTTCATAGTGTCTGACTGAACCTACGTCTCTCTTTGTGAACAGGAAGAGGTATAAGAAGGAATATGAATTTCTTGCTACAATAGAGATGTAGAAAGAATATAAGTGTCCTCAGCTGTATCTGTGAATCACCATGTCTTAATGTCAGTATTTTTCTTAACATCTGTTTGATTTCTGGCCTTCCTCTCGCAGCCAGGATGTTTCAGAATTTAACACTTCTTGTATATTATAAAGCCTTAAGCCTTATGTTTTTAGGGACTTTATTACATTGTTTCTGGAAGCCTATTAGAATGCATAAACTAGCTTTAATTTAGACTGCTTGGGTGACAATTCCAATTATGATTAGTGGCATGGCCTGTAGATATAAACATGTTGTCTTAGTGGGTCCTTTCAGTCTGTTCCACTGTTTCATCCCACTGTGACTTGCCTTTTTTTTTTTGTTGTTGTTGTTGTAAATCATCTCCTATAACTAGAAAGGGTCTGTGTCCATGCTTTCACGTTTCAGTGTAGTACAGACCAAGATGGTTATTTCTGGTGGCTGCAAACTGTATGTGGTTAAATGCAGATATATATATGTGTGTGTATAAGATTCTGTACAGCAGCTGATTTTGACTTGCATCTTATAAATGCTGATTTATGGAAACTAAAGTGTTGTAAATGCAGCTCTTGACATTAAAAATTCCTGATAAAAAATTGAGGGTTTGAAGCCCATGTATAATGTTACGCAGACTATATACTCAAGCTTGTGAACAGGTCACTTTCTCGATTAGTTGCAAGGAACCACAAGCATAAGAAATCACGTGTGTAAGTATTTCTAACAGTTCTGTTATGTAGTGAAAACAGTTTAGCTAGCAGCATGGTGTAAAAGCTCATGAGCACTTTGCAAAGTCTACGTGTGTATCACATGTAGACTTGGTCTTGTGCAATATTATTGTTCCCATAAAATGGGCATCATGTATGTGCTGTGTGTTTATTGCACTGTTTATAGAATGGTTAGGAGAATTTTCTCCTGGCAGACTGTTAGTGAGGAAATGGTCTGTCAGTCACTGAGCAGATAGTGACACAGACTTGTCCACAAACTTTCCTCCCTTTTTATTTCTACTGGTAGAAATTGAATGTTTCTAAATTAGATGCTATGCTGTTATATGTAAAGTATTAAAAAAATTTGTACTGCTTGCATACTGTGTGTCACAGTTGCAATTGTTACGTTGCTTGAAATTGCATACAAGACTGGCTTGTCTTTATTCTTGGTAATGTGAAGTTTTCACTTTGCTAGTTTCCTGGAGTTGCGCACAAAAAAAAACCCCATCCTCTCATGCATTAACCAGCACTTTTAGCAGGAGCTGTTTTTCCCAGTTTCTCTGTTTCTCCTTTGGAATCTGGCTTGTAAAGATGCTTATTACTCATGATCCACCATGTATAATGATGGTGATAATAATAATCAATGATGGTATGCTTATTTTTTTGGTACAATAAGGGAATTTCGTGCAGGTGTCTTCACAGAACTGTCATTTTAGCATCATCTAGGCAGACATAGCTGGAGATGGTGTGTCCAAGTATTGCAGATCTATTCAAAGTCTGATTAGCATAAAAAAAGAGGGCTGTGAGGGGAAGTTTATGCATGTATTGGGTAAATCTACATGTGTTTGTATAGCTGATAATGTCTGTTGTTGGACTGATACCTAAAATTATTCAAGGGTAATTCAGGTATTCTGACTCTGTAAAAGTTATGTAATTCAGCTATGATGAATACTTGTAAAATTTTTTGAAGGTTATAAATTACATAGTAGTAACTGAAAGTGAGACTTGACGTTGACAGTTAAATGAAATTTAAATATAGAATCTCACATACCATTTGAAGATGGATGAAATAACTACAATATTTAAAAAAAAAACAAACTAGGTAAAAAAAGGAATATGTCAATTGATCCAAACTGAAATATGGTATTGTGTCCTGAACTGTAAAAAATATGGCAGACAAGCTATTTGAAAGGGAGAGCTCTGTGTTGGGAAAGTAGGCTGTGTCTAGAATTTGAGTATAAAAACATTCCACAATTATCTTCTGTTGCCCTTTTGTTCCTTACAGCTCAGTTACCTATAATACGTGACTTTGTAGTGAGATTCTTTCTAAGATTAATCTCATGACAACTTTAATAGTAAAATCTAGTCATATGACAAGTTCAAGGTAACTAAATGAATTTTGAGTTTTTGTCCAGCTAAAAATACTTGCTAATAGAAGGAATAAATGGAAGATTTGTAAATATGTACCTATAAATGGTACATTTCTTCAAATGAACTGAGGTAACTGAGAAGTGCATTTATAGTTCTAAATTTATAATATAAGATTATTGCACATTACAGTGAAAACATCATAAGATTTAAAGTTTAGTGCAATTTCATTTATAATGTTTCTCTTAAGCATCTGTTAAAGATTACATGGTTGGACTTTTTTTCCCATTTATGTGATGAGTTTGATAATTGTTTTTTTTTTCACTTATTAGAATTGATAAGGAGACAGAAGACAGAAGACAAAAAGCCATTGAGGAGGTAATAAAATTTTCTGTTATCAAACATATCTGCAAATGAAACCTGTGTCTATTTAGGATTTCAAAACATTAGGATTAATTTCCTGCCTCCTTTCCTGCCTCCTTTCCTGCCTCCTTTCCTGCCTCCTTTCCTGCCTCCTTTCCTGCCTCCTTTCC
>JAVJGJ010000014.1:43263294-43283353 GCA_035590215.1 Microhierax caerulescens
TTTCCTGCCTCCTTTCCTGCCTCCTTTCCTGCCTCCTTTCCTGCCTCCTTTCCTGCCTCCTTTCCTGCCTCCTTTCCATTTAGCAGTAAGATAACTCTTATAAGTATATAAGTTATGGTTTAAAAATACTGATTATTTTTGGTTGTACAGTAACTGTCAGGTAACTTTAGTTTCTTTTATTGCATTTCTAAAAATATAGCAGAACCTTGCTGATTTTTTTGTTTCTTCCAAAGTCTGCTTAGTTGGAGGCAAGACTTTCTCCTGCTAGGTTGCCATTCTTTCCCATTTTTAAATTTATTTTTTTACTATCCATTTGTCTGTCAGAGAAGGAAAAGTAGATAGTTTCAAATCTTTGCTATTGAAATTTTGGTTGTTTCAATTTCCATTTAAAAATAAAAAAAATAAGGCTGTGATAGGTAAGTCTTTTCTTACTGTTATTGACCTTCTCATGTTATAGTTGGTTTCTGTCTCCGCAAACAAAAATGTTTTATGATTCCTTAAAGGTGTTACATAGTTGACCTGCTGCTAAGATGCTATGTTGTTCTAACTATGCATTAAAAAAAGATATTTCTTCGCGAGGTATGAGCTAATGGGTTATGCAGCTGAACAGCTTGAAACCATGTCTCTGATAAAAATTGCGCCTTTAATAGTTTGGTGTTTCAAGCTGCGTTTTTTCCATTTGCTTTGAATCTTCCTTTTATTGTGAGTAAAGGATTTGCCCTGTATTTCTTGAATACATTGTAGTGTTCATCTGTTCAGCATCAGGGTGTTCCTGAGTGCAGCTGTGACAGTAGATACAGTTTCTGGTTCAGAGAAAAATACTGAAGTGCCAGTACTCGTAAATGTTTCATTGCTAACCAGTTTTGCCAGATACACTGATAATATTGCCAAAAAGCCTTGGGTGTCCACTTCTTTGACTGTTACTGCAGTGTCTCTTTAGTGCTTCTGTGAAATAACTCTACTGTCAAAACACAACAATTTACCAAATTGAAAATTTTAAAAGGATTACATTAAACTACTGTGCAATAAGTATGGTAGAGACAGTTCACATTTTTTAAATAAGCAATTTGTCTTAAATGAAACTTTTGTACAGTTTTCATTCTGGAGACTTTGAAAGATCTGAGTCGGTATCTGTCATAAAGAACATGGGGGTCATCTTCAGATCAGGTTGTGTTTTCTTTAATCACTCTGGGCCTGAAAAAAATGAAATATATTTTGGGTATAAGGGATAACTGTCTTATAGGTTTTGGGGAAGGAAGAGTTAGAGTTAAAATTCTTAAAATATAGATCTGTGAGTAGCAAAAGGTACGGCAATTTTTTCTTGTTCAGGATGCTGATCTAAATTTGAGAGTCTCCAAATTTTAAATGTTAAGATAGTTTGTTTCTGTTCTACTCTAGTTTTTCACAAAAAGACTCATAGTTCCTTCTCCTTGGACTGAACATGAAGGCAAGCAAGTTTCTCAGTTTAATTCAACTAAACGTAAGTTGCTTTAGTGTGTCCATGGAAAATTATCTAGCTTTTGGAGAAATTGTCAAGCACAATTTTTTTTTTTTAAGCCTCAATTTAAATTTTAAGGACCATTGCTAAAAGATGTGGCACAACTGATTTTTAGCTGTTCTCTCCCAAGTGCCTTCTTTCTAAAAATATAGTTTATTAATCCAGAATCTTAGATAATTTTTCCTTCTTGTTACTTTTGGCTCCTGTTCTTTATTAAATCTTTTTTCCTTTCGTACTCTGTGTTCAACCAATTTAATTTACACACACAGCTTTGCTGTGTTAATACTGGTAATAGCAAAGTCTTCTAACTTTGCTCTTTATCCTGGTACCTGTGCACCTGACTTACCTTGACTGCCTTCCTGCCAATATAAGTATATGGGAAAATTTGTTCCGCAGTTTTCCACTCTTAACTTTGATGTTAATTCTTGTTGTCCTGTTAGTGTCCTGCTAGCTCAGTGTCAGTGTGCGTGGGGTTGTGGGTTTTCTAAGTTTGTTTACACCATTATTAGATTTCATTAATTATGCTGTTTATTAAAGTTTATATATAACAAACAGAATACATAATAAATGGATTACAAGCTGGACAGAAGTCAGCTAGAGTATTGTTTGGTAGGAGATTCTTAAATAAGTGTGTGAGGATTTTTGTAAGGTTTGGAAGAGGCTAAACTGTTAAAAGTTTTTGTCGAGGAAATGCACCTTGTGGATACTGTACTTTTTAATTGTCAATTGCAAGATCTCCAGTGCTTGAGCAGAGAACATAAGCCACAGTCTTAGACCTGGGAAAAGGGAGTGTTGAAAGAAAAGAGTCTAATGTGTTCCTTAGTTGTATAAAAAAGGCGGAGTGGTAGATTCTTCATCTTTGTCTTCAAGTCCAGACGGCACGATTTCCTGGAAATGTGTTTTACTTGAACACAGCCTGTTTGGCTAAGCATAAACTGAGTTTTATCTTTTAAATCTTTTTCATGTAGAGGAGGCTGCAGGAGACAAAGATTTGGGCAAAGTTGATGCCACTTCACTAAGCATTTTTTGAATAGATGGGTGCTAAAATTCTCTTAATTGGCTACAATGGCAACCTTTTTTCAGTACTCCTTTTTAATCTCTTCCAAACTTCAATGCAAAAATTCTTAGTTGTATTAAACATTCTAACTTACTGCTATCAGTTCTCAAAACTCTATATGCAATGCATGCTTATATTTAAATTCTTATCTGTTTTACAGCCATAGATCTAAATAACATTTCTCCAATTGGAAGACAGCTAATGTTGCAGCCTGGGAAAAGCAATGGTGGGTAAAAGGCAATGTCTGAAATTACAGGCTTTTTCTGAAGCACAATAACCCATTTTCAATGGCTATTCAATTTAAAAAGAGAATGGTTTTTGTTAATGTTCCTGTAGCAATAATTTTTGTTTAACTGTATGGTACTATTAATTATAATGTCCATTCCTCATAGTAATTTAATTGTGATAGAACTCAATTTCATATTTTTTTCTGAAGTAAAAACTGAAGTCTTCTGTACCTGTAGAGTGCATTTTTTCCAATGAATGCACCTTTTCTTAATTAAAAAATGATTATAAGCCTCAAGTTTATGGGTAAATTACAGTTTCAAGAAACCTTTAATGTGTTGGATCGGTTTGGGTTAGAGAATCTTGACTATTTCTCTTCCAAAGAAATAGCAGAAATCTGAAAACATCTTTTAAACAATTTCATTTTAGTTAAATAGGTATTGGTTTTCCCCAGGGTATTTTGGTGATCTTTCTCCTATTTTCTTTTGAATCCAGAGACCTCTCTCCTCAGTTAAGAATGCCTCTCTAGAGGCTTTTGTGTTACAATCATTGTTTTGTTTTTTTAAAATCTAGGCCTGAGTGTGCTGCATATAGTGTTGTCAAATCAGAATCCTAGCTTTAATTAAGTTTTCCTTATTACAACTGTAACTTAAATAGCTCAATTGCAATGTAATTTGAAATTAAATTTTTGTTTCTACAGTTTTAGTAAAAGGTCACTGGAAGCTAATTTTGTTGGGTTTATTCATTGCAGCTTCTTGTCAGACGGTACTGTCTTTGCCAGTGGACTTTAATTTAGAGAAAATACTAGGTATGTTGTGTAGTATCTAAATTTAATTATGAATGTCTGAATAGAAAACTATTGTATTGTTTGCTGGGGTTTTGTCTTATGAAATATTGAAAAGCAAATGTATGAATGAAAAAATGTTCCAAATAGTTACTGCATGTAGCATGGGACATCAGACTTCAATGATTATTTGAGTGTAGACATAAAGATAAAAGGAGGGACGTGGAGAATAATTGGAAATCGGTTAACAATTCTGAATGCATAAAAGATAGTAAGCAGCAGACACACCCTAGATCCCCCAAATAGAGAAGTTACTTAACTTTGCAGACCTGTTTGACTGAGATTGTTGGCCATGAGCAAGGCTATGCTGTTATTCTGTGCCTTTAACTTAACTGGACCCATGGTGGTGACTAATGTGTGGTGGCAAAAAAGCAGTGCCCATGGAGTGGGGAGACAAGTTCAAATTAACTTCTGATTATAACTGCTATATCAAGCAATTGCTGCCAGCTTCTCAGGCAAGGGGGCTGGAAAGGCCTGTCCGTAGAGGTCCTGTGTGGTAATAGCGGGTATGGCCAGCTCAGGGTGTTGGCTGCACACTTCTGTCCCAGTATTGAAGTTCATGACCCTGACTGTGGACCATCAAAATTAAACCAGAAAAGCAGAACCATATCTATTGCCTTGGTCTTTTGCCTTTACAAATGCTTCCATCAATGCATAGTTTGAGAATTCATGAAAAATTTCTTCTATGAGGAGTATCCAATTAGAATAGACCACAAGCAAAAATAAAACTATCTGCTAAGTCTTAGGATATTTTAATGGGTCTTTGTTAGCATCTGTATGCTTTTCTACTGTAAATTGCTAACTGCTTTAACTTTCTTCAAGTTGTATGTGGTTTGCCTTTGGAATGTATCACAATGACCTTCAAAGCATATGGGAAAGCTGAAAAAGGGTCTAGTTTTGTTTGGATAGTATAGTAACCCCTTTGTCGCAGCTCAGATGGTATAATAACCCCTTTGTCACAGCTCAGATGTGAAGAATAATAATATAATTTTGGGTGAAGGCCACTAAGCAGACACTAGCCAATATTTCTATTTTTTTTATTGCATATTTTAGTTCTGAAGAATGATAGAAGTGGAACCTTAGTAGACAGGATGGACATTTTGTAATGATAACCAGTGATCCTTTGGGATAGGTGCCTAAATTAGATTAATTACTTGCTGTATTGGTAAATCGGATTGAATGGTTTTAGCTATATATGTCTCTGTAGTGGAAGATTATTTTTTTCTTGCATTCTTATTGAAAGTTACTTCTTCACATTTCTAGGCGAATATTTTAGGACGGATGAATTTGCAGATCAGTCTCAGGAAAATCTGAGTTCTTCATCACTTAGAAGAAAGCTGTTTTTAGAGGAAAATGGAAATGTATCTGGGTGTTTGTCCCCTTCTCTGCATAGTTCATGTAGTAGTCAGCCACTTGGAGTGCTTTGTTCAATAGACATATCTCCAGTCCGGTGCCGAAGCCCTCTGGAAACATCTAGTTCAGTAAGTAGCCTGTTTTGGGGGCTGGATGGGATGCGTCTTACCTGGCACGGGAGTAGTTCTTAGAGCAGGCTGTATGGATTCTGTGTTCTAACAGACTTCACAAGATGGACAACCGTGTTTTTAATAAGCTGCAACTGCTTTCTGAGAGAGGTGTTAGACCAAAGGGTGATATATTCTTGAAAGAACATATTACTTTTTATTACATCAGTTATTATGTTGTGCTGCTATTCCTTTGTATAGAAGGAATTATGCTTTAATTTTACATTGTGAAAAAGAAGTAGGAATTGATACATATTCAAGACTTGCTGGAAGCATGTGAATTTTTTTATTTTTTTTTTTCATAAAATGTGAATACAGAAAAGGCCTGTTCTAAATCCATAAGCTGAGCTGCTGTCTAAAATACTAGTTGATACGAACAAGTGATATAATTATATCCCTTATAGCTCATAAACTCATTTATGGTAGAAGAAATGACTTGTGGATCTTTGAATGCAGTGCTAAATATACTTTTTTCCTTTCCATTGACCAGAGATTTCAGACGAATAGGTATTTATTAGAACACAGAACGTAACGTCTGTGTTTTGAATAAGCGAGATACACCTTCTTCCCAGGTGGACGTAGCACAGTTAAACTGGTTAGGTGGTATGCTTCCCTCTGTTTGCCAGCCGAAATGCGTGGAAAAAAAACTACCCTGGCAATAGCTTACTATGGTAAACTAGTACAGAATTTCTACAACACAGTTGTGCTGCTGGAAGTGACTTTTCTTTTTGCACCATACTCTTAAGCAAGATCACAACCGCTATTCTCTTTTCGTAAGGAAAAGTATTTTGTCTGCTGCTGCGTTAAGTAATTCAGATAATATGTGTTCTATTAAAATATAAATAATGGCTGGCTTTCATCTGCATTGGTATAAGAAAATGAGATTAAGTGCTTGACTATATAGGTAGATAGCATTAATTCTCTGTCTAGGGTTCTCATAGTTCTTAAATATAATGAATAATACAGTCTTACCTGACATGTGAAATTTGAGTGCATTGCTCTTTTCTGATGTGGAGGGATAAAGTCCAAGTGAAGAGCTGCAACTGGAATATTTAAGCTAAGCTAATGATAGACACTGTCATTATACAGGATTAGTTTTCCTCGTGCTGCCATATTAAGCTTTTTATATATACATATTAGTCAAAGTTAACATTATGAAAATATGCTTCTCTTTGTTTTTTTTTATTTCTTTCTTTTAACTGAAGGGTCAATTTTCGTCAAGCCCTATTCAGGGAGGAACAAGGGCTTATAGTCTGGGAAGTATAACCAGTCCCACATTTCCAGAGGGATCTCCTGCACGTAATGGTTCTCCTAGTTTTTCACCAATTGCTTTTCACATAAGAAAGACACCACTGTCAGGTATGGTTTAATTGTACATGTATTATTCTCTCTTGATTTATATATTTTTATTATAATAATGGCTGCATTCTTCCTAGAACTTTTTTCTGTTTGGAGACAAGTTACTGTGCTTGGTAGACCAGCAGTCTCCTATATGACACATTTAGTGTTCAGCAGTGAAATATCTTAATGATGTGAAACAGTGAAATGCATCTGCTTGCAAAAAATGAACTAAGAAAAATATTTTTGAAGAAGGAACTGAGACTTAATGGGGATGAAAAAAAAAATTAAAGGATTAATCTAGTGTGAGGAGGGGATTTAAAGCCATATGCCTGAACTAAGTCAGGTCACAATTTCTGGTTTGGCCCAGCCTGAAACATTTTAATCGGACAACGTTTCATTCGAGTAGTGAAGATTATTTGAAATGAAACTGACTCATAAAGAAATTGTGAACACTTTGTGTCTTCATTGCTCTAGCAAATGCCAGTATTTCATGTTTTGTCTATTACTTTGTCAGACTTAACTCTTATGTTTATACATGATTTTGCTCTGATGAGCCTGGTGGTATTTCAACACCATCAAATGTGGAGATTGCATAAATGTTTTCTCACTTAGATTTTTCTTGAAAACTTTATTGCTGCCTCAAATTTTCTAAGTGCCTGTAGAATGTGTATTGATATCTGTCCAGAAAAAAGCAACAGAACCAGCCTTCACACATTTTTCCTTGAGCGCTGTGTAGTATTGACTGATTGTAGTAGAAAAAGGAAAGGCTCCAATACACCAAACAACATCATAGGAAGCAAAGATAGTAGTAAAAATGGGACAAAAACTTGCCTTTACAATAGTAGTTTAAATGTGCTGTGGTTTTTTTTTTGCTTTTTGTGGTGAGGTTGGTTGGGGTTTTGGTTTGGTTTTTTTTTTTGTTAAGGCCTTGGAGCCAGGAGACAGCGGTCAGTGAAATATTATGTAGTTGGCTGTAATTATTTGAAGGACCGTAGGGCTTTGAGGATGAGGACTTTAATTCCACCTGATACCTGATGGAAAAACTTTGTTGTTTTTTACAGACCAAAGAAAATTTACATTTCGTTCTCCAGATATTCCTTCTTCCTCAAATAGAATGACACCCCCAAGCACAAGAAGTCCTTATATAGATGGTTGTTCTCCAATTAAAAATTGTTCTCCTATGAGGCTTGGAGCACGTAGAGGAACTGCCCAGTATCAAACTTCTGTCATTAGAATACCGATTGCAGTTGAGAGTCACGGTGAGGATGAGGAAGAGAAGGAGAATGCTTCTGCAGCAGAACCTCGTTTCCCAGAAATGGATAAAGGAATAAACTTACGTCAGCAGGACGGCGATACTTTTGCACGTGGTACACATCTTGTGGTAGCAACCGTGTCTATTGCACCGGATCACTCAGAAGCTTGTCATCAAAGGTTGTCATCGTTTCAGGATATAGAAGGCTCAAAGGAAAATAATACTGTAGATATGGCTGATGCAGCTGAAGTGTTAGGAGAAAACACTTGGATAAAGGAAACCATTGGCAATAGCAACGCACCAATGGCCAGCTTTATGACAGGGATTACTTTCAGTATTGAGAACTCTCGCATGTGCATGTCACCTCTTGCAGAAAGCAGTGCAATTCCTTGTGACAGCAGTAGTATTCAGGTAAAAATAAAAATTACTTTTTTTTGCTTTTCTATAAAACTGAGCTTGATGTACAAACTTTTAATGTGTATACCATTCTGGAAGTAATTGTCTGTTTTCTCTTACTGGATGTGGCATGCGGGTGGTATTGTGACTTTTATTCCTTCTTCCTCATGCCCTTTTTCCTCAGTGGAGTTAGCATAACAATTATAAGTTATCTTTACATTACTATGTACAGCAATGCCCTTAACTTAACCCAAACCAATTCTGACAGACATTTTTACAATTTTGCTTTTGTTATTAACTGATGGTGGGTGTTTTGTTGGATTAGTTAATCAAATGCAAGTCATACCAGGTATGACAATCTGAGGGGTTTATTGGCGTTGAATTGTGGTACATTTTTAAAGCCCTGCTTCTTGATTTCAGGTCGACAGTGGTTATAATACACAGACTTGTGGAAGCTCCATTATGGATACTGCAGGGGCTGAAAACAGTTGCAGAGAAAATGATGTGAATACTAATGTGTTCCAGAATAAATCTCATCTGCTTAGAACAAAGGTAGGAGTTAAATTGTGGTACAAAAGCGAAAGGCTTCCCATCTAAAGCAACTGTTCCCTATTTCACTCAGTTTCAGGGAGCCTGAAGGGAGAGACTGTCAGGTGATAATAAAGAGCATGTTAATGTAGCATCATTTCAAGTATTATGTTGAAAACAAGGAAGAAATAGAGGACAAGGTTATAAGCTGGCAATAAAGTTAATGTGTTCTGTGACAAAGGCACAGGTAGTTTCAGAAGAAACAGAGGTATATGCATGAAGGGTAGTTGTGAGGCTCCTCATGGCTTCTGGTGTATGTAGCCTGTCTCCTGTTCCTGTTTCTGCTGTTGCTGCTCTTCTTGTTGCAAAGTTTTTAAATGTGTGACTGTGGAGAAGCACGTTTTTGGGGAAATAGTGTCTCCTACTTTTCATAAACTAGCCTCAAGTTTTCTAGACCATATGTGGCACGCTGACTTGGTGGGGAACTTCCTGCTTGAGTACAGCCTTTTGATTACAAGCCCTCCGATGACGTGTCTGAAAAACAATACATAGCCAGCAAGACTCCCAAGCTCTTAATCTTGTGACTGACTGGAAGGAGTTCTGCTTCTTCCAGAGAATGGGACATAAGCCAAGTTTCTTTGGAGGAGAGAGCAAAGATCATTCCCTCTCACTTAGTAATTATGCTCTTACAAACTTAGTAGCTGATGGTCTACTAGTTAGCATTGTTTACAGTCCTTGAAAGGGAGACAGTACTGGCTAGTAGTACAGAATTACATTAAAAAAGACCTTCAAGTAAGCCCATTCAGCCCTGACTTTTCTGTGTCTGACACGCCAATAGCCACTTCTCTGACAGGGTAAAGAGCAGACTGATGGTGTCACATAGACCACTGACATCAAAATTGGAACTGTCTTCTCCCACTGCTAGTCTTCCAGTTGCTGGATCCTGACTAAGCCCAACTTGCATTTGGGATTAGATATTTAGGTTGGAGGTATGAAGTACTTCATTCCACTCTCAGAACAGAGGGCCCAGACAGAGTGACATTGAAAAAGCGTGGAGGTTGCTGGCTGAAAGAATCCAGTCTGGCTCATTCAGAGCATGTGTGCTCTGAAGGGAGGTGGGTTTTGCTGACAGCGTGTTTCAGTGATTTGTGCAGAGAGAACATTTTATGTCACTTCTTTCTGATTTCAGAAGGGGAGAGATGGGAGGCTAATGTAATAGTAACTTGAAATTTTCAGATAGCAAGTTTGAATCTTGTTTCTTCTGGGGAATTTTTATGAAAATGGTTTTACAATTAACTTTTCCTTATTAACCTAGGAGTGTTCCATTTTAAACCAGAAGGACAATCAGTTGCTGAGAGCAACATCTCCAGAGAAGCAATCCTGTTTCCAGAAAGCAAAACCACATAGTACTGTAGTTGGTCAAAATGCAACTTGTAACGTTTCTGTCTGGAAACATAAAAATGAAAATCAAGTTCAGGGATTTCACAAAAATGGTATGTAGTTTTCTGATGGAGAAAATAAATTGTATTATCCAATACATTTTTCTGTATATATTACCTCAATTACCTGGATTATATGTACTTCTTTGGTTTATTAATGCAAATGTAAGGTGTTTTTTTTTAATAATGTGGGGTTTTTTTCAGGTCTTATTAACAAATGTATTGGTGTCATTAAGCAATCCTTTTGAAAATTAAGGTGGCTAGACTTGGTACAAAGAAACCAGTGTTTTTTCAGAATTGTTTCTTCTGTGATTATGGTCGATTCCATGAGAAGCCTTGTTTAAACATAACCTCAGCCTCAAGAGGAATATTTAAGATAGACTGAGCAAAAGACGGGTAACTTGCATAAGAGCCAACGTAACTGCAAAGTCACCTACATTTTAAGATGTAACTCCTAAAGAAAAATTTCCCACGTGACTTTGGGGGAGAGAAAAAGGAAGGGAGTATTAAATTTGATTCGGATTGCATTTCCCCTAATCAGATTTATTGTGTGGCGGTACAAGCACTGGTACCAAGAAAGAGCCACTGGATAGAAATGAACTGCCAGGGGGGTTAAGGAGAGCAGGGCCCTGGTAAAGGGAGAGGGTTGAGTGTCTGCTGGTATCAGTCTAAATTAATAGTGATGAAACTCAGCTGTGATTTTCATGATCAACAAATAAAACTAGTGTTCCAGAACATGTGTGTGTTTCATAGTAGACTTCAAACTGTTGAGAATGGGTGCTTTGATTTTAATACCAGGCTAGTCCTTTTAATTAAGGTTTTCTTGTGAACAGCAGCATAAAAACTCCAGTGTAGTTATAGAAGTTATGTACCTTTCCACAATTAAAAAAGAAGTTTAATTATCTTAGTAATAAGATAAGCTTTATGTTGAAAGAAACCTTTTAGCAATTCTCTGAACAGGTTTTTCCTTGGTTTGACCGAAAACTGCATATCTGTCAATTAGTTTTACCATGTACTTAAGTAAAATATACTATTGGTTACTTTTAAATGATAGTATTGTTAGTTTAGTCATTGTATTAGTACTAATTTTGATCACCTGACTGCACCAGCATCTCCTAAGAACACTTGTGTCCAAATTGATGCTCTGGTACCCCTTTGAAGGAACATAAGAGGTGCAGTAAGGTTACTTGGTCTCAGAACATTATTAAGAAAACGAGGCAGCTTTCCTTTTATTACAGTAAACCATTAAATTTTTAATTCCCTCTTATGTTTAATTCCTAATACTATTATGCTGCTTACAAAAATTACCAAAATATTTAGATAAACATTTAGAAATAGAATTACCTTTTGCATGCCACTTACTGCAAAAATATTAATATCAACAAACTCTTGATACTTTCAAGAAAACCGTCGATGAACTGAAGTAATGGAATGAGGAGGGTGTGGAAGCCCAGAACCCCCTTTGCTTAATCAAACCGGATTTGGTTCAATTTTATTTGATCTGTTTATAAGAACCTTTTGGGAAAAAAATCCATATGGTAATCTTCTACCCTGAGTGACTTAGAGGGGAAGAAGAGGTAAGGGAAATACTGAGATTCATTCAGGCTCTGTTTGTGGAGCTCTGAAGTAAATTTTGATAGATTAATCAAAAAAGTCCTTTCCAGTATGTGCTCCAGGTGAATTAGTCTTTCTGTCTTTTCACAGCAAGGATGGCCAGTCCCAGGATACTGGATGGAAGTTCTGCTTCCTGTTCTATTCCACAACCCACAGAAAAGCTTGTACCAAAGTGATAAGACTGGCTGATGAGTAGCTGCTGGCAGACTAAGCCTGAAACATGAAACAATTGGTCAGACCTAAATTTGAAGGCAACTGCCAACATTTTTTAGGAATCTCAAAAGAGAGGAGTCATGAACAGAATTGCATAGCCTTAAAAAGAACCTGAGACTTACGTGCAAGCACTGTATGAATAAAACACTTCTTGGAAGTTTTTCATTAATAATTCACCAGTGAAAGCTTTCTGAAAAATATACTTAAAAAATAAGGCATCATTTGGTTTTAGTTCTCACACTGCAAAAAATAGTAATAATAACGACAGTTACTTCAGATTTCTAACCAGCAAACATGGCATGCGTTATTTTTACTTCCATAGCAATTAAATCAATATTTCTGTAACACACATCAGATTGACAGTAATTGAACCAAACATCCTGAATTATTTATTTCACAATATTGAAACAGTGCCCTACTAAAAGCTGGAAATACACTGAATTGATAACTTTTAGGGAATTAATTTTTTTACAGTAGAGAATGAACTCTGTCTTCTGGAAAACGGATTTATTTAATAGGTCCTTCAAAATGTTTTTAGCTTTAGGTTGTAAGGTTTGTAGCTCAAAAGCAAGACACAACTTGTCTTATATTTAAAAGTTATTTATGACTGCATCTTTTCTGTTTCTCATGATAAATCTCTAACAGTAATCAAACTGAAAGGGTCAATTTCAGGTTTCTGGACTGTACAAAGGATTTATTTTTGCAAGTGTGATTAAGAGAAGCAGGGTGATCCAAATTATGATGTGTTTCTGAACTGTTTGGCATATATATAATTAAGATTTTATTTTTTTTAATATTTTTTCATTCTTTCTAATGATCAATGATCGGAAAAGCAATGGCTAAAATATTTGTGCCTTTTTAAAGTATTTTCTTAAAGGTGAGGGAAAAGTAACAGCAGAAATGGGTGAATGTGAGAATTAAGGATCCTCCCACATAAATTGCCTGTATTTTCTGTCCTGTTTTAATCTTCAGTTAGATGGAAATTATTTATTTTATGAAAGGATGCATATTTTTATTATGTTTGTAATTGTATTGAAGAAACCTACTGTGCAAATTATTACTGTGCAAAATCATTTGACTGTTGTTTCTCTAGTTGTACTTAATGCATTGGTTGGCACACATTGCACAAAATGTTCAATGTTTACATTAAATTAATTACAGTAGTTTTAATGAGAGTCCCTTCTAACATGTAGAAGCATAAACCGAGTAGTGAAAGAGAATAAAGGTGTTTTTTTCATAGCTAGATTGTTGGCGTTTTGCTACCATTTGCAGCACCTCTCGCTGGAGTGCTGCCTGTAATGCAGGTGGATGTATGGTTTGGGTGTGGGCACTGGGGATGACACAAGGAGCCCGGCGAGCTTTTGCTCTCATACTTAGCTAAAAAATGCTCTCAGTTATCATACTATATGGTGCTGAATTAAAAGTGCAGAACCAGTTAAAGAGAGCCAGTGCCTTGCACTTCCTGCTTGAAACTAAATTTTAAAGTTTCCAAAGCCTTTTAGAACAGGATGACAGGATTCAAACACAAACATCTCATTTGTGGTGTGTGGGGTTTGTCTACTGTAATCAGTTAAACTTGTTAATTGTCTCCTTTTGATGCTTTTTATAAACAATGCACTTTCTAAATCTGATCCAATCCTTTACAATGACAACATATGGGCAGCTGAGTAAACGTGGCCAAGTGACAGCTAATATGGATCAACTGTAACCCACTGATTACCCAAGGAACCCACAGAGGAGTAAGTGACTAGTACAGAAGTGTGTGAGCTGTAAGCTCTACAGAGATCTGAGGAACATCTGTAGTGTGTGGAATTGCAGTTCCTTGGCATTGAGAGCTAGGAACTGGCATCAGCAGAACTCATTTACAGAAACTACTATAATCCCAGGCACTTTGTGCAAATAGTTTTACTGAAACAAACTAGCAGCCCTTGATAGCCACCACGCTGACTGAAGTCCCTGGGCTGGGAGTTCAGCGCTGTGTCTAGGAGCATACTTAAAGCTACTGCAGTCCTCACATAAGTGATATTTTATGATTACGTAGGTGATGTAGTTTGACCATAGAAATACAGTTCAAGGCATAAAATAGTTGGGATTTTTTTGAGAATTCTAACTCGCCAGCATCTTGGCAATACAATGCACAGTGATTGCTGTAAAAATTGTTGTTACTTGTGGCTTTTTGTGAAACATGTAACTGCTGATTTCCATCTTTTAAGGCACTTCATCAGATGCTAAGCAATGATTTTAAATTGCTTAAAGGTCTAGAACAAGGACTCATGCGCTTCTGTGGTATGTTTTTCTCTCTTCATCTGCATATTGTGTGCATATATACACACAGCTAATCCAGTGTGAGAGAGAACTTTTCCAGAAGGAAGTGCAAGTCTGCAATTTAGCTTTCAAGTGTAAATTCTGTTAGCACTTAAGGCCACTAACTAGCACAATTGCTGCTTTCAGTACTGAGGTGCTAAAGAGAATGCACTGGAGACTGAAGAGGCTGACTGTCAAGTTCCTGAATAGGCTTAAGGCTGTTTTAAAAAAAAAAAAAAAAAGCACAGCTATTCCTTCTTTTTGCAGAAGCATTTATTTTCACCTACAAGACCAAACTGTAGACAGATGTGGGTTTAAAACTATTCTTCTGCATACACATAGTTATAAAAAGTTTTTTAAAAAAAATGCCAGGTTTACAAATTATTATAGTGTGTATTTAAAATAAAATTCACTTCTAGCATTTTGCCCATAAGGAAAAAGTATGTACATACAAATAATTCATGCATGACTTCTTAACTTTTAAATCCAGCTATTTTTGTAGCTTCTTTTTCTTTTCTTCTGGTTCACTCTTGCTGCTTATTTCTGTAGACAGATCTGCAGCCACATTGTTTCCTAGTATCTACAGTAATAAAAGAATTAGAAGAAGTCAGAACATTTTAAACTCAATTTTAGCTCATACTGTCCTGATAAAAATTGCGTTTACTTGTACAGACCTTTTACAAACACTGGATCAACATCAGCAAATTGTTAGCCATCTAAAAGATAACTCTTACCATCCTATCACAGCCACACCTGGAACACTCAACTGAAGTAAAAGCTGGAAAAATCTTGGGGAGATACCAGCAGTGGCACCCTGCTGCTGACTAAATTGCCAGCAGTTTTCTTGCACCAGATTATATGTGCTGCCTTCTCAGCTGTTTGCTATCCCTTAGCAAATGCTTGTAAGGTAAGGGGTGTGAATGAGAGGGGCGAAAAACCTAACAATTCTCATTTTGCTTTTAAAGCAATCACTGCTGCAGTGCTTTTTGCAGTGCTGTTCCCGTCAAGCAGAGGCCCTGTCAAGCTTAGGACATCGCAAAAAGGCATTTAGCTTTGGTAGAAACTGGGAAAGCTTTTGAAATAAGTTGAAAATAAAACAAGGAACGAGATGAATAGAGAAAAGCCTGTATGCTTACAGAGTATGGCTTGTCCTCAAGGAGAGAGGTTGCCAAAAAGCATGCTGTGCTTTCTTTCAGACTATGAAAATGAGTGACATGCTAGCAGAGAGGAGTGAAGCCAACTATGATGAAGTACCGTTCATTTAAGCAGGATTCACAAAACAATTAGACCAAGACCAGACACGTGTACTCCTCTACAGTTTGCCCATAGACTCAAGTGTAGTGTCTGATTAGAGAAGGTAACGGGCACGTCAGAAGCTCATCACTAAAACTTTAATCTGAGGTTATAAATTATGTGAAAGAGACAACAGCATATACCAGTAGGAAAGTAATTTAATCGTAACACAGGCACCTACGCTGGAATTAAACCCACTGCCATAAGCTGGAGGCTGTGGTTTTGCTCAGCTAGTTAGGATGGCAACAATCGTGACATGCGAAGGATTATCAGAGAGGCTGGGAGAACAGAGAGATGTTACGTCTATAAATTACATTCAATGAGTAAAGGGCACAAGAAGGCTCCATACAAAGTCTAGGTTTCTAGGTACCCTGAAGGCCCATTTCTTGGAGCAACTAGGCAGAGAACCCATAAAACGGGAGAAACAATTCTTGTCTTGGGACGTGGTGAAGAGGTTACCCATAGAACCACCCCTGTAATACTAATTTAAGTGTACTTACTCCAAATGCATCACCACGGTAGAAGGAAAAAAACCCTACACCTTAAAACGCATTATAAAAGCAACAATAAGAAATTTAATGAAAATTTTGCTAAATGGGGTTGCAAAAAAGTAAAACGATTTTAGGGGCAAGATGGAATTTAAAAAGAAACGTGGAGTAAGAATATGCCATTTATCAACAGAATTTCAAGAGAACAGTTAAAAAAAAAATCAGGAAGGTGATCAGTATTACAAGTCAACAGACATCCTTTACGAAGTGAAAATCTTGTCCAAAACAAAGAAATAAATACAAAATTAAGTTAAAATAAACAGGCAAGCCCAAAAGACTGTGAAACAGTCACAAAAATTCTTTAAGGAAGTGAAAGGCAGGGAATTCTTAATCTTTATTAAATCTCACTCTTCCATCGATGGATAGATTGATGATAATAATAGCCTAAAAGCAGGCATGAAGAACATGTAATCAAAGTGTTTAAAGCACTCAAGAAAATTAAGACCAACATCAAGAAAACTGTTACAACCAACCATCATAAAAAAAGAAAAAAAGGTTTAGAACAAACTGCATAAGAGGAATGCTAACAGTGCCAGGACTAGACACTGTCCATCAGAGTTCTAAAAGAAGTGTAAAACTTGTCAGCTAGCAACTGTTGGTGCGTATAAACTCTTTGTTTAAAACTGGTCTTGGTACTAGAAGGAATGAAAGATGATGTAAAGTGTTCCCACATAACACCATACGACACAGAAAATCCTGTATGTATCCTTGTATGGATCTACAGCGTGCTCACATTCAGACTCATGTATGTGCTTTTGCTGCTCCCAGCAAAAAAAATCGTAACACGGAGCTACAAAAACATAAAGGTGATGAGGAAGATCAAAGATACAAATTAGCTTCCAGAAAAAGAGGAGCTAACATAGTGGGTAACAGAAGTACATCGGAATTAAGTGGCATGGGAATGGTAAATAAGATGACTATTTTTCATAGCGTAGAAAATACAGCGTGTCATCAAGTAACAGTATTAGGCATCCTGCTTGGAACAAATGAAAGTTTAAGTGCTTTTTCATAACGGCGAGCTGTGGAACTCACCGTTACAAGATGCTGTGCAAGTCCAAAGTGTAAGCTGGGAAAAGAAGCGATTAGCCATTCCCAGAATAAGACTCTTAACCTACTGAACACAAAGTTGTGAAACACTGTCTCAGCCAGAGATAAAGTTGTGAATAGCTGGAAGCTTTCAACAGGAACAAAGGGAACGATCCCTGCACCTGCATCTCGCTCCCATACTCCTTCCTTACCGGGAAGCAGCACTAGTAACTGATGTTTAAGGTCACACAGTATTTTGTATTAACCACTACAGCTACTCCTGTACCAAGGGTATTGGCTTCACTGTAGAGCAAGAACCTTCACAGAAATTATCACAAGAAGTAGGAGGTGGGGGGCAGAAACCAGCTTGCTTTAGCCTTGCTTTGTGTCGATTTCCAAGGAACAAAGAGTGTCCCCTTGGGGACTGGAGTCATTGCAACAGGAATGTTCCTGAGTTATGTCCACAACAGCAGCTCTGACAAACACTTTGGTGAGCATCAGAAGTGGGGCACTCATCATGGGAAGGCACAGCGGGATGCAAGGTTTCTTTCTACTACAAACTGAATTATCTACTCGCAGTTTTTGCAATCATGAGGACACGCCTTCAACTCAAGCTAATACAGCAGCTCAAAGGTCAGAATATTTACATGCGTTTGGAAACACATGATTTCTTAGAGAAGAAGAATGTTTGATTGTATAAACAAGGACCTCTGACTTATTTTGGGTTTTCTTTTTCCACCATGATTACAGATACTCAAGTTACTGCAACCATCTGTTTACCAAGAAAGTCCCATGTAACTTAATGAAAGTAACTTGCAATGGCATGCAAAATACTCAGCAGGCCTGAGGTGTGAAACCAGGTGAAAACCCCCGTGTCCCAGAAGCACTAAGAAGCTAAAACTGAAAAGTCTTAAGGCCACAGCACGGTTATTAGGACATTACAGTTACTACTACATTATCAAGAGAGAATTTTTATATTGTGGAAGTTGTAAGAAAAGACTGCCATTTACAGCCAGCAATTACACAGTTTTCCTCTGAGCTACCCATCACAGTTACACCATAAGCTACTGGAGCAAAAAGAAGATCCTACTGAGTTCTAGCAGACTGTCAAAAAGAAGATTTGATCACAGAACCATGAAATTCAAGAGGTACTACTTCAGCAAATCATCATCTTTCCCATCAGTGGAAATATCCCTGATGGGCCCAGAAGGGAAATTTAATTTAGAACCCTTTACTCTTTTCAACAGCTAGTGAAAGCAGACTTAATGTTTTATTGAGAGGAGATATGAAGCAATTGCTACAATCTGCTGCTAAATGATTTTTTTTCTTCTACGCTAAATTTCATTTTTCCTGTATGCTGGTTTTTTTAAGATTATTAAAGGGTAATATGATTCTGTGAATCACAAATCTTGTGCCTTACCTTTGGTTCTACCAACACCATCCGGATTTTCTGATGCTGGATGTTGGACGCATCTAACATGATGTTCACTTTAACTTTATCAAATACACATAATGTTGTGTCTTCCACAGTAAGTGATGGTACCTGAAAGTTCAAATTTTTAATAAATCTCTTTATGTTTTTATACAAATAAGTATTTTTGTAGGAAATCTTTAGTGTTAAGTGTCAATAAAAATGAACACAAATTACTGTCCTGAATGTTCAGAGTAATATGTGGTATATATATTTTTGCAATATTTACTCAGGTAATTAAAGTATTAGTAGCATCTATTACAGAAACCAATTCCTGTCAGAACATATTTATTTAGGCTTATAAAGACCATACTGGCACTACTACTACAGATTAATGAACTTGCATTTAGAAAAGCCTCTCACCTTTCTAAATCCAACTAGAATAGATTTTAGTCATTCTGCTCACTTACTAAGTATTTAAGAACAAACCTTATAAAGCATACCTCACTGTTGTAATTCAGTCTTGGAGTTGGTTTATCTTTTTCTTCAAAGAAGACTGTTCCTTCTAACCCATACTTGGGAATCAGAACAACAACTGCATTTTTTCTTACAAATAATATATATGCGTCTTCATTCACTACTCCTTTGTTTTTGAAGAACAGCTATAACAGAAGTAAATACATGAATAAGAAAAAAAAGCACTAGAACATTCTCTTGAATTACAAATATACTGGCTTAAAAAATAAAAGCATTCAAATACAAATCTATACTTCATGATAATTACACACGATATATTGAAATCAAACAAAAAAAACCCCACAGTAACTGCTTACATTACTGTACTATTAAGTGTTCATGTTTGAAACAACAGAAAGTAAAAACATGAATAAGAAAAAAAAGCACTAGAACATTCTCTTGAATTACAAATATACTGGCTTAAAAAATAAAAGCATTCAAATACAAATCTATACTTCATGATAATTACACACGATATATTGAAATCAAACAAAAAAAACCCCACAGTAACTGCTTACATTACTGTACTATTAAGTGTTCATGTTTGAAACAACAGAAAGTAAAAACAATCCTCAAGATGCTGTTATTTAAATTTTTTCAGAAATGCAGTCTTGAAGCTTTTCCTCAAAGAAGCAGCCTTCGTTCTTCATTCCTGCAGACTTGCTCGGTTTTGCTCTACAAAGCACAATTCAATGTTCCCCCCCTTCCTTCAAAGTCAACATGAATTGTCCATAATTAATGCTCCTGTTTAAGAACTACCTACCTGTGTGTGGAATGCAACAGACGCTCTTTGTGCATATTGAGCCATTTTGTGTCGGTAATTAAGATTTTTACACATATCTGCTAGTTTATGTTTATCTGTAAGTTCTGGGTAAGTACTGTCTGCCCCTATGGCCACCGCCAAAAGTCGATGTACTATGATGTCAGCGTATCTGCAGATGAGATTAAATGATCAATGACATATCCAAACACAGCTGGTTTTTGTTTGTTTTTTTTTTTTAAAAAAAAAAAATCACACCAAAAAAAACCCACTT
>JAVJGJ010000014.1:43283453-43321571 GCA_035590215.1 Microhierax caerulescens
TATCTGCAGATGAGATTAAATGATCAATGACATATCTAAACACAGCTGGTTTTTGTTTGTTTTTTTTTTTTAAAAAAAAAAAAAAACACCAAAAAAAACCCACTTAAGTTTCTGAATATAGTTTTGTTTCTGTGAATCTTGCAGCTGATAACTCCCTGTACTGATTCAAGATCACTCCCTTTGCTGACCAATGGCTCTACGCTGCAGAGCCAGAACAAACTACCGTTTTTCTAAGATAAATTCTTTACTATATTCTACCAATAGAGCCTGTATTGTATGCATGTTTACAAAAAAGAAAAAAAAATTACTTTTGAACTAAAGAGTGATGTTTCACCATGACAATTTAAGCCAATCCCTCTTCCCTTTCCCACGTACCAGGCAAATTTAGTGTAGAATGGCATTTCAATGCCACTAATCTGCAAAGCATAATCATGCTTGAACACACTAGTCACAATTCTTGGTATATAACTTTTATTAAAACTTCAGCTGGAAACTTTCAAACACATCTGTTAGCAACTAAAATTTACTAATAGGCCTCCTAAAGTTCCACAAATTATCCACCTGTAAGAAATTTTACTTGAAATGTTTCTAAGGAGCAAAATATGACAATAACTATTTTCCTCAAAACTTAGATACTTCTTGGTTAAAATAAAAAACCAGAAACCCTCATTTTCCAAGATGTATGATTTCGTTACAGTGCAATAGTTACAGTAGCAAGTTTCAAATTAGCAATGTTTTTATATGTACAATATAGTCTCCTCAAAGTTTAAACAGAGCTTCTACCTGAAAAATGACTGGATGAACTCTGCCTCAGTCTCTGGTTGACTTACACAATGCTAACTGATCCCGAACACACACTTCATGCCAGAGATAAACGTTAAAGATGTATTTCTCTTATTTTTATGAGTTTAAAAGATTTTATTAAACCTTAGGATCCTGCCACAGACAGTGAACCTAGGAGCTTACATGAAGACAGATCACCGTGGAAAACTACTGCTGTTACAACTGAAATCTAAAGCTGAACAGAAACTGTTTTGTTTTAAATGGACAACACAATTTAAAATACAATTTTTTCACGAATATATCACTTGTGTTTTCTGAAACTTCTTAAAAATAAAAGTACCTTCTAATAGGTGAAGTAAAGTGGGTATAAATAGGTGACGCTAAACCGTAGTGATGAAAATCATTATCCATTCCAGAGCAGAAATAAACAGCTTGCATCATGCAGCGAGTGGTCAAAATTCGCAACAGTGTATTTAGATATGGGAATGTGGGAGATTCAGCTTTGTCTAATGATTCAGCTAAAGCCTTTGCTGAATCTGTCTTGATTTCCAAATTCTGGAAGGAGGGAAGAAAAAATAAAGAAGCTCAGGTATTACTAGCAAATATTAGCAGAGTATATAAGCAGAAAGTAACAGCTACATCCATGCCAATCTTAGCAACTGGCACAGCATCACACCTAATAACCTAGTGGAATGCCACTACTACAAAAAAAAAAAATCTTGAAGGGAAAAGAAGTACAAATACACATCACAATGTCTAGAAAGTTAAAAGTTTAGTTTAAATTAAAGATGGTGAAACTGGAAAAGTCATTTTTTTATTTCACACTTGTTCATTAAATAAGACTTGTTTTGGGCTAAATTAGCCTCTATCTGATCTAAGGATAGCAGGGAAAGTATGAACACATATGAACACATTTTCTTACTTCCTGACTTTAAGAGAGACATGTTATTTGATGTGACTGACCAATTTTTAAGCATATCAGTGATGTGTGGCTTGAAAATCACATGTAGCTTGAAGAGGAAGAACATTCACAGAAAACAAAAGTTAAAATACAGAAGACTTAGAGTGATTTGCTTTCTTCAGCTAAGGAATGGTTTTAAAAGCACAAGATTCTTCTTTTTATCTAGAGGTACAGTTACCTTGCTACAGGTACCAGCAATTTCAAAGTGCAGCTATACACTTTCAAAATATTGCTTTCCAACCCTTACTCTTGGGTAAGTGGCCAACCAGAGAGAAAAGACAGTTTTTAATAATGAGTTCACTTAATTAGCATGGTAAAAACTTGCCTTGGACTTTGCAGCTTTCACAAGGATATCATAATTGGATGGGGGAGGAGCAGGATGTTTGCGGAGCAAAGCAAACTCTGGGAACTCATCATAAATTTTTTGTGCTACAGAGATATTGGCAAGCAACATGAACTCTTCAACCATGGAATTTGTTTCTCTGTCAACATAAAACATTTTATATTGTTAGCAAAGCATTAAATTATACATTAATTTTGAGTGCCTAATGAAGAAACATTCCACCATCCTAACAAAGTTATATATTAACTAGTGCTTTCGAATATTTATACAATTAGGCAAACATTTTTGAGACTAAAAACGCAGCATTAATTTTCAAATACTGAGTCAGAAAAAAACCCTCTAGAATATTCTAAAATAACAAAGTAAAGAAAAACACTCTTTAAAATGCCCAAAAAAATAGGTAAGCCTCTTGATTTCTTCCTAAGAGTACTGTTCAAATATTGTGCACACGAAGTTTGAAAGCACCATGTTGCACACCATAAAGTTGTGACAGTACACGTAACTAAATGTCAATTTTAGCACAGAAACTTAGTAGTATGAAAAAACATATCTTCAGAAACTGAATCAGTAGTTCCACTTCTAGAACTCCTCAGTAAGATTGTCTGCATGACTCTGCACATGTGCAATAACTGCTTTGTTTTTCTTAAGGTTTCAGTGATCTGTAACTCCCAAGTTCTACTTTCTCCCCTTCGTTAATAGCAGTAGAAAAGCATCACAGAAAAGCCTGTGGGATGTGGAAAGTTTGGAGCTTTGTGCTCTGTTAAATCAGTAGAAAAGACTTAAGTCCATGTAGAAAGCATTCATTCAAAACCTGCTTCCTAAACAGTGCAGTAAAACACAGAGGAATTCTCTCTTCTAGGATCAGCTTGCCCAGAGAAGTTCTGGGTGCCCTCTACCATTGAAGTGTTCAAGGTCAGGCTGGACAGGGCCTTGAACAATTGGATCTAGTGGAAAATGTCCCTGCCCATGGCAGAAGGCTTTGGACTAGCACATCTTCAAAGGTCCCTTCCAACTGAAATAATATAATTCTGTGACTGTCCTATGCCATTAGAGGAGCTCTGTACACAATGTATTATCTAAATGTTGCTACTTAAACATGGCCTTAATTCCATCCCTGTCCCAAATTAACTGAGGAAAATAAAACACATACTTGAGCTCCTTAGTCTGCAGATCAATAGGATCGTGAGTTTCACTGTCCATATGGAAACGAACTTCTGGTGAGGAAAGTGTCAAGGCTCTGGAAGACAGTAAGTGGTATTAATGAATTACAGTAAAGCAGACACAGCAGCTGAGTTGTAAACCTGTACACAACATCTAGGTTTATCATGAAACTTTCATTTATAATTAGCAGAAACTGAAAATAAAATTGTGAAATTAATGTTCAAATTATGATGCTGATACACATCAATAGTAGCTTCTAAAATTTCAAATGCTACTCCTCTGGTTGTGTTTTTATAATGACTAAGAGATCTATATTGACTGATCTTGTGAAGGAAAAAGTAACATCCCAAGTTTGTATTTTTTGGGAAACGAATACAGGGATTTTTATGCAAAATAAAAAGGCAAAATTCTTCTCTATCAGAAGATTTTCACTAGAACAATGGACACAGAGGACCATTATACAGCTTGAGAGTAAAAAGTAGCCAGAAAAAAAAACGGGAGCGGGGGAGAGTTAACAGGGACACAGCCTGGTTTACCCATTATCAGTTCTTTTCTTCTTCAGAATTTTTGCTAATTTGTTTAGTCCACGTAGGCTGGTAGTAATGTGATCATTCATAGTAGCTGAATCAATTCTCATCTGTGCTTCAGCGTATGTAAGAGAAGCCTTGAAGAGGTTGGAGGGGGGGAAATAAAGAAACATCATGATACGTAATTAAATACTGGAAAGAAAAAAAGTTGTCTTTCAAAACTAGTTTGCTGTCAAAATTGGTTCACAATAATACAAAGCTTTACCCTCAACATCTAAATGCATGTAATTCTCAGAGAATAATGGACAAAACAGGACAGATCCATGCAAGATATTAGGAAACACCAGGCATTTACAGTGGGGGGGGTTTATGCTGATCACAGTTTTATTTTACACATTAGAGGTCTAATCTTCAAGAATATATTAAACACCTACAGAGTCCACCGAATTTAACTGACAATTACAACTAGCTGGTACACACCACCCATGTCCAATGTATGTATCCCAACACATTTATACTTTTTAATTGAAATATCGTTACAAAGCAACTGCAAAAAAAAAAAATACTACAGCCTTATAGGTTTAAAAGAACAGGGCAGAATCAAACATTTACTTTTATTTTTAGGATTTAAGCATGATTTTCTAATTCTAAGAAAATTAAATCAATAAACAGGAAGAAGAAAACTTTATAATCAAGTCTGTTGATCATTGCGTTTATAAAGTCTCCAGCTTTTTTTTTTTTTTTTATAAGTATAATATATATGTGACTAACCTTGGAATTAATAATACTCTTTGTAAATCTTGTTTTTAGAATTTCAGCCTTAGGGTTCATCTCCCATATACATGAAAATGCAAGTCTATGAGAGGGAAAAGAAGGGAAAATCTGTTAAATTCCACATATAAAGATCCAGACTTTCTAGTCAAGATCAAAGTATGGATCACACACACATACCTGTCCACATTAGATCTCAGGGAGCATAAATTGGAACTGAGTAGCTCTGGAACCATATCAATCCTCTGCAAAGAATAAAAATAATGACGAGTTATAAGTATGTATTTCAATTTCCTGATTTTTAATATAGTAAAATCTTGGAAACAGTAACTATATTTTTGTGATGAAACAAGTTAAAATACACAGGACTAAGTGTACAGTTCTAATGGATACAAATCACAGGAAACAATAGAGATTTAGCTACCATAGGACAAAAACAATGGAAAAGGCAAAACCAGGCCACTTCTGCAATTTCAGATCAATATTAAAATAGTACTCCAGTTTCAGAACTACATGTCATTAATGCTTCAAACAGGAGTTGAAAGGGATATTGTCCAGATAATGGATTTAAAAAGAAGAAAAAAAAATTCTCCACTTTCAATACAGGGTGAATGACAGAAAACACCTTCAATTTGATAGTCCTGAGCAAATCAAATGCAACCCAAAGAGTCTACCTTTTTTTTTCCCCTTAGTTTAGAGATAACATCTCTACTCCCTAGAACTGAGAGAGGAAAGCAATGAAAATCCAGCCACTTATTTGTACAGAAAGCTATAGAAAACAATTACTTTTTCACATAGATATACTGTTGTTCCTCTTTTTACGGATTCCTCATCCAAAGCATTTCCTGGGCGAATAAAATGACTGACGTCTGCAATATGTACACCAACCTAAAAAACAAGCATTACATTATGAGTCTTATAACACACAAACAGCTCTCAACATGAAAGAAACTTCTCAAGTTATTATTTACAACCCAACTTACCCATTCCCAGTTCCCTTCAGCAGCTCCTATATGTAGTACTAAGAATAGATGAAACCTAGCATACTGATACTAAAAAACTGAATAGTTGCAGCAATTATGCAAAATAAGGGCATGTATGCAATTAGTGGAAAGTTATATTCATTACCAATGCAACTCTTCTTGCCTAGGGGTTCAAATAACCTCCTTCATTTTCTTCAAGATGCACTGCAAATATGGTTTTACTTTTCTGTTTGCTAGACTTTCCAATTTGGCACATCCTGCTATTACAATTACAAATTAATTTATAAAGAAGAAAACCTGACTAAATCAGATATAAGTAGGTAGAGATCTGGTGTTAAGCCTGTAGCTTTTTAGGGGTTTGGTTTTGTTGTTTTTTTCAAAATAAAATGATCATTCCTTAGGCATTACAGCAGTAGCTTCACTTTTTCTACTGATAGTTCCTTATCATAGCTGTAGATACCCATGTTTATACTTAGCTAATGCAGTAAATAAATTCCATGTTAATTTCCTATGCCAAATGAGCATAAAGCAGCGTAGCTTTAGAAGATAGTAAATTCCCACTTCTGACACTGATGTAATGCAAATCAACTCACTTTCTTCATTACCATATCACAGTTGTGCAATCATCATTAACTTCTTTTACAACAGACAGACCTGGAGCTCTGTTCGTGTAATTTACTATTACCACTACTGCACTATTTGCAAAATAAAGGAAGAAGTAAATAAATAAATGACTGGCTTGATTAAAATCAAACAGACAGTACCTCTATATTTCCGTTTTGTAGTTCTCTACAATGTAATGCATCATCAATATCCGTACAGCCTGGAGGATCAACACTACAAACATACAGATGCCTTAAGTCCTCCCTGTATTTCATATCCTGAAATTTAAAAAGTAAAAAAAAAATTAAAATAAATTTTCAAGAACACCTTCCTTATCAACATAAAAATGATCATTTGAGAAAGACACTTTGCATAAGATTTTCCAAAGCAACCAAGTATTTTCAGAGTGCTTTTAGGAAAAGATCTGCAGAAATACTTCTAAGATCAAAACAGATATGCAGAAACTACAGTGCTAGAGAAAAAAAGAAAAAAAAAAAAAAAAAAAGACTATCAAGGACTAAGTATTTTTTTTTCTTTTACAGCAAACAGAAGAGAAACAGAATGCAACCACAATATTTTCATGATCTTAGAATTAGCAGGACCAGGAATCAAGATGTAAGTGAAATTCTGATTGACGTCCAGCTGGACAATTTGTTTAGGATGCAACTGCTCTCAACTCTTAGCTTTCTAAAGCTTAGATAGCTAGATTATTGAAAGGAATTGCACACTTTGGAAATATCGACTTTTGTATGATGGCTACAAAAAGATCCGATAGGCATCTCAGAGTAGACAACTGACTTTTAGAGACCTAATTTACACAGTGATCCCTCCTGCAGTTTACACACTCAAAAGAAATTGGAGTATATAATAAAATATAATAAAAGTAGTCCACCTCAGAAATTAAAATACAAAAAACACACAAAAACACTCAGCCTAGCCCAAAACAAAACAAAAAAACCCAATCCTAGTCCAAAACCATCATGCTAAAATTGTCCCATGATGACATCTTTTCCATACATACTAAAGCAACTATTTCCCATATTTAAGCTAATGGGGAGAACCTGAAATTTACTAATAGCATTTTAAACAAGCAATTCTGCAAAGACCAATTTCTCTTTCTCCAATTATTGTACTGGATTATAGCAGGAATATATTAAAATCTCCTCTCCGGATTATTTTATGTATGACACAGGCTGCCACAGTTGGTTACAAAGCTATTTAGCAGGATGAAAAGCTCTTAGCAATGATCTTACAATTATCTGAATTACAGTCTCTCTCCTTTGCAAAAAAACTTTTTTTTTTTTTTTAAATGAAACACGTGGGGTTTTAATCTTAAAAGGTCTGTCCGTAACAAACACTGTTTTAGCCAAAACCCAAAAACCTGCAGAGGCCTTGTTTCTACAGGAAATCCAATTGAAAGTTCACCCTAAGACAAAACAGTTCTGAACATTTCTCCTCTTTTTGGTACACTGGGATATCCAAGAATGTCACAATTTGATTTAAGAAGAAGGCACAGTAACTATTACAGTAATTTAAAAATTATTACCTGTTCTGTAATGCTCCATGGCATTTTTGGTAGGAAACTAAGGACAGACTGGGAAAAAGGCTGATGAGGGACATCATGTTCAAGCAGAAGAACTTCTGTCTCAGTCTCTTTGTCCCCAGCACTTCCCAAGTTCTTTACAAAATGACCCTAAGAAACAATAGACATACAAATATATACACACCTGTACATCAAGCAATATTGTTTGCTCAAAAGTAAGTATTTGAGACCATTATCCCATAGATTATTAGTATATTAAACTACATAGTATGAGTAATCTTTCTTCAGTTTACTTCCCCATCTTTAAGAAATAAATTTAATTTCAAACATTTAATTGACTCAGGAAGTCTGAATTGCATACATTCCCCTCTTGTCCTACAACAGCACTAATTTTTCCACATTTAGGACTACAAAAGTTGTAAACATGCCAATTCCGTTTTTCAGGAAAGAAAAAACATTGCCGCACAAGCAGCAAAACTAGTTAAGGTCTAACTTCTCTACAGGCTCATGTTGTGCACACATCGCATTCCCTAACACCACATCAACTCTACTTCCTTCCTCACATCTCTCATCCTCTGCAGTAATGCTGTCTTTGCCTTAATGCTCCTTCCATATATTCAAAGTTTCTTCCATTTTTCTAAACTTGCAGGAGACACCTGTGCCCTCATTCATCAAAAGCTTTGCATTCCTTCACAAGCCAATGGAAGCCTCTTCAAAACCTAGTTACTGTTCAACACAAACTGAAGTTGTGTCCTCAATTTCTCTTACATTCTCCTGTATATTTAACAAAGAACTTTTCAGAACTTAGTTACCTGTAACTCAGCCCCATCGTCAATTTGACTGAATTTGGCTACTGTGTTTTAAAACTACTTGCCGGGACAGAGATCAGTGTGTGGATAAGCAAAGTAACAGCGAAAGGTACATTTCTAGGAACCCAAACCAAAATATGGTGGTCCCTTGTTACACTAAATAAAGCACCTTAGTTTGCATATATATGTTCACTGTAGAAACTGAAAAGTAAGCTTTTTAAGCATGATAACCCATACCTGGTTTTGGGGGTGTAAGAGTAAACTACATCATTTAGGGAATTCCTTAATTTGCACCATCGAACGGTACTCAAAAGAACTTAAAATTCACATCAGCACTTTCTGAAGTTACTCAGTGTTCCATATAATATCTTACCTAATAAACACCAAAAAAATGGATAGGTAAAAGTTCAGAAGAAAATATCTGAACTTACATTAGGGTACCTGGAATTCCTGGGCCAGCCGTCAACAGCAACAATTATTCTTTGTCCTTCCAATGTATCTGCTTGTCTTGTTTCTATTCGAATGCGAGGAATTCTGCGATCAGCTGGTGTAAACAAATGGCGCCTTGCCTATTAACAGCCAGAAAAAGGAACAAACAATTTCTGAATAAAGAAAAAAAAATCTGCACTTAGAATAACTGGATGAATATCCTTACCTCTTTGATCTGTGATTTGGAAAGCATGCCACAAAACGGTCGCCAGTTTCGTTTTATAATGCCCACTACTTTTCCTGTAGGTCTCAGCATGTCCTTGTTAACAGAAGTCTTTAGCTGGTAGAACACACAAGAGTTAAAAATAAAAAACTGTTTTAACTCATGTTAACATCTTTGACTGCAGCATGCATCTCAAACTTTGATGGTAACATCTTATGTGTTGCTACAATACCGTAAATTCTGTTATGACTTCATAAATAGAACTAGGCCTCCCTCTGCTTTGCATGACTCAATATTTTCAATATGTGACAAAATTACTTTATTACGATGTCTCTTTTTTTTAATGGGAAAAACAAAGAACAGCAGAAAAAGACAGAAGAAATGCTGTCTTGTTCCATTGTCTCTGCTTACTCCACAACGATCTCCATTTTCTCTTGTAACCTGTTATTTTAATTTTTAGGACCCCTTTTACATTGCTTGAGAATTCTCCAGTAATTCTAAGCACAGTAATTAAAAAATACCCCCACAAAATTCAGTGGGAATTTCATTTTTTTAAAGAAATGCAAGTATTTGTTAGGGTATACACGTGTGTGCACTGCATGCACATTAAGATGAATTACTGCAAGAAGCTAAAGAATATTTTACAACTGGTTCCAAACACATGCAACACCTATAAAAGCTGACTGTCATTGTCATACAACACCAGCTGCTATTCCAGCAAATCCTAATCTGCAGATCAGTACATAGCTTTATTACCTGACTACTACTCAAGTTACTTTCGGATTTCTTAAGTTTAACAAAGTAATATGGGAATTTCTGATTCCCCACTATGTATAAAAAGTACCCATTTTATACAGTCATGTAATTAAAGTGACTGTATGACTACAATTAGGTTTTATAATTTCCGTATTCATAGTAGTATAAAAAGGATATAAAGTCTAAAGCCTAACACTGTCAGGGTACTGCAGATTTCATATCTCTGTCAACACAGAAGTAAAAAAACCACATTTATTTCATACAATGTTCTCTTTCTCCTCTTCATTTTCAATGTCATCTTCACACTGGCCTTCATCTTGCAAGACTATTGAGGACGGTGCCACCCATTCATCTTTTGCCAACAGCTCCACAGCTACAATATCTTCATGAACTGCTCGGTTTAAATGTTTCAGTCCCTGTATAATTATCTGGATTTTTAAGAAAACAAAATGAAAATGCTAGTATTTATGATGATAGCAACTGAAGACCCAAGTCAAAGCAGTACAACAGAAGAGTATACATGTGTAACAGGCTCTGCACTCTTAAATAACATTTTAAGGCATGTTTGTGACACATTTTTTTCCCTCTACTTAAGTTACTTTCAGTACTGACGATATTATTTCAGGATTCCAACTGCCTCTATAAAAATAATTTGTTTTCCCTACACTTTTTTAAAAAAAAAAAAAAATCAGACAATCCTTTTATTTTTGCAGGCTAGGAGACTCCACATACTACTAAGGAATAGGAATAACAGGAATGGAGAGCCACAGAAGTACCTCCAGCTGTCATCACAAATAAGGAGGGAGGAGGCAACTGCTGCTGCTTAGAAATAGCATCTGTACAACTGTACCAGCAGAGAATCCAGTAGTCAGACGGATGGGTTAACTGCTTGGAGGGAAACAGCCCATCTACTTGTCACCAGGCATGAAAACAGGAGAAGAAATAAAGCAAGAGAGCCCCACAAGGGCTGACCACAGTTTTTCTGAAAAATCTTCCTACAAACTTGTTTCTCCATCTGTCACCACGTATTTCAGCATATGGTGTTCAGCTCTGAAGCCCATAATATAAAAAGGACACGGACCTGTTGGAACGAGTCCAGAGGAGGGCCACAAAGAAGACCAGAGAGCTGGAACACCTCTCCTATGAAGACATTCTGGGAGAGTTAGGATTGATCAGTCTGGAGAAGAGAAGGCTCCAGGGAGACCTTATTGTGGCTTTCCAATACCTAAAAGGGGGCCTTCAAGAAAGCTGGAGAGCGATTTTTTACAAGGGCATGTAGTCACTGGACAAGGAGGAATGGTTTTAAACTAAAAGAGGGTCAACTTAGGTTAGATATTAGGAAAAAATTCTTTATTGTATAGGTAGTGTGGCACTAGCACAGGTTGCCCAGAGAAGCTGTGGATGTCCCATCCCTGGAATTGTTCAAGGCCAGGTTAGATGAGGCTTTGAGCAACCTGGTCTAATGGAAGGTGTCCCTGCCTGTGGCAGTGGGGATGGAACCAGGTGATCTTTAAGGTCCCTTCCAACCCCAACCATTCTATGATGATTTCCAACTAATAAAAAAAAAAATGGTGTTATATTAGAGTCAGTTGAAAAACTATTAACAACTAAAGTTCGGCTTTATTTTACTAAATACTTTATCAAAGCACAAAGTATAACATTAAACACATTATTCTCTTTTCAAGAAGGGCACAGTCAGCATTTCAGTAGTCTATATCCATTGAAATAAACAAACAAAAAAGAAAGAACACAGAAGAGGAAAAATTACTATAATGCTCCATTTTAACATATATCACCACAAAATAATTACTTTTTAAGTGATTACTGAGGCTAGTTAAAAGTTCACAGCCTGAAGGCAAAATGAAAATCTCACCTCTTTGTTTTCTTCAGCATCTCCATGAACCCAAACAGTAGCTTCAAGATAATTATCTCTGCTTGCCCTGTAAGTTCCTTGGAGGTAAATGCCAGATTTTATTCCTTGCTGCAATTTGCTAAGAGGAATATGTTCTGGGAAAATTATTTTTCCACTTTCTATTTCTTTCTTAAAATAAAAAAAAAATAAAAAAAGGACATTTTCAGTCTTTTGTATTCACGATTATTCCAAAACTGATCTCAGGAACATGAATGCTCAAAATACTCCAAAATTGTAACTATGTATAGGTATGAATATGCACAGTAATGAAAAACTACTGATAGGTAGCAATTTTTCTAATGAAGCATAAACCCCACAAAGAACATAGAAACATAGCAATTCTATGAATGCCTGCCTTTCTTTTCCTGTTTGCCTGAAGTTACTTAAAAATAGTGCACAAGTGACATACACTTTTCTGTTAATTTGGATATACATATACTTCACAAAGAAAATATTAGCATAGTACTACATAATAAAGAGTATGGCACACAGTGTTAAGCATATACTGTAAGCTACATAAAACATTATGAAAATACATTATTGTGACTAAAGTTTGGATCAGTCAATTACTTAAAGTTGAATGAACTACAGCTAACCACTGAGAAGATGAGCTGAGCCCTCCACTTTCTTCCCACTCCGGCATGTCCCACTCCATTCTGTTAGAACTAACTGATGAAATCAACCTTTCCATTTTTTGGTGGTATTAGTTTTCACCTGTATCAGTAATATATAGGTCTTGATTCTGATAAACACAAAGCATGAGGAAATAGAAGAGGATGTAGCTCATTTAGCTTCAGCCTGCACTTATGTCAACTTAACAGATCTCAAAAATCAGAGCTTCTAATGGAAAATGCTTTTGATGAGTAAGGAAACATAAGCTTTCAAATAAGACACAAATCAAAGATCTAAACAGTTTGCAATACACACTATTGCAGTCTTAATTGTTTCCGTTATTTCTAATACTTACAGACTTGCTTTAACTAACTGTTACTATTCTCATCTTCATTTATCTAAAGCAAGTGGCTTTTTACAAGTGACTGGACACCTACTAATAGGCACATAAGCAGCATTGAAAACAGCTGCAATATTTCCTTTTTTCTTTCCAGCTGCCAAAACAGAAATAAAGTCCAGTTCTCATATTCTAAACTGATGCTAGTAGCCTGACATACAGTGTCCAATAATATACTGCAAACCATTTGCAACTGATTTATTTTATAAAAAGAAAATAAAAACATACCCCTTCATCAGATACACAAGCAAGACGATCTACAAGTTCAGGGTTAGCTATCAAGCTTTTTATATACTCCTCACCTATAAAAGCACAAACAAATATTTATGCAAGAGATGCACAGGATCAGGTATGACGAGACTGCTGAGACTGTTTACCTGTGCAATAAATTAAACATACGTGCCACTTCACTTACACGTATAAGCAGTTATCCCTTCCTCTAGAGCTTTCTCTTTATTTGTTCTGTCATTTGTTAAAAAGATAACTTGAACCTTCTCCTCATCCTCTATTTTCTTCAAGTGTTCATTGTACCATTTCACCGCTACCCGAATGGCTCTATCATTGCGGTCATTAGAAGTTTCTCCTTGCACTTGCTCTATGTATGTTTCTCTAAAAAAAAATATAAAAAAATAAAAAAGGGAGGTGGGGAAACAAAACAAAACAAATCCCATCCATACATACTACCAAAAACTTTTCAGACAAACAAGATCAAGACTGTAAGGCCAAAAGAATCACTGCTGCACCAATTTTTGTAATATGTGTAACACTCTACAGGCCACTGAGAGAGAAGGAAGGGATAAGGAGAAGAGTAAAGGAGTAAAGAGAAGGAGACATAAGGGTAAAGAAAAATAGGAAAGAAACATTAATTTCTAATACAACCTTCTCACTGACAGCTGAAGAGGACCACATTCAGGATGCTAGAACTATGGATTCAAGATTCCTACAACTATGATAATGCAGCATTGGAAATTACTTGTGAGCACAACTAAATGCACATTAATTGTATCCTCTTTTCTTAGACTGACTGACAGATTTTTGAATTCTGCTACAGACTGAGCTGGCAATGTTAATAAAGTATTGGAATATGTTTAGAAGGGACATTAAAACGGAAAATCAGTACTCCTTGCTCAAGTTAACAGTCTTGTCCGCAAACCTTACTCAATATTCTAATCAACTTCTCATAATATACATATACTTATATTAATCATAAACCAGAAAAGCTTCTGGAACATGGAACTGTTTCCCAAAAGGATTCCTTAGAAGTATACAGTTCTATGTACCCCAGCCTAATTTTTTTTACCTAGTTCACATGTTCCAGTTCTGTTTCCCAGATACTTTTACTGGACATCAGTACAACTGTGTTATACTCTTTTCCACACCTTACCTGTGATGTTCATTGGTGAAAGAATAGAAATGTTTTTCAGGATTTTGAATCACATCCCTAATTCGCTTGTATACTGGTGCACTCCGATTCCTGACTTCTTGTAATACTGTCTGTAGCACAATGACATTCTTAATAACAGGATCTTCAAGTATATCAATCTGAGGAACAAAATGGAAATGAATCAAAATTGTTGTTTAATTCTATCCAATAACAGGACTTTAAATATTTGTTTGGCAATATGTAAAAAGCTAACTTGAGTAATGAGTTGCACTACTACTGCATTTTTCTCTCACGAATGTGAAACTGAGCTCTCTATTAAGGTGTTTCCTCCTGCTTGCAGGCAAGAAGTTCAAATAGGATTTTCCAGCCTCTTTGTGACCTGAATTTTGCTGGAGTGAAGATAAGGACTTACTCTGACTTCCACTAAATTCAGCTGCAATATATGCAGGACTCAAAATTTAAGGCCAAGTGCATACTAGAAAGTTTGCTTACATCAAATGGGTTCTTGTAAATTATAATCTGTGTAAACAAAATACCTCTATGCATAATCTGACAGTAATCCAACATAATTTAAAGGCTGCCTGGCATATGTCTTTGTGCGCAACCCAAACCATAAAACAGCACCTGACCACAGTTACACAGCTAGCATGGACATGCCTGTACACATGTAGGCTTAAGCTCTCCAAAACTAATCTCGCTGTTGCACTGCAACTTTAATTTCTGCAGATTCAAATCAACTGGAATTGTTAGCTGCTTTTCACCTTTTCAAAGACTGAATCTTTTGAGCAAATTTAAACGTTAAAAAGTTTGCAGCACACTTCTTTGCCAACTCCTGACAGCCATGGTGTGCAAGAGCAAGAAACGTACACCAAAAATCCACACACCCTGTCATGAGAAAAAGATGTGAGCCTCATTTCCTAAGCTTGTGGCAAGGAACTGTGCAAATGCATCTCCAAAATCAAACTGCAATAAGGCTCCAGAGGGCATGAGGCAACACCAGACCAAGCTTCTCTGCACCTGATGTTCAGATGACCTAAAAGATTTACTGCCATGCTCATAGGGCAAGAAATCCAGTATTATTCTATGTGCAAGCTAAATTACCAGGCCAAGTCTTACTGCTGCAATCCTGTTCCTGTTGCTAGTAAAACTTTTTCCCACTGTTACCAAGACTCCTAATCCCTGCTGCTCCAGTTCACTGCAGCACATCCTGGCACATTCTCAGAGTGCTCTACAGTATACATATACAAACTTCACCAACAGATACCATGTCCAGGGGTAACAGGCTGAAGGCATCCCCTGACTTGCTGTTTTGGGAATAAAATCCTTACAACTTTTGGGGTGGGTAAGTGCCAAAACATGTCAGTGTTGTGCCCCTCTCCAGTGATCCTCGTTATTTACTTCCGCTCTCCACTGTCTGCCTGGGGCTGTTCTACTTTCTAGAGATGTATTCAAAAGCAATCAAAAAAAATCCCTCACACATCGAGCTTGGGAATTCACTGCCTCCCAGCCCGGAACTCTACTGTCTGCACTGCCAGACTCAAGCCTTTGCACAATTAGCAAAGAGCTGTAGAGTATAGTTCATGCTTTCAGAGCTGCACATGGGATAATTTTGCAGCCTCTATTCATTCTCCGAAATCAAAATCACAGAATAAAGGACCTAAGCCTACAAAGTCTCTGAAAAACAGAACAGGGGTTTAGGAAAATTCAGTGACCACCTGAAAATCCCGATCGCTGCTTCAGAGTCTATTCACTCCCCTCGCCTGCCTTTCCGCACCCCTAGAGACTGCAGCGAACACCATGATAATGCTGTTCTTTATTCCTACCGTTCGGGCAGCAAAACATAAACCCGAAACACAGTCTAAACCCAGGCTACACTCGGCGGCGCTGAAGGCCTCCCCTGCAGCCGGCAGGGAACGAAAATACCCACTCAGGGGCCAAGCGGACCCCAGTAACAACGGGAAGACCCAACCGCGAAACGCGCCCCTCCAGGCACGGCGCCCACATCCCACGCCGAAGGGCGGCGGGGAACTCCCACCCACGCCGGCTGCCACCGGGGCCGGAGCGGAGCGTAAGGGCCCCGCAGGGCTGGCGGCGGGGGCCCGGCCCGTGGCTCCGCTGAGGCGGCAGCGGCCGCCGCCCGCCCCCCCATCCGAAGCGCTCACCTGGTGCAGGAGGAGGTTGGTGTCGGGCAGGAGGTAGTGCGGCCCGGGGCAGAGGCTGCTGGCGGCGCCGCCGGGCTGCGCCTCAAGGCCGCGGCCGGGCCCGGCGGGGCAGGGGGGGCAGCGGCGGCAAGCGGCGGCGCCGCACGGGATGTCCTCGCGCAGGTAGTGCTCGCGCACCACCTTCACCACCGCGCCCGCCCGCGTGCGCTTCAGGAAGGTCCGGGAGGTCAGCATGGCGCCCGGGCCGCCGGCTCCCGGCACGCACCGCGCGGGGCCGAGGCTCCGGCTCCCGTCGTGCCGTGCGGCAGAGGGCGGGAAGCGGCGCGCGGCGGCGCCTCGGTCGCCGTGGTGATGGCGCCGCGCGGCCCCGCCCTGAGGGAAGGCGGAAGGGTGCGTGTGTCGCCGGCTGAGGTAAGTGCTTGGCGGGGTGCGGGGGCCGCGGGCCGCGCTGCTAGGTGCCCCTCTCCCGGCGTGCGCGGGAATCGGCGGGCCAGGGCTGGCTCCCCATCGCTGCCCCACACCCCGCCGCTGCCGTGGCTGGTGCCGGTGTGGCGGTTGCCCGCTGCCTTCCGCATTGCTGGGCGTCCGGCGGGCGGCACTCCTCCGCTAGGGTCCCTCCGCCCTGGGAAGCGGGTGGTGGCGCTGCCCGGTGGAGGCGATGGCGGCCCGGGAAAGCTCGCCCTTGGCAGGCTCCGCGCCTTTTGTGGCTGGGTAGCCCGGCTGATGCTGGCCTGGGCTCCTAGCGCGGCATCTCCTTTCCCTGTAGGGCTTGGAACAGCGTGCGTTAGTCTGTGCATTTCTCAAGTAAAAGCTGTGTCTGTACCAAGCGGTTGTAAAAGTATGTGTGACTGTTAAGTAAGTTAGCCTTGTAAGAACAACGGAGCTACTTCAGAGATGATGAAGGTGGCCATCGAAGTATTTCTTTACCGTTTTCTCCAGTCAGTTTTATTATGCCGCTTATTGGATGTTCTGTGACACTGTGTACCTTATAGAGTCTGGGGAGTCTTCTGTGCATGTTCTTCTGACAGTGTGAATGGGAGGTCCGTGTCTTGATTTAGCTATGGCACCTTACTAGTAAGCTTGATTCACACTGCTATTTAGCTCATTGCAGTCAAAAACCTTGTTAATAATTATTTAGGAAGAGAGTCTTCAGGCAGCTCTCTTCTTTGGTGCTTCTTAAAATGTTTTTCTCAGGTGAACAAAAAATGTTCACGTGATGCTGAGAAGTGTTGCTCAGTGGGTTTTTTTAACTGATCAATTTTTCATAATGACATAATACCTTTCACTGAATTGTTTTGATTCTTGCAGTTGATACTTCAGGAGACTCATCTCAAAGTATAACTTCAAGAAGTTTTTGAAGTGGTAGAAGAAAATGTCACGTAAAAGCTCCAAGGAAATCAGGAAAGTAAACATTTCTAGCTCTTTGGAGTCTGAAGATATTAGCTTAGAAACCACAATACCAACTGATGATGTTTCTTCCTCTGAGGAAAGAGAAGGTACTGTTAAAATCACTAAGCAGCTGATTGAACGAAAAGAGTTGTTCCATAATCTTCAGCTGCTTAAAATTGAATTATCTCAAAAAAACTTGATGATTGACAACTTGAAAGTAGAATATTTGACCAAGGTAAGAAGTGTTGTTCCTTTTGTTGTATAATTTTTTTTGTTTGTTTCTGGTGGTTTTGGGTTATGGTAAAAACTTCTGGAAAATAATTTCTGTGAATTGCATGCTGGACACCTACTTAGTTAGTTTCGGGATTATTTTGAGGAGGTTTTCTTTTGTTGGGTTTTGTTTGTTTGGTTATTTTTAATGAGAAGAGGAAGTAATGAAGAAATGGAAAACTTGGCTGACTTGTCCAATTCATTATGCTTAGAAATGAATGAGGTGGGATGGAATTAGTTTTTCCTTTTCTAAAAACAAAGGAAAAAGACCTGGTTTCTTTCAGAAATGAAGAATAATTGTGTCACTGATGTAAGCAGCATAGCAGGGCTTCTAACCTGAACTTGCGCAATACTAGAAAAAGTAATCTGAATACTATTCAATGCTCTGTTAATGAAGATGTGGCTAGAATATACTACATGCTAATAGAGGATTTTGGTGTGTACTGTTTCCACTAAGATGCATGAAGCTAAGAAAGGTTTAAAAGCTTTGTCATGTGTGTGCAGCCCACTTATACAACCTACAGTATGCTAACTGTGACTTTCACTGGGTTGCTGCTCTGCGTTAAGCCTAGTTTGAAATTAGTTGAACAACTAGCTATTTGGCTGAGAAAGAAAGATCAGTTTTAGAACTAAGTGGGTTTTATTTTTAGTTTATTAGGCCAAAATCAGTATCATATTTTATAAAGTGTTTGCGTATGTAGAGCTCTTGTTAGGCAATCATTGCACTTCCCCAGGGCATTAGGTTCTCTACTTTTTTCTTTCAAGTTGCCCTTTTTGTAAATATTTAAAAAAAAAATACCAGGGTGACTTCATTTCTTAATTTTATACTTAAACTTTTTATATTTAGATTGAAGAGCTAGAAGAGAAGCTTAATGATGCAATCCATCAAAAGCAGCTGTTGTCTTTACGACTGGATAGTCAGCTGGCATTACAGCAAGAAGATGCGAGGTATGATGGAAGTAAAACTAAGAACTTCATCTTTAATAACTTAGTAATGTGAGCTCAAGTTAATTTATGGACAATTAATGGGAACTGATCATTTATGAATTGCAGGAATAGGATTTCTTTTGCAGATTATATTAGTATTTCCATTCTGAAAATTGGATTTACATATTTGATTTATAGATAAGTAAATCTCACTGGCTGATATTTGTGGTTTTGGTTTTGTTGTTACCTTTATTCAGAATTTAATAGGAACTGGGAAGAAAAATGTACTTAAAACCATAAACAGCAAAAGGTAGAGAGGGCAAACTTTCCTTCAATTTAAACTGAATTTTTGATAAGTCTGCAGCCTGGATGATATGGGAAGGGTAAAGGGATAACATTTAGCACTTCCATTTAGAATTGCTTATTGGTCAGAAAAGCTTTCAGTTGATGATGTAGAAACTTACTTTTCATCTTGCTTTTCTGAAGTGTTTTGAGTTAACCTAAAAATAGCAGGTTTCTCCAAATTTGTCAATTAAATGTTTTAACACCTGTGAAGGAAGAGCATTACTTAATAGTCTCATGTTACAATAGAGGATGCACCAGCTTTCAAGTCATATTCTGTAGTAAGCCTAGAACAGATTCAGGGATGTGAAGCTAGGCCTGAGATTAGTTACAGAAAATCTTTCAACTAAGAGCAGCTGACTGATAGAAAAATGTTAGTCATTCTGTATGATTATTTGCACCAGAGTAGAATATTTTTATGTTGGCCTTACTTGAGTTATCTGAGAAGTGCTCACTAAAAAAGTACCAATGTGCAAATGTTATTGATAGGCATTAAAAAGTTGAACTACTTTTCGTTCCCCAGTCTTTTCTTTAGTTTTCTTGTCTGTCTTTTACCTCACTTTTTGTCCCAGTTTAACAGAATCTTACGCTGTGTGCAGAGTATGTCCTTGCACGACTGCTTTGCTGACCTGGGACTTTCTTTTGTCTTTTTTTAAACCAGTGAGGCAGACATCACCTTGTAGTACTAGCTGGTATTTTTAATATTACTTTTTAAATAGTGTAGGGATTAACATGTTTTGAAGAATCATTTAATTTGAGTATGTTTTCAAGAGTTACAGCTAAAACCTCCAAAAAAGTAGGTCAGTCACCTTTGATTTAAAGAAAGAAAACACTTTGCACATCACTTACAAATGTTTCAGTTTCTCTTGGTTTATAAATACTTTATCACTCATGATAAGAGTAATGATAGCGTTTTAAGGTTGCTTGTTTAAGTCTAGTGGTGTTTGTGGGCCCAAACTTTATATGTTGCTCTGGGTAGAAAATGAAGAGTTGTGCGTGGAATAAGCTGTAAGCATATGCTGAAACTTGGTAGTACACAAGTCATGAAGATACTATCGCTTTATTTATAGTATATAGATAGATAGATATATCACTAGTTCCTTGGGGTTTCTGTGGAAATATATGCTGATTTTTCATGGTTTTAACCTTTTAGTTGGTAAATTTAAGACTAATTTATAAATTCAAGTCAGCATATGTGGAGAATAATTGTCACTTCTGGGATTCAACTTTGTATTGTTGATGATTGAAGTTTCTGGCTTTTTATATATATTGTGTCTGATACAATTGTGTAACCATGGTGGTATACACTTCTATGTTAAATATGTAATCTCTGTAAATTTTCTTTACAAAATGAGCTTAACTCACTCCCTTGCCCCAGGGTACTGTGAAGGTTTGTGACTTGTGTTGCCTGCTACTTAATGTCTTCTGTTTTCATTTCTATCCTGAAGAAAACATCAGGCTCTAATGAAACAAGAAATGGAAACTATTTTATTGAGACAGAAGCAACTGGAGGAAACGAATCATCAGTTAAGGGAGAGGGCTGGAGATATCCGTCGTAGTTTGAGAGACTTGGAATTAACAGATGATTGCTATGAGAAGCTAAAGTCTCTTCCTGAAGATCAGCTTTCTATCCCTGAATATGTTTCTGTGAGTATTGTGGGGTTTGTTGGTTTAAAATACAGCTGTATCCTGGGTCTGGCTGGGATGGAGTTATTGTTCTTCATAGCAGCCTGAATCTTGCTGTGCTTTGGATTTGTGACTAAAACAGTGTTGGTAACATGCCGGTGTTTTGGATATTGCTGGACAGTGCTTGCACAGCATCAAGGCTTACTCTTTGTCCCGAGAGGGGACAGAGCTGGACAGCTGACCTGAGTTGGCGCAAGGAATATTCTGTACCATTGAGTATCATGCTCAGCAATATAAACTGGAGGTAGAGAGAGAAAGAAGAGGTAGGCAGCGGGGTGGCTTCCAAGGTGGCTATTGCTCAGAGGCTGGCTAGGCATCAGTCAGCTTGTGAGGGGTGGTGAGAGATTGCCTTTGTGTGGCTTTCTTTTTTTAAAAAAAAAAAAAGTTCACCTCTCTCATTCCTTCGCTAATTAAACTGTTGAGAAAACGACATCTGAATTTTCTTGCTTTTGTTCTTCCTACTCTGTCCTCTGTCCTGCTCCCACTGGAGGCAGGAGTGAGTGAGCAGCCATATGACTGCTTGGCTGCTGGCCAGGTTCAACCCACCACAAGCTGTAAACTGCTTTTGTTTAGAATTAAAGGCATATGCACATAGTAAAGCCAGTCAATATTCCTAGAATTCTTATTCTTCCCCAACTAGAAACAAAGGACCTTCAGAGGCAGATGTGCTTCTGGATCAGTCCATTGTGACTTGATTCCAGTAAAGAGGGGAACCTTTTAATCCCAGGCTCTGATGTCTTTTAAGGAGAGTAGAACTGCTGATGTATTTTCAGAAGGTTAAGCAGATGAGGTGTTACAATTAAATGGTGGGCACACATTGATGATATGAAATACAGCAGGCTGAAAACGGGAATTTGAAAATCTGCTTGCCAGAACTAGAAGTTGAGATGGCTCTAGCAAACATCTCTTACCTTTCCCTCATGCTTTCCATTTGGCCCTTTCCTATCTGACTGAATGCAGGGGACACGCTGCATCTTAAAGTATACTTAAGACTAATTTTCTTGATTTCAGAGCTTTGTTATTTATGGCTTATGGGTGGATGGAGGGGCAGGGGTGTACTCTGTTTGCCATAAAGACAGTGCCTTCACAGGCTGTGGAACATGGCCAGAGCATTCTGGCTCACTTCTGAGAATGAAGAGTATTTAGACATGTAAAGCTTAATTCACTAAAGTAGTAGTATTGTACTTACCTATAGAGGTAGTTTGTGAATAATGTAATGTTAAAAAGCCTAGTGCATTTGTTGAGGTATAAATGCTGCATGAATGAGTTCTCTTGCTGGATGAAAGTCATGGTATGCTGTGCTCTAGATATGTACAGAGAAGTAAAACTTGTCATTCTTATCTAAAGGATGCTCTTGGGGAACATATTTTTAAAAGTTCCAAAACTTGGACATTTGAAAGTACTAGGAAGATCTTAAGGCTGTGAGTGATAAACAAGAACACCTGGCTTGGGGCCTATTAGCTTATTAGCCCCTAGCTGTCTCCTGTACCCACTGCCCTCTGTAGAAGTATTTGAGGGGGTTTTGATGATTCTTTCACCACCATGGTCCAAAAATCAAATTTTTAACACAACCTGGAATCCACATCAGCTTGCTTGAAATTGTTTTGAAAGAAGCTCCAGGACTTCAGGAGCTGATTGACAGTCAGTGCAAAAAAGATGGTGTAGCTGGGCAGGACAGATACCAGGTGTAGTAACCTTGCCAGCTGCTTTAAGTGAAGCAGTCACAGCGCAATTAGAGTGTGTAGATTGTATTTGTGGGTAGAGAGAGGGGCTCTAAAAAAAGATGTGAAGCGGGAGATAAAAGTAACAGACACCTTCTACGCTTAATCTTCCTTTCTTTCCCTCTTGAGTTTAACCAGTAAATGCTACTTTTGTCTATAACTAACTCCACTACTTGTGTGTTTAGTGATGCCCCTTTCCTCTTTACACATCACTTTTTTTTTCTTTTTAAGTCCTTTTCTGGCCAAATTAATTTTAATTATTTTTTCCTGGAGAAGACATTCTAAAGATAAACTGCAGTAAGATGCTGTTTTCGGCTTCTCTCAACTTCTTTTGGCAACAGGATCAGTGTGAACCTGAGAGTGTCAGTTAAGCTTAGTGATCGTTTATCATTACTTGGAGTTACGCAGCTGCTACAGATACTGGGAGGCTACCTAACTGTTTTGCATAACTTGTCTATGCATCCAAATGTTTTCTGAAGGCTAGGAAAAGGATGCTGAAGAGAAAAAAAAAAAAAAAATTCTGATGCCGTTTTCTGCTTTGCTTACCTAAGGAAGAATTGTGCATTTCTCAGGCAAATAAAATCTCTGGCTCCAGATCTATGTGCAGACTAATAGTGTAATCTACTGATAGTAGGGTAAAATTTTCCTTGGTGAGAAAGAGTTCTGTTTAGAGAACTTGAGCAAGAAATTTCTAGACTTTTTTTTTTTTTTTTCCTATTTATCAATTATAAAATGCTGCCTTACAGTTCTTCAGGATAGAAATAAATGTATATATAATACTTACACTTTATTTGAAACTTTTTATACTGGACAAACAGCAGGAAGTGCCTAATGCAGATTTTGTATATAGAGATATTGCAAGTTTAAAATACTAGAATTAAAACAAATGAGATGTTTTTCACTGTTCTTCCACAAAGGGGTGCAATAGTGATATGTTACAGCAAAGACTAGGTAATGTTTAATGTTAGTGATGATGACAAATGAAAAATTATGTTTTAAGCATCTTTCTCATAAAATCAGACTTTTTTGTTTTGAACTTATGTGTAAAAATTTAGATATTTTTTTTTTACATTTATAAGAAAGATTTTTTTTTTAGAACAGTATATGCAACATTTTAAAGCGCTTCAGGTTGCTGAACTGGTGCTTGGCAGCTGAATCACTTCATGTGTTTAGTAGAGTAAGCTTCTTCTGTAGTCATTTGTAAAATGTTGTGTAAAAATGTTAACTGCAAATTCTGTTTGATCTGATTTTAATAGCAACATCTTTTAGTTGCATCATTTTGCTAACAACAGCACAGTTGGTTTTTTATTTAAGAAGGTAGTTAACTGATGCAACTAGTTTCACGTAACTTCACTTAACAGAAGCCAACTTTCTCATCCTTTGCACCCACACATTTTTAGCTTAACTCTGGTTTTGCAGTAAAAGTGACAAACACATGCTAGGAGTTTGGGGTTTTTTAATTGTCTAAAAGTAGCAACTTTTTCCTTTACAGCACATCTGTATAAATTTGTAGTACTTAAGATATACAGTTATTTCTGAAATCCTGGTACAGTAATTTTTATTTCTGCTCTATTGACTTGGCAAGAGGCAATGTGTGCTTTGACTGCTGAGTTACATGAATGTTTATTGAACATCAAGCAAACTAAATAACAGTAACAGTTGAACTTCTGCTACAACCTTCCTCTCATCTGCTGCATTCATTTGCACTTTCTTATTACTATGGATTGATCTTTTCTTGGGAAGGCTGTGCAGATACACTTATCCTTGATACCTGTAACGTCATCTTTGTTTGATACTGAGTAATCTGTTTTGAGGTTGTTGTGGTTTGGGAAATAAATGTGGCATGATGACATGTTAGGTCTCAGAGGGAAATCATAGTAAAAATACAAGAACTTAAGTGAAAAGCTAGGTTTGGTTTAAAAAAAAAAACACACAATGCTTTAAATGTTTGCCAATTAGTGACAATCGAGGTTATGTTTTAAGAAAAAAAATTTTACAAATTTGTAAGCGCTTTTTTTTGGGAAAAAAGAGGATTTGATTGAAGTTCATTTGCTCAGTTTCAGATGTAATCAGGTAAGTGCTTAAAGAATCTTAAAGATAGATGAAAACTGTAGTCAGCAAAAGTTGTAGTTAAGAAAATAAAATTGTACTTATTCACCGCTGTGCATGCACATTTCTTTTTTTTTTTTTTTTTTTTTTTTCTTCCACTAAGGAAGTAGTTGAAGCCTGTTGTAGTTCAGAAGTTAGAAAGAAACCACAAAGCTAACTTCACTGCTTGATTTCATGCAAACCCATTAGAAGCAACATGATTTCACAGATGGACATGAAAAAATTCCTTAAATATTAAAGGAATAGAATACTGCAAGAAAAAAATATTAATGAAGCAGTAAAATAAGGCAATAATATGCAACTAGTTCACTTCCCAAATAGAAAGACAATTTGTAGTTTTAATTATAGCATCTGATGGTTCAATTTGCCATTTGGAATTTTCAGAACATGAACAAAAAAATTATACCTTGTTTTGGGTTTAATTGAATTGTAGTTTTAAAAAACATCCTTAATCTTGTTCATTTTCTCTGTAAACTTAGACGCAGCAAATTGAGAATCCCTTGTTACCATTAAAAAAAATTAAAATAGCAACTATATTTTGTGACAGCTTGCATTTTTTTTTTCAATAAAAAATAACTTTAAATTTATAGCACATCTTATTTTAGCTTGTTTGCTTTAGATCTAAAGGTAAGGGTGAAAAGTCGAGCTCTCTTGCTGCAAGAGTACAACAAATTCAAACAACTGTAACTTTAAAAAAGCACAGTATTTGGAAAAACTTGAAAACAAACCCCAAAAAAACGCCATCACTTTAGAAAATTTCACTTCTCTGTATATACTACTTATCTTCCAGTCATGTCGCACACTTGCTTTATTGTATAAAGCAAACTACACCTATGTTTACATTACAAATTTCCATGGTTTCTGTGTTTTTTAGAATTGTATGCTGTCAATTACATGGACTATACCTGGAACTTTTCTTTTGTCTTCTGCTGTTTACAGCTAGCAAAAGAGACCTTCTGCCTTCTGCACAGAAGTGTAGCACAGCTTGCTCTTGGATGCTTACTTCACCTGTGCTTTCTTGCTTGTATTTCTTCTTTAATCGTGTATCAAAGCATTAGTGATAGGGGGTGTGGAGTAGCTTTTGCATGAAAATAACGCTTAATTATCTGTTCTTTTATTTTCATCCCCCAAAACAAATATTTGAAGCTATCAAGTTAATCTGGAGTAACAGCCTCTGTGTACGTGTGTGTGGGTGTATATCAAAAACGCTCTTTCTTCTTTGTTTTGTCTCTCCTTGGTTTTTTTACTACTGGCTTTGTGGTTTGATTGCTGTGTTTTCTAGTATTTCTTTCTGTATTAGTAGAAATGTTCTAGAAGAGTTTTACACACCTGAGACTATGGCTTTGACTGGAGTGGGGGAAAAGTGAGGAGCGTATGTTACAGAATTTTTTTTTAAATGCTTTTACAAGCATCCCCCCCCCCCCCCCCCCCCAGTTTTAATTTAGCAGTGTAGAGTCCTTCAGAGGCTTAATTGCATGATGCAGCCAAATTCTTATCATGAAATGTTACTACCAAAAAGGGGGGGCAGGGGGAGGTAGTGTCATGGGTCTTCCTGGTTATGTGCTGTTCCCGCTTCCTGTGCTTGCTCTTGCATTTTTCTTGGTGCAGAATCAGCACACTGAACTGGCAGAAAACAAAACTAATAAACACATAAAAATGTGTATCAGCTTGGGGAAAGTTAGCAGGTTAAGCTGGTTTATTGCTAAATACACCTTTTTTTTTTCTTTTTTACATTGTTAATCAAATAGGCTCTAGAGTTAGCACAAGTAAGAAGGTGGGACCATGTGGTCCATTAGCAGCTGTATTTTTTCAGTTGGGCAGCTGACTGGGAGCTGCTTTAGATGAACAGAAATGTGTATCTTGACCTTTATTCATCTTTTGTAATTCAGTGCCAAATGTAAATTGGTGATTTCTTTGCTGCTGCTGTCAAAGGCTAAAGAAATACACTGTCTTTGCTATAAAATTTCTCCAGCCCCAGCCACATTACTGGTATGCACTAGAAATCATTTGGTGAATTAATGGCATAAAATGTTGAATTGATTTCGTTTGGGGATTGTAGTTTTGCGGTTGCAATTTTGCTAGTCTCAGATTTGAAATCTTGTTCTTCTAGATCCGATTCTATGAAGTAGTCCATTCCTTAAGAAAGGAGCTAAGTGATCTACAGATGAAAAAGGAGAGCCTAACAGAAGAACTAAGTGGGTACAAATCCCAGCTGAAGTGTCTGACAGAGGTCTGTGCACCTTAATTATCTTGAGTAAGAGACTGTGTAAATATACATATTGCAAAAAGCTCATTCTCCACATATCTAAGATATGAAAGGTTTTTTGCTGTAAAAAAGTTAGTGGGGGAGGCAGGGAAAGGGGAAACATGCTACGTATGTCCTTTGTCCTTGCATAACGTCTAATTCTACCTTACAGCTACCATGCAAGATGTTCAGTCATGAGACTGTTCAGGATACACTCTTACCAGCTATGTTGTGCTTTCTGAGGGCAAGGTTCAAGGCAGGGAAGCTGAGACAGGACATCAGTCCACCAGTAGTTGAAGACACTATGACAGTTCAGTGTATAGTGTTTGAGATGGTGAAGTCTTTGTAGTAATTTGCCTCACCTTTTGTTTGAATGATATAAAAATGCACTTTTTAAGAATTCCTTGGAGTTGCATCATCTTTGTTATGCTTATCAGCTTTTTATATTTGAATTTTCCCGTTTATTCCTATACTAAAGGAAAAGATAACTTGATTTCAGGTAAGGTATAAATGCCAGAAGTAGAGAAACAAATTATCTAAATACATTTAATTTTTATTTTCAAAGACTAAAAAAGATGAAACAGTATAAGGAGAATGTTATTTTTAAGGTATTCACAAATATTTATAGTATTCTCAGTATGTATACAGCTAGGAAGATATATATTTTAGCTTAATTCCACATAAATCTGGATTTGTGATAAGACTGTTTCAGGTATCCATAGTATATTTATCTAAGTCATGGGTAGCAGGTCTTAAATGTCTCTGTCATTTTACTGCTGCTGAAATTACTCTTCAGTTACCACCTTTTTTTCCTTGAAATTTAATACAGAGTAATCAGGTATAAAGAGATACTGATTATACGGGATTATCTTGTGAAATTCGTATTGGTTTCATTTCTCTTTTTGATTGAATTAGAAAAATTAGTCAATAAAATTTGTGCATTTATGTGCTTCAGCATCATTTTGTGTCATCTTTGGTCATAATTGAAATTAAATGAATCCTGTTAACTCTGATTTACATTAGCATTTTTCTTCTCTGTACTTTTAATGTGCTCTGATGTAATAAAATTCTATAGGAGGATTTCAGCCTTCTAAGATTTGACTGACATCTGTGTTAATTTTTGCTGCAGCAATTTAATGGGATAGTTGATGATAATTAAAGTTGTGTGAGAAACAAATTTCTTGGTATGTTGACCTTTCCTTAATATAGAAACTTCTACTTTTGTCCTTTTTATACCACATGGTGGCAGTATCCACCTATCCCACTCATTTATTTTTTCAAAGTTTGAAGTTTACTGTGCTTTTCTCTTGATGGTGACTGGAAACCACTAGAATGTTGCTTGTGCTGAACTGAGGTGGTTCTTTGAATGCTGATACTCTGTGTAATCATGCTTAAAATGAGAGACAACTAGTGAGAATTAATACCTTGTTTAAAAAAATACAGGGAAGAGATCTAGATATTGAAATATTACAAGAAGAAAGGTTTAATAAAAATTATTCCTTAGGATTCTCAGGTTTCAGATAAGATCACTTACTACAGTTCTTCCATGTGTAAAAAAAGAAAAAAAAAAAAAAAACAAACAAAAAAACCCCAAAACCCTGAGTCTTCATCCTGTGTGTTATGCATAGAGAGGATGTGTTTTGGATATTTAATGAAATGTGACCTGGTATGAGGTATTTTATATATGGGGAGACTTAAAAGTGTCTGCGTTTTGCTTCTGGCAAGTTCAGATTTGACCTGGTGACTTGAGTGTCACTGTAAAAAGGTACCTCAGGTTGGTTCAGATAATAAGGTAAGAGGAGCATCATCAATACATGAGGGTACTTGAGAGTCTCTAATGTACTTTGTAGACCAAAGCTAACAACCATTTGCGTCTCTTGCAGTTTACAAAGAAGTGGTTTCAAGGTTTACTGTTGGGGTAACTTATTTATTTGTGCTCCTTCAATAAGGTCAAGCCTTATTGCAAGTAAATTTATCAGTAGGAAATAAAGCAGTTTCATTCAGTCTTACTTAAACTCTTATACTTTTTTTTTTTTTTTTTACTGGTTTTGTGGTATTCCAATCATTCTTTTATTTCCAGCTACATGAAACATAGTTGCTGAAGTTTCTTGCCTGTTATTAAGTGACTTACATTCTTCAAATCCTTCTTCTCATTTTCCATCCAGAATTCCTTAAATGTTACGCTTTCTCCAATACTTGCAGTATTTCTGTTTTCTACATAGTTTATCAACAAAGTATCTGTTCTGGGTTTAAAACTTATTTAGGAAACTACTAATACAAACATTTGAAATACAGTCATCACTGAAGTTAAGACTTTTTTTTTCCCTCTTCTTCCCTCCGTAAGAGCAAACCACTTCCTACAATAAGCATTCCTTTTTTCCAGTATTGTAGATAATTAAGGCTCTTCCTAATGAGTTTCAACATGTTTGGTTTTTTTTTTCCTCTTTGTGGAACATGGAAAGGAACTAAAATATATGCTTAGCCAAATTCTTTCTATTAACTACTAATGGCTTGGGTGAGGAGGATTTTGTTGGCCTTTCTGGCTGTTCATGGCTGACAGAGAAGGTTTGAGTAAGTTTTATATGTGCAGATATTCACCCAGAAATAAAGTAATGAGAAATATGAGAGAATTGAGTATAGACTCATAGGAAAGTCTATCTAGCCAACAAAGAATTTTAAAAGTTTAAAGGAACATCCAAACTTGTCTAATATGTTAAGCCAACTCTGGGAAAATTTAAATGTGAAATAAATGTATCAGATAAAGATAACCATTGCCTAACATCAGCTATGTTATTTTGTGACCAGATGGCTGTAGTCCTTTAATTTGGTCAAAGGAAATGATCTCTGATTTTACTGTTCTTGTTTTGGAGTGTGAAGGTGAGACACTTAGATTATTTGGTTTTCTCTGCTCATGTGTCTTTATGTACTGTTTTGTGAGAAAGCAAAGGAGCAGAGTTCTATTCTCTAAATGACTTTATGATGAGCCAATGTGGCTCAGTATTGGTTATATAAAATCAGGCCCCCAAACCCACTAAATCTTTTGTAGCTACAAGCTGCCATATTTTACTTTTTTGTTTGTTTGGGGATTTGGGGTTGGTTTTTGGGTGTTTTGTTGTTTGGTTTTTGTTGTGTTTTTTTTTTTTTGTTCGTTTTTTGTTTGTTTTTTTTTGGGGGGGGCAGGGAATACAGGAGACACAAAACAGAAGATAAACAAAACTAGTTTTTGACACAACAGCTCTAGCCTGGCACAAAAGTGAGTGCAGTGGCCTGGTACTGGTATTGTGGCCTGTCAGACATCTGAGTTTATAAGCATCCAGCTGTACCAATTAGGAAGCTTGATTCTGTAAAAATTGAATTGTCAGTGTAGCCATGTAGAACCTAATTTTCAAAGATTTGACAATCCACATGTTCTTTAGGCAATTCGTTAATTTGTATTAGGAAAACTTATTTCTGACTTCAGGGAATAAAACTATGTTTTAGATGTTTGTCATCTGTATTTGGTATATATTTAGGTATATGAAAATATATTTTGTTTGTTAGAAGGGGGGAGAAGGTCCTAGATATCAGCCTCTGTTAGCACTCATGTAATTCTTAGTATGCTGAGAAGTAAGACCACTAAACCTCTACAACTTTCTAACAAAGTTGTCTTCTTGATTGTTGCTGCACAGAGTTAGCACTTAATCAAAGCCTGCTGAACCTGTAACACAGACCCAGTAAAAGTGGGGAGCTGCTTCTGACTACCGGTAGCAGAGAACCGTGTGTGAGGACTGATTTCTAGCACTGGAATATCATCTGATAAACACAGCTACTGTCAAAAGATCTTTGTCACCACTTTCTGTTTTTAAAGTAGTCAGTAAAGTGGTTCTGCAGTACTACCACTAAGTTAAAGGCTCTCTGCACACAGTTGTTACATCTGTGATTTAGACCGGCATGGTTCCTCTGATTCTAGGTGCAGCAGCAACCGGGAGGGGGTGGGTTGCAGGCAGTGGAACTCATAAAAGGAATGTTCTTGTACTGCACTGCTGACACATCTGTTACCAGATGCACAGTACACCTCCTTTTACAGTGCTCAGTAACAAAGTACAAATAATGTTGGCACCATCACCTTTGGAGGTACAGATACAGAAAAAAGTCCAGCTATAGTGGTGGATTACCAGGAGCTTCCCAGAAACAAACCCAGCTTCTGATGTGTGTGTTCCCGTGCTGAACATCAGTATACTATTTTCAGAGTTACTTGCTTCCAAAGTGGTTAGAATCTTCCCTCAAACAGATGTAATTTACTACTCGTGTGTTTCTCTGAAGGCTGGGGGAGAGAGAAAAGAAAAATCTGCTCCTCTTTGTAGCTCTAGAAGATTAAATACTGCTTTCTTCTTCTGGCTAAGAGTTTCTTGGCAATGTTTTTCTGTCATTTGGTCTTGATACAGTTTTATCAGGGCTTCCTTTCTTTAGTTTTTGGGTTTTTTTTCTGTGAAGTAGCCTTCAGGACTTGCAATCAAATTTATAGTATGACGGTTATCTAAAAGCTATGGTTAGCCTAAAGACAAAGCTGGATCTATGTAGGACAAAGATCTCTTCTAAGACCTCATCTCCGAATCAGGATTAGTAGCTGTCAGGCTTTGCTAGACATACCTAGCAATTTTCTCTATGATAATGTTTCCCAGCTGGAGGAAAAACATTTCTATAGTCTTCAAAGAGTGAACTAAGCTATTGCACCGAAAGGATCACTTGGAATTAGATGTATCTGAATGTTGTAAAACTGAGGCTACTGTTGCTGCTCAGGAGGACTGTGTTCCCTAAGATTTCTTTTGAAGTTTGCACATCTGTAATTAAAGACTGCACTCTGGAACACTTCCCCAGCCCCCTGCCACCAGTTCTTTCAAAAAGTGCTTTGATTACTTGGACTTCATGTCTCTAGAAAGGACAGATAAGGCCTCAGCCTTAGATGCCTTCTTTCTTTATTATTAATATTTATCTTGTTCATAAAAAAAAAAAAAAAAAGCTGCAAATAAAACTGTTCTACCAATAACTATTAGCTTGGGGCAGCAGTTTAACACTTGCCAGACTCAAGAAAACATCTACCTATGAGAGTTCCCTTTTCCATCCAGTGTCTTTCTGCCTCTTTTGATATATAGCTATGGTTTGTATAGACTGCTAGTTGTTCAGAAGTACCAAATGGCTAGTCTCAAATGCAATGATCTCAAGTATCCTTTTCATCTGAGAATATTTCACTGTGAAGGATCTAGTCAGCTCAGATTCAGAGAGAAAGAGCTTTTTATTCCCCCTACTTTATTTTGCAATAGAGGCACTTATGCCAAAGCTTTTCTTTCTTACCTTACTTGCAGAGCTTTCCTATTTTGGAAGTAGCTCAACATTTTTGTTTGTAATTTTTAGTGGCAGATAATGTCCTTGAGAGATTACCAATTTTATATAAAAATATTAGAAGAGATGTCTTACTCATCCAGTTATGTGTAACTTTTTCCTAATATTTGGTCAGTTGTATTCAAATGAATAATGTATTGACTAATAATTTTTTAATTCATACCATGTAAACAGATTAAGAAAAATGTCACTTTACTAGGTAGCAGCACTTCATCCAAATAACTTGGGGGAATTGGTTTTCACATCACAAAAGTATGGTAGCTTTACATTTGCTTAGGGGCTTTAGATACCTCAGGATATGAACAGAAAGTGCTGGCTTGTGTAAATGATGCTTCACAGATGAAGTTTTTTTAAAATGAGCTTTTTAAAAGCAGGATCACTATCTTCCACAGGCTTGTGTGTATGGAGTGTGAAGAAGTCATGCTACTTCTGCTTGATTGGCTGATTAATCTTTTCCCTGCATTTCTGTTGCTTATCTTCTTATCCCCAAAGGCTTTTTGAAAGATCATCTAATCTCTACCATGTATTATATGTCACTAACTTCATTCAAAAAGTATGTCACCCAATTTTTGTACTTGAAATTTAGATAGCAGTCACTGAAATGAACACCTATAAGCTGCTATTAATTCTAGATGGAGGATGACAGTGAAGCTTAATATCATAAAACTGAGGTCTGTCATTGGATTTTTTTAGTTTCTCTACCAGTTTGGGTTTTAAGTGGTGCAGATCAGGGAAGTTCAGAATATTCTTGCTTGAAACATCCGTTGACAGTGTTTGTAAAACCAAATGGAAGCACTTCTTGGTAAGGAATGGTTTACATGCTCTGTAGAAACCACCTGTACAGGTTAATACTGGGTCTCTTGGACAGCTCTGTTAACAATTTCTTTAGGCAATGTTTACCTACCCATCTTGCACAGGATAGGTTTGTTTAACCACCTCATCTTGAGTTACTAGTCTCTGCGGTAGCAAAAATTAGTAAGAAGCTGAAGAAAAGCCCTACGCTGTTGGCAAGATCATTGCAGTCACATTCCATGTGAGGAAGCACTGTTTGTCCTTTAATTTTTTTAAGGTATGTGGGCTTACTTAAGTTATTTTTATTTATTGGTGTTATTTCCAGGACCTCATTCACATCCTTGAAGGTGCTCTAAATCTTGATCCTTTTAAAGACCCCCTTTTTGCTTCAGCAGGACAAAGCTGTTCATCAGGACTTCCAAGCTATCTCTTGGAAATAAATTGAAAGATAAAATTGTTCCATTGCAGAGATCTTAAAATCAATTCAGGCAATATGGACATTGTTATAAACTAAATTAACTTCATCCCATGTAGAGCATGGTTTATCCTTCCTGAGCACAGGCAGCTTGATTGTATGTCTTTAAGATGTATTGCTATAGAAGTCTAGAAACTTGTGTATCTGCTAACTGGAGATATGTATACCATATAGGGCTTTTTGCATGTTAGCCTATAGACTGTTTATTAGCTTGCCACATTTCTTCCCGTGATTAAAGTACAACTTTGGCGCCTAAAAGATTAGGTAGTTGGAAAACAGAGACCTATGCAGTAGAATTAGTATTTCTTCAAGAATTACAGTAAATCTTTAAAAACCAAACAAAACAAAATAAATGTCATTTCTTTAACTATCTGTTTAACAGTTTGATGCTTTAGGTATGTGTTAGTATCACTTTTCAAAAGTAGAGTTTATCTTCCTTCCCCTTTCATGGAGTTTTCATATTGTTGCGTGACATTAATGTGACGTTAACAGCTGATCTGTTAAATAAAATTCAATACCTGGTTTAGGTATCGGGTATCAGAAAGAACTGATTTTGTAGATATTTAACTGTTCTGTTAATTGGTGCTTTAGAGCCGTTTATGACAATTTTGTCCAGAGGTTAACCGATTTAATTTTATACTTTTGGTAGTTGTCTTCTAGCTGCTAAATGTGTAATACTGTAGGAGCTCAATAGCCCACTTTGTGAAGGGCATATGAATTCCAGTGTGGTATTAGCAGCAGAATGGCACAGGATATCCAACAGAGGAGGTGTACCCAAACTTCATCTTTCAATTTGCACTTAAAATTTAAGTGCCCTTACCACCATTTCCTATTGCAACACGAGTCATGTTTACACTGTATAACAGGGTACCTGCACCTGTATATTACATATTTGAAACTCTAGCTAACTTGTAGATAACACCTTTAAAAAAAAACTGACAGAGGCTTCACCATTATGGTAATGACATATAGATGACATAAAGACATAATGACATAAAGATGGGTAGGTAACCGATTTATCTAAAAAATAGATTTATTTTGCAGTGGCTAAATGGTTAGTTCAATAATCACATCTTAACGCAGTGTTCACCTTCAATGAATAATATTGTAATGTCCATTCAGTATAACTAGATGGAATTATTGTTTTTCAATTATCTGTTATTGAACTTGCTATGTATTAGCCTTAGCAGAAAAAAACCCAGAACTCAGCAGTATTCTGAGAACCAGAATATAGAAAAAATTTAGAAGTCTGGGAGGTATTCTCAAATTTTTAACAAGCAACTCTTTTTGCTCTTCATCATTTTTCCCTAGTATAGGTGGGTGAGGCATTTTTTTTTTTTTGGAAGTTCTTTTGGAAGGAAATTACTTAGTAGTACTTAGTAGCTTTCAGGACAAGCAAGTAAGGTAGGTTTGTAAAAATAAATACCCACTTTGTAGAAAAATCTGATAAATGGTTTCTAGATTGGGGATTAAGGTACAAAAGTCTGCTGTTCTCGTAGTAATCTCTCAGAGTATATGAGGAGGGAAAATGAAAATTAATGCTGCTAGACCATTAAATAAGCGAATGTGTTTTTTTTAAAAAAAAAAAACTTCATCAAAGCTTTGGATGATATGCTTCAGCAAACGTAAGTTACTAGATACGATTTGAGAGTAACTGGCTGCAATTTTTTCATATAATGACAGAAGTTGCCACACTCTCTGAACAACCAATACTATTTCTTCTTTTCAAATGGACCAGCAAATATCTTCATAAAGAATCTTGTTAGAAAATGTTGTAAAGGTGGTGTGACTTTTGTGCTTGTACTAGGATTGTAGACCACTGGCTCTGTATATGAGGGTTATTGGTCTTGGAAGTTGTGCTAATGGACAGATGTGTTATAAAAAAAATAGGTACGTTAACTATTTAGAATAAGATAAAAATAAGTTGAGTATCAGTATAGCTAGTTATTTGTTGATGTGTGCTATATTTCCAAATACCGAGACAAATGAAAATACTACCACTTCAATATTCATAAGAGGTCTTCACAAAGCTTAGTTGGTGATTGCTTTAAATAAATATCAGTGTAGCTGTGATCATGTGAAAATGTCTTGCCTTCTAGAGCTATGAAGACGAGAGGAGGAATCGGTCAGAGCTTGAGGTGAGATGCCAGCGTTTAACACTGGAGCTGGCTGATACCAAGCAGATGATTCAACAAGGTGATTACAGACAAGAGAACTATGATAAAGTAAAATGGTATGTATCTCTATAATTCGAGTGTTCTACCAATATACAAAATATTAATAGATAAACTTCAACCTTGACTGAATTTTTAATTTGATTTTTGACTTCTGCACACCACAGATATTTTTCCTTACCTTAACTCACTAATGGCTTAATTATCTCCTGCAGTATATTGGAGTCATAAGATGAAGAACATTTTGAAATGTGATGCATCAAGTTTTCCTAGAAGTTTGTATTTATAGATTTTTATTGTATTTATAGATTTATAGTATTTATAGATATATATATACTGTGTTTTCAGAAGAGCCTACCACTCTCATTGCAACTAAAGAAGTAGGAGCTGTTGATGCCAAACATCTTAGAACAAGTACTCTTCCCCCCTCCCCCAGTTTAAAAGCACCCCCCTAGTTTAAAAGCAATGACTTAACAAAAGGTCCTGTGCTCTATTTTGTGGGTTACCTACACAGTGAATTAAGAAGGTAGGACCTTAGGAATTAATATGTACAACTTAAGAAAATCCTTGTAACCGTAAATTTGAAAGGGCTGTTATGAGAACTCTGTCAGAGAATCTTAAGATTACTTTAGGAATTGGTTTAACTTCAGGAAGATCCGGTGTCTCTTCATTTTAAAAATACAGCTTTTACAGTTCTAACCTATGCTTCAAATGCCCATCTTGTAAACAACAATTGCAAAACAATGTAAATGGACTTTTTATAAATAAACTCAAAGACATATACTTTACAGTCCAGCTCCCAAATGGCTTTTTCAGTGTGCTTCTAAGTTCAAGAAATCTGGCCTTCAGCGTATCTGATGGGGAATAGACTAAAAAATGGGGATTATGAATAGAAAACACCCTATCAGCTCCTTAGTTGTTCATACTGAATGAATTCCAGCACAGTTACTGACACAAATGATTTTGCCACTAAGCCATTTGAAAGAGAGTCTGTCTTTTGGCTAACTGTTCACAGCTATATGTACTAAAACCTTGGAATCTACCTGGAAGCTTGCTGCAAATAGGATGGATTGATGCTTTGGTTTGCTTCCCATGTGCAACTGCATCTTAATAAATGGATTGTAATAACGTTCATGTGAATGGCCCCAGTGTTTAACAGTGTACATTAAAAATAGTCTTCAGTTGAAAAAGGCATGAATGAACGTGCCAAAACTATGAGTGAGGAGGTTGTATTCATCTGGGTAGGCACAGGCAAAGGGGAGGGGAGAACGCTGTTGGCTTGACCACATGAAGGTATTTGGGAGCATTGCAGAAGTTAATGACTTCCAGGCTCATTTCTGCCTTTAAAAATGTCAGATCTTCTAGTTCTGGTGTACTAAGAGTTTTCTCAGTTTAAAAGCTCTGCTATACTTAGTATAAAACTGTTTAGCTTTTTTTCCAAACTGCAAGCTCATACTGTCTCATTCATGTTACTATTCTGAAAGATAGAGACATAGAGCTACTTCTTTGTGCATATGGAAAGCACTCTTATTCAGAACACCAACATAATTTTTGCAGCTGTCATGTGTATTTTAAATGTGAGTAGTACAACCCTCTCTGGTATCAAGGGAGTGTATACAAGGAGAGTAGCAACTAAGAACAAGTATGAATTGCTTTCTGTTTGATTAGGAAGATGGGAATGAAGTTGCTTTACTTTTTCATTCAGACTTTAATATCTGCAAGTCTCAAGAGACTGTCATGGGAAATAGCATTAAAAGCTTGATAAAGATAAAGGGATGGACAAGGGTACTTATGACTCATTGCTAAGAGGAGAAATTTATAGCCCAAAGTTATACCAAAGAATAATCAGAGGAGTATGAAATAATCTAGGATGGGAATTCACGTTTATTGTATTATAGTTTAGGATTATTTTTTTAAATGCTTAGAAATTAAGAACATTCTTTAATATAATAAGATACTGTTGCTAATAACTAGAAAAGGTAAGATTGTCCCTAATTGCCCTGTAAATGACTGGTTGGAAGAAATTGGGTCATGAACTGAAAAAAAGCTGAGAAATTACAAATGCACAGGAATCTTGTTCACTACACTTTATGCATCTAGTAGTTTCACTTTATTTTAACAGTGAACGTGATCTATTTGAGCATGAATTGTCAGAACTCAGAAGAAAATATGAAATATTAGAGGTGTCACACAAGGCACAAGCTAAAGAAAGAAATGACTTATCCAAAGAGGTAAGTGTGCAGTTCTTAT
>JAVJGJ010000014.1:43321671-43348720 GCA_035590215.1 Microhierax caerulescens
TTTCAGTAAATGTCTATTTCTTCACCTCAGTAATTTGATTCTTTGTCTAATCAAGTCTGTCAGGATCACCTGTAGGTTCATGAGATTATTTAGATTAGAACGGTCCTCAGGAGACTAGCTGGTCCAGCCCTCCCATGCAGTGCAAAACCAGCTTATGTTGGGTTGGTTAGGGCTTTGTAAAGTTTTAAATATCTCCAAGGGTGGAGATTACACAACCTCTCTGGACAATCTGTTCCAGTGTTTGTCTACTGTCTTTGTGAAAAAGCTTTTATAAAATCTAATCAGAGTTGTTGCAGCTGCTTTTCTGTTGCCTCTTGTCCTGTCACTATGCACTTTCAAGAGTCTGGCTCTTTCAGTGCGTTCCAGTTTGATAGGTGAAGATAACAAGATTTTCCCAACCCAGATTTCTCTTCCAAAGGATGAAAAAAAACTGTTTCTCTCAGCCTCTTGTCCATTATGTTCTGCAGTCCATGACCATCTTGGTAGAGCTCTTCTGGTCTTGCTCCAGTATGTTAATGTACATCTGTATGAGGAATGCAGAACTGGACATAGCATACCAAATACAGTCTCACAAGTACTGAACACAGGGTAATAATAATTTTCTTAAACCTATTGTCTGCATTGTTGCCAATATAGCCTAGTAGGCACTGGACCTTCTTTGCTGCACACTTCTGGCTCATGTTCAGTTCAACTGATACTTGCCTATCCAATCCATATTTTGCAAATTTTCCCATAAAGGTGTTATGGGAGATGGCTGAAAGCCATGCAAAAGTCCATGTAAATTACATGGACAGCCGTCCCTGCAATCTACAGAGCCAAATTTCTTGTCAGGTTTGTTAGGCACAATTTGGCCTTGATAAATCCATGCTGGTTGTTTCCAGTCACCTTTTTGCTCCATATGCATGGATATGGCTTCCAGGAGGATTTGCTTCATAATTTTTGCAGGAACCGAGATTAGATTTACCAACCCACGGTTCCCTGGGTCCTACTTCTTGGAGGTGGATTCTGGTCATCAGAAACCTTGCTCAGTTGCTGTGGTCCTCCAGACAGCTGGCCAACTTCACAGCAGTGTTGGCTATCTCCCTCAAGTGCTTTCAGTTTTTCCTTAGGTATATTATGTGCATGCCATTTTCTTAGCTTATTCTTCCTTTGTTTCAGCCTTCCAAACTCCGCCAATAAGCTCAGGAAACTGGAAGGCCCAAGGGCAAAATTTACCAGTGAAGGCTGAATGCTGTGAGCATGCTCTATCCCTCAGAACCTGCAAAACTAGTTATAACTTGCTTTAGCTCTTTCTGACCATCAGTGACAGCAGGGCAGAGCTGCTGTATGGATTATGTTTTGTTGTATATCTTTTTTCTTGACATCAGTAGAATACATAGTTTTTCTTCTTTGTGACTCTCTAATAAAACAATTGTTCAGTTGCTCAAAGTTTCTTTCACTTCATCTTTATAGAAGTTAGTTCCATGTCAGGAAGAAACTGCTGTCTGTTCCAGACCTCTTCTTTCTGTGATACTGCATATTGACAAGAGGAACTCCAGTGCTGCTTCCCTATTGGGTGGGACTGTATACTAGATTGATAGACTGGTTTTTCTTTCATATGTCTCCATTAGTCTTTGAAATGCCTCTTCAGGCACAGAGGGGATCTCATCTTTGTTAAGTTTATGACAAGCTCTGATGCAGTTAGGTCAGTCACTTCAGTCAGATCTCAGTCATTGCCATTCTGGTAGCCCTAGTATTGCACAGGGGTATGTGTTTCTGCTACTCCAAAGACATTCCAAGAGCCAGAGGCCTGTCAGGTCCAGAGAAATGTCCCTTGCTGCTTCTCTGTTCAGCAATTCATTCATCCAAGAGTCACAAATTGTGTTCAGTGATGGCTCCTCTACTGGGCATGTATGATAACTTCTTGGGTCAAGGGACTCAAAGAGAAACGTATGTAGAGAATATTTCCAGGTCCACTGCCTTGATCTATAGGACTTTTGGTGGTTTATAGCTATTTATACAGGCTCATATTTATACATTACTCAATATCCGTTTTCATTATTTTTGCATCTAAATTTTTCACAGGGAGGATTGCTGCAGTGATCCTCTAGGATTAATTATTCACTTACTTACCTTAAGTAAGCTAGTTAGCATAGAATTATCCAAAACTATTGGAATCGTTAAGGGATTTTTCCCTTCATCTGATGTAGTTACAACTTTGCAACAGCTTTTTGGGAGGGAAAAGAAGCTTTTACTGAATCTCAAGAATTTTTATCAGTTTATATCATTATTGACTGATTATAAGATGGTTTGTAGCTTAGTGCAAATTTGATGCTAAAATAAGACTATTTTTTTAAGCAATGTTTCTGTATGGAAATCTTTCCAGGAAACACCAAAAGGAATAGGGTAATAATTGGTTGGCTGTTCTGAATTAATTTTTGAATTTATTTTCTTAGTGTGATATGAAAGGGGTGCTGCCTGAGAAGGTTGCTCATGACTTCTGCACTAATCCAGGCGAGAATCACATGGAGGATCTTTGTGTATTACCATTTTGACAGCTGAGTGAATGAGACTAATTATGTCTGAGAGAATTCAGGGGAGATTGTGTTCCTTAATCTCTCTGTATAACAACGTTACTGATAAAATAATGGCTGTAACTACCACTTTAAAGACAGCATTCACCTGTCTGATTTGACAGGCATCCATATTGATTCTCAAAAACACTAGGGAAGAAACTGAGTTTCTATTAGAAAATATCTTTTATATTCTTCTCTTTTATGTAAGTCTGAAGGCTTCGTTAGGTTATTCATTAATCAGTGTTCTAGCATTGTAAGAGGACATGAAAATGCAGGTTTGTTCTCAGCATATAACAATGGCCAAAAAAGTATTGTCATGTACATCAAGTTTGTATGTACACAGCAAGTGCTGTGGTGTACCAGCCGCAATGGCTTTTTTCATTAGCTTTATACTAAATTAATCTAAGAGGGAATAAAAGTAGCACTACTTCAAACTAAAATGCCAACTTCAACTGTATGATTGCCCAGACATCCTCAGACATTCCAGGAGATTTTTGCATTGTGTTGATACAGTATCACCAGTTCTGGATTGGAAGAGCATACAAGTCTTTACATAGTATTTATTCTGGGGGAGGAAGATTTGGAGGGGTAGTAACCCCTAGTTTTCTTTCTTCATGTAGTAATCCATGTCTGTGTTCACTGTAGATATACATATAAACTGTTAGAGAGAGAGAGAGGGAGGACAGATGTGTTTTTTTTCTTAAATAAAACCAAGTATAGGACAGGCAGTTATACCTCACCCTCTGTGGTGCTCAGCAAATGGGCAGATGGAAAGAAGCAAGAACCTCCAAGAGCTTTTTTTTTTTTTTTTAATGAATTCTCAGCTATTTAACTGGTTGCTCCATGTCTTTGACTCTCATACCTCCTTTTAAGTAACCTTTAGTCCTTTTACGACTCAGGAGGGCTGAATTCTATCTGAAACACGTATACAATGTCTTTATAGCTTTGGGGGATGTATTATTGATGTTATTAATTTTTCATTCTTTGAACTTGGCATGTGATGGCCTCAGGAGCTCAAAGATGCAATATTATTTATGCTGATAAAGCTGTATTTTGCTGTCATGAGTAAGGGGTTGGGCTGCTGCACCCGCGCCATTGTGCTCCGCAGCTGTTCTGTGACAATGTTCACCTCGAATAGATGGAAACTACTCTCACACATCATGTTCTTGGAGTAGTAGAGGTGACTGCTCTGGTAATTGGGAAGGCTGTTACAGAGACTCACAAGATATTAATGTCTCTGATTTGGCATCAGTTCAGCCTTCTGTATAGCAATGGAAGTTAAATTAAGAATCCTTGATGCTGGTCTGGAACATTACCTTGTCCACAGCAGTCATGGTATACTTCAGCCCCAGAACTAGGAGTTTTACCATTTCTTTACAGAGCAATAATCACTCTGGTGCCCTTAAACTTTTCATTTCTGTTTCTCGGAGTGTTGTAGCCAGTATGATGAGAGATTGGCACCAAGACTTGACATTGGTATTTCTGATGTAGTAGTATTCAGTACTATCACTATTCAATATTTCATCTGGATATTGGCTATTTGGATACTGAGGTAGATGAAGGGACACTTCACCTCTTTTTTCAGGTTCCAGCTACCAGAAATAAATCATGAAAATGCATAAAATCATAATCTTATTAATCTTTTTCAGCATAAAGCTTCACCAACTTACTCATGTTAAACGTAAGTGTTACATAGGGTTTTTTGGTTCAAGTGATTTCACAGAAGAGTTAAAATGAAAACACTTATATGTGTACATAGGTTAAATACTTATCTTGAAGTTCATGTTGAAGTGTTCTTTTTAATGCCTTTTATAGCTGGCAACCACACAACAATCCCTCAGCTTATTGCAAAAGGATAAAGATTATCTTAATCACCAGAACATGGAGCTCAGTGTTCGCCGTGCACATGAAGAAGATCGTCTTGAAAGACTTCAGATTCAGCTAGAGGATACTAAGAAAGCTAGGGAGGAAATGTATGAAAAATATGTTGCATCTAGGTAAGTTATTGTGTGTTCACTTCCATCAGTAGACAAGTTATTTAATTGTTTTGCCTTGTTTCTTGCACAAATCCTGTTTAATTAGAAATAATATTAACTTTCAGGAAGCTAGACCATATTTTCATAACTAGCAACAGAACATTTTTTTGAGGTCTTAGTGTGTATCAGGAAATCTTTTTTTAAACTTGTGCTGTAAGACCATAGTAGTGAAGATGTCAGCATTGAAAGTTTAAAGCAAGTATTTTCTTAGGTGTATATAGAAGGTTATGGATGTAACTAAAGAGTTTTTCTCTCTTGTAATTTATTAAAGTCCATGTGTTATATCTTCCTTCCCTGCTGTGTCCCCCCCGCCCCGCCCCCCAAATGACCTTTATTGAAAACAGGGGTATTTGAAAGACAATCTGAAGGATTACTGCAAAATAAAATATATTTAATTTTTACAAATCTTTAAAATGGGACATAGCTCTAATACCTGATACGAAATATACTATCAGGCTTTCATACCTCACATTTGAATACAGATTATTTGAATGTAGCCTTGAGAAATAGGTTGATCATTGTGTGCTTGCCACAATGGTAAATAGTTTCAAATTCTTATGCTATTTGAATTGGTATAGATACACATATGGAGTGTGGCACAGGAAACACTATGCTATTCAGCTACATGTCTTGCTACATACATAATGCTATGTTACAAAATTTCGTAGAATCATAGAGTATCTCAAGTTGGAAGTGACCCATAAGGAGCATTGAGTCCAACTCCCTGTTCCTCATAGGACTACCTAAACTAAATTATATGACTAAAAGCATAATTCAATTTCAAACCACATTTAACTTGAATTCTGAATAAGAAAAATTTATCTAGTTCATGTTACTTTCCTACATCTAGATTCCAACAAATACCATTTCAATATTTATCCCAAAATTACATCAAATATTTGCATGTATATATTTCAATAATGAACATAAAAACATTTTTTGGTTAGTAGTGTCCTTTAAAAAAACAGCTTTGGATTGAATGAATAAACTTAAGAGTATGAAGTAGGTTCAGCTTCTCTTCAGCTGCCTCCCTCCTGTTTGAATCGAGAAGATGGAACTGCAGACAGCATCTATAAATCTTGTGTCCTTGTACAACTAAGATAGTGTGCTAATATGACTCCCCTGTAATGCAACTAAAAGACAAATTATTATCTAAATATAAATAGAAGAGCACTCTACTGAAATTATCAGCTATGAAGTTCCATCCTGTATCAGAGGTGGTTTTAATACTATTTTTCCTTTCAATGCAGCCACTTAAACTTTTTAAAATTTGTTTTCGTATATATCTCAGAACTATGCTCACATGGAATTTCTGCATTTTAAATAAATGTTTAAGACTTGCTATTAAATAGGGTTTTAAAAAATCACATAGGTCTAGACAGTCGTCCTCTAGAAATGTGCTTGTAAGCAGTCACTCTTGTAGCTAGATTTCTATTTCTAGAAAACCACTGTGAATCCTTATCCTGTAATAATGACATAGAGCTGCTTTTACAGAGCTGTCGTTATTTGAGGAACCTAGGAGGAGACACATGTAGCTTGCCTCTACCACAGCTTGGGATACTGTGCAAGCCTGCTTCACTGTCCTCTGGAATATCAAAGGTCTCTGTCTCTTGCATTTTGATACCAACAAAAGAGAAATTCTGTGACTCTTACTTTGCCTGTAGAGATCTTGATATTGTCACTGGGATTCTGTACTGTTATCAAATCTCTCTCGACATCATTGGTATTGGAGAATCTCTTTGTGATGCTAGTTTTCATAGGACAGGTATTAACTGCAATGAATAACGCAGGTATGTCTGCTCTCCTCTAGTGACCGTTATTGTCTTATGCATGGACCATACACCATAGCAGAGAAGACAGTGTCGTGTACGGAGCAGCATGTGTAGCACTGCACTGCAGCTTGGGCAGCCTAGGTTTTATTCAAGGTTTCACTGCTGACCTGCTGATGAACTTTGAATATGTCACTTCATAATGTAAAATGTAAAGATGTTAGTATAAGATTTCTTTTGTAAATTGGGGGTAGTAGAATACTTTTGTGAAGTGATTTAAAATGTCATCTGCAATATAGCAGAAGCTGTCCCTTCTTTACATTTTCCCACACATATGTACACACTTCATGTGCATCTTCCAAGACTGCATCCCAATTTAAACCATCCATCTCTTCCATCAAATATCTGTGATATTAGGTTTCTTATAGAGAGCTACAGAATCCTATTTATTTGTTAGATAAATTAGAGAGGTACAAAAATAAAGCAGGAGGAAACTGTACCTACTAAGACACACTTCAAAATAGGTTGAGATTGTGCCAAGATGAATGGCAGCAGCTCATAGCTACAGTTCTTGGGAAACTATGTGTAAGCACAGACCAACAAAAATTATTTCCATTTATATGTTCAATCTTAAAACACAGTCCCTAACTGCATTGAGATGCTCAGATCATGTTTAGTTTATTCACAATATAAAGCCTTACGAATAGTAGACCTGGAAAGAAGCTCATTAAAGCCTGCAGCCTGAAGAAGACAAAACAACTTGGTAAGGCAAAAACATTTTTAATTGCTGCTTAAGCAGAAGACCATAACAGCAAGTCATGAATAAAAATCACAAAGGATGGTCCTTTGCTTCAGCAGCAACTCAGTTGGTGTTTATTAAAAGGCATTGGAAGAGCAGTCAGTATATACTGGGAATATGGCCTTTACTCCAAAATTTATTTATTTTAGTCATCGTAATAAAGATAAGGTGTCACTTCAAACTGTCTTCTGGTGACATCGCTGTGGGTGTTCAAAACTTTGTCACATTCTTCTACGTTTTCCAGTGAACCTTCCTGACTTTCAGCAGCCTTGCTGTGGGAGGGAAGGTGTAATTTCTGCTATGACAGACTATTTTTTTTTTTGGCAAGTAGTAATGGTAATAGCAAATTGTCTAAGTACCAAGAAAATGGTATTGCTCATTGATTCTGCACCTAAGAATTGTATCCTGAGGTCCTGATCATCAGCATTTTTTTTTTCCTACATATTGAGCCCTATAACACATAAAGAATACCAGAAGTTTCTAATGTTTGGTGGTGGGGTTTTTTTATAATAAACTTTTCATTGTATCAAAGATCTTAATAAAGTATTTTGCTGTAGTGTGGTGCGATCGAGGATGGAGAGGGGATAAATTTACTTTTACCTTGAAAGGTTAGCTGAAATTCAGTGTCTCAATAAAAACAGGAAAACTTGTACAGCAAGAAGTCTGACATTTAAGTATTTTGGAGGTTTTACTTAACGTGGAGGAGTGTTTAGCCAGCTCAGGTAGTGATTTCTAAAAATTATGGGCCATCACAGTTTTAAATCAGAAGAAATCTAAAACTTAAAAGGCTTGTAAATACATATTTCTGCATAAACATGGTTTTATTTCCAGACCTGTAATTTCTATCAGTTGCTTCAAAGTTGATTGATTATTCTTGAACATTAACTAGATGCTATAAAATTTTAACGTTCCTTGGCTGTTAAGTACTTACAAGATAAACCTTTTTTTATGGTTTTGTAGGAGAAGTTCTTCATGGGTTTCCCTACAATCTGTCATGGGCTTCAAAGTTGCAAAAACATGTCAATATTACTCTGAAATTAAATTATGTTATCCTGGAATATTCTGATATCTGCTGCTTAAAAACTTACATGTGTATTTTAATTAATTAATTTGTATGTCACATGGACAGGATAAATTCCCAAATCCTAGATTTTTTTTGACTTCACAAATCTCCACAGCATGTAATCTTCAATGTTGCTTGTGATGTTTTTTGCTCATTTGAGGTGCAAATAGTATACAACAAAGTCTTGTAGTAGCATAGTAGTATCGTAAGTTAGCAAGTTAATCAACCCTTATCCAGTGATGAAGAAGCTAGAAAAGTTTGGAAAGTGAGGAAATTAATTATTATTTTTTCTTTTTAAGCAGTTAATGAATATAAACACTCATGTAGAGGCTGACAAAGAATTTCTGGAAGAATGTTAAGCATAATGTTGCATCATTAATCAATGTCAAATTACTTTTTAAAAAAATAAATAGGATGCAGAAAGCTTTTATTTATTCCCAATTAAATATTATTTATTCCTATTGGTTTTTACTCAGTTTGTATGACAACATAAGCTAATATGTATTTCAAGCAATTTGGGAGGAAAATGAATAAGTATTAAAATAGAATGTAAAACCAGGAAGCACTCTGCTCTACTTCTACAGCTGTACCTGAAGTTTTGATATTTTGGCCAGTGTAATTAATTTTAAATTCCCATGTTGTGTATTTGTTTGTTTCCAGAGATCACTATAAAACAGAATATGAAAAAAGACTGCAGGAAGAATTGGAACAAATAAGGTTGAAAACAAATCAAGAAATCGAGCAACTAAGAAGCACTTCAAAAGAGATGTACGAACGTGAAAACAGGTAGATAAGATGCAGGCAATAACCTAATTAGGGCAAAAATGGCCAAGTACTGTTTTGTGCTTAGGTATAATCCTAGTTGGCTTCTAGATAAACATTAGTGGTTCAAAGTTTGTTTAGATGTATAGTGTTAGTTAATACAAAATGTGTTGGTTTACTTGTCGTGCTATAGAGGTAATTCTGAAACTGGCAGGAAACCAGAAGAGGTGGTGTTGATGCAGAAAGTAAAGCAGAAAAAAATGAGAGGAAACCAATAAAACTTAGACCTATCTAAAATAAATCTATTTGAGATTGTTTACAGCATTGATTCAAAAAAGTATTGATTTCTTGTAAATTATTATAAAATTCACTTTTGAAGAAGATCCTAGTCCTGCAAAGACATGCATATTGATTTTGTATTTGTGTCATCTTGTTGAATTCCATGGAGTTACATGCAGAGTTAGGTACATATATAAGCCTTTAGGGATTTGAGGGTTTGGACTTTCGGTGCTGGATTTCTTTTTGAGCTTATTTTTTGCCCTTTTTATTTCTTTAAAATGGGACCAGTGCTTAATAATTCATTATAACTTCATTGTAAATGTCCTGAAAGTGTCTTGTGTAGAGAAGGAAATGACTGTAGTGAAAAGATATTTGTGGCATTAGCATCTGTTCCTCTAATAGGTAGTTTTGTTACCACTCAGAAGAGTGAAAAAAGAACATGACTCCTGCTGTCTGTCTTCCAGTCAACTGAAAGGTTCTAATTTTAAAAAAATTACATCATTGTGTAGTTTTGTAAGTGTGAGTAAAATATATACACACACATGCATCCACACCACTTCCTGTATACAAATTTATTTTGAATTACAAGGTAAACCTCCACTCTTCTGGAGATTTTACAAGGGTCTGTATATGATTGAGAAAGCTAGTAAAAGATACTTCATTTGTATCTGGAACCAATTTATGGAAGTTTGGTTCCTCGCTTTGAAATAATTGCTTCTGAAATGTAAATCCTTTAGATTTGATTTCTTATTTTGCAAAAAAAAAGGATTTTTAGCATATGCTTGTTTTATGAAATACTAAATAATTCCACCGTAAGACAGTACTTCCCAGACTGAGGTGCCCTTCAACAGGAAGACAAATGAAACTCTAAATAGTGGGCAAAGCAGTTTGCAGTAAATTTGTGTGATGTGATGAGATGCTGATTGTGACTGAAAATAAAGCTAAGATCCTGTTTTCATCTTCAGGCTCAAAGCATGGAATGGTATTGCAGCTAAACTAATGCAATGTTCAGTTGCTCTTACTCCTTAGCATTTTGCCAAACCTGATGGGTTTGATGTTTCCTTAGAATTTAATGGCTCTTATTTTATACTTGGATGAATCGGTTCAAGAAGCTAAAACGTGGGGGTGGGAACACACACCAATAAAAAGGTGATGCTTTCATTCTTAATTTATTTGGGATCAGTTTCACTTGTTTGGTTGTAGTAAGCATTGGCTGTGTTTGCATTAGCAAGCATGAATGAATTCACAGGGCATGTGAATATTTGCATGAGGTTGGACTTTGAGTTAGCTGTAGTCTGTTCCCATAGATCAAACAGAATTTAGTAGCTTTGAGCACATTAGATGCTCTCCTTGGGGATATCTTCTGACTTGGTTCAATCTGGCTGGAATCCAGTTTGTGCACTCTAGAATAGTTTAGAGGTGTGAACTGAAGTGCAATAAATGGCAGTTGTTAAGTGGTTTATTTCAAAAGCTAATGTAGATATCCTTGTGTTTCTGCTTCTCCTCTGCTCGTCCCACCTTTTTTTTTTCCCCATACCTGTTCATGAATCTGTAGGTAGTATATCTGTCCCATTTTAGAAAGGTACTTTCACTTGTATGTTAGACTTGCTAGATACCTGATGGTCCATATGGCCTGTATGTGAAACCATCATATAGGTGGTTTACCTTTTTTAAAATTGCAGTCACACAATCTGAAAACTGGCAGTGTTGCTAATATGGTTCCTAGCTCTGTCGTAATATTTGTTAAATCACATCTGTGATTATCATCTGGTTGGTTAAGTAGCACCTCATGTATCTTTTTTCCTTTTATTGCATTTTCACTTGATCAGTTGTTCAGTTAAGCAAAATAGTTTATTCTCTAAACGAATATATCTCCTACCATTTTACTTTTATCCCACTTCTGTTACTCTAGGCTTAAGGATACAACATTGCACTCCTATTCTGAGACACAATATGCTTGATCTTAATGCTGTTAACAAAACTAATTGCCATGTTCTTATAGTTTGGTATGAGTTAGTTTTAAAGAATCTACTCTCAAGATAAGTCCCTGAATTTCATTGGCAAATACTGTAGCCCAGTAACTCATTTTTTAGAGAGAATTTTATCTTTCTCTCATAGGCAGTTACCTGTTGCATAATTCTGATGTTGATTCTTTGTAACTATTTCCTATTCATATGAGTTACTTTGAGTTCAGAAAAGTATCATTGACAACATTTCCTTAGTCCAGAAAAGTCTTTCATCCAAAAATTATATACCTTTAGTGTGGCTAAAATGACTTAGGATAACATTTATGTGGCCTTAATTTTTTGCCATTTGCTGCTATTATCTTGACTTTTTTCCTCAAAATTTGCCTGCAACTGTAATTTCACATTGCTTTAGGTTGAAAAGCTCCTAGGGGGCAGGAGGGGAGAAACAATTTCAGTGGGAAGAGCTTGGTTGCATCTACATTAATAGTTTAGTATTGAAGAATGTGATTTTGAAGTGAAATCCCCTAGTCATTGCTGCTTGCCCTGGTTTTGCTTGCCTCACAGTTTGTGCTTGGATTTGTGGTACTGTGCCCACATTTGTAGGGCATGAACAGGATCCCTTTCAGATGAAACAGAATTGAAAGGAGTCTTTAAGATCATCTAATCAATTCCACATGCTAGTGAGTGTTCAAGTCAAAGGAACAAACCAGGAATGAAGTAAAATCCTCAAGAACAGTCAGAACATAGGTGTCTGGTGCTCAACAACCAGTGTTCACTCTGCAAATTGGCGGTTACTGTGTTGCACTAAATAAGGGAGATAGAGTTTATAAGCACTCCTGAAGCAGTACTTCCACTTAGTAGTTTATTGCAGTGTTATGCTACAAGCAGACTACAGATTAACAGATTGTTAATACCTATGTAATTTTTTAACACAAATACTGTATGTAGTATTCTTCATATCATACTATTCTCATTTGTGTCAGTGAAATAAAAATCAGGTAGTTTGCAAGACTTGACTGATTCATGGTTAAAAATTTGAGAAAGTATAAATTGATTGCAATAAAATGTTTGTGTTCATTTTATGGTTCTATGCAGATCAAAAATGATGCCGGCAACAGGACCCAGAACGAGACAGCAATGATATGCAATAACCTATGTTCAGACTAATTAGCCAGTTAGTTTTATGTGGAAGTAGGATTTCTATCCCTAGCTAATCTTTTCGTGCTCTGTCATAAAAGTTGTGAATCATATCAGCTAGGAGGACAGCGTTCTCCTAACTATTAGTGAAGTACCAAGCAAAATTATTGGAGTTTATTTCATTCATAAAAAAAAAAAAAGTAATTTATGTTTCTACTATTCTAGAATTATTTGTATGTTTCTACATATAAATAGGTGGTTTGGTCATTGTTTTTAGAATTTCAGAATGGGAAACTCTGCTGGTATATATGAAAGTAATCTGCAGTAAAGCCTCTGTGATGAATAGGAATACAGATAGACAAACCCCTTTATCATTCTATGAGATTTGAAGAAGGTGGTATTGAAGTTAATCAGTCTGTAGTAATTCATGAAGTAAAGCAGTCTTTCCTAACAGATGCTTGACTGAATAACTTTTGTTTCCTTCAGAAATCTGAGAGAAGCAAGAGATAATGCTGTTGCTGAAAAAGAAAGAGCAGTTATTGCTGAAAAGGATGCTTTAAGGAAATATGATCAACTATTAGAACAGTAAGTATCTTTCAAACTGCATATAGAAAAATCTAAAGGTATAACTATATATTTCAGGAGTTTTAGGTAGGAGGAATGACTACTTTGGCTTTCTGGTTATAAATTGAATTACAAACATTTTGTTTAAATGAAATTATAGATTTACTTCTAGTAGTAAATTTTTTGCTGTTACCAGTGCAGTAACAATATGTAAGTTTGATTCTTCTCCTACCATCCCGCGAAGACAAGCGAACATAATTATGCATCTCATAGCAAGAATGTGGATTTCATACTGTACAGTAGTAATGGTCAAACTTCGAACCTGTTCTGTTGGGGTTTTTCTTTAGTTGAAAGTAGAAAATTCTTCTATGATTACTTCAATTAATAGTTTTTGTAAACTGTGGATAGAGAGCAGTAGTCATAGTTACACTTGCTACATGTTTAATTTCTTACTGCTGTCTCTTCTCAGTCTTTCATGCCATGTTTAAAATATAGTGTCTATACAAATGTACTATTCTATATGTATGTTCATATGGAGAAGGAAACTATGAATGATTTTCTGCCTGTTTACAAGCAGTCTTATTATCCTGTTCTGCAGCACCTTGTCTTTACCTTTTGTAAATTTTGAATATTAGGTATGGTAAATTATGAGGTAATTAAAAACTATGGAGGGTAATCACAGATGTTCAGGGTTTGTCGTGTGTCCTTAATTTTAGACTTGATTAATCGTTTAATACAAATCTTTTTCTAAAATGAAAAGGTCAGTTCATTAACGCACTGTGCTACCTAGTCAAAAGATTCAAGGAAAGTACCAGATATGAAATTTTTTTAGCGTGGAATTGTTTCTGATTATGAGTAGTAATCTGTTAAAAGTTGTTAAATTAAGCATAGGCACAAATTAATTAAAGCTTTTGATTTTTATGTATAACTCCTAAATCACGGTGGTGTTACTGAAGGAGTAGCATTGCCTAAGGACTGAAAGAATGTCATTGCTAACTAGTGGTGTGAAACAATACAGGTAGTTCTAGAGTAGAAGAGGTGAGTCAGAGGATTTGATATTCATGCTGAGTTTCAGGGGTTTGACTTCAGATTACTTCTGGTTCAGGCTGAATGGGCCCAAGGGTGCTGCATGCCTTTCAGTGGTTAGAATGCATTGTAGGTGTTCTTGGATTCTCAGAAAGGAATTCAGTTAGCAAACTGAGATGATGGCTTCACAATGCAAACCAAAATGTGGTAATCAAAGGTGGTTAAGTGGGGACAACCAGGAACCTTCGTTCAAAACTGATCTAAGTCAAAATGAAATGCTAATAATGTGAGTCAACCCTGGTTTTGTTGCTGACGAGACTCCTACCCTTGGCTGTGATAAGGCTTACTATGACAAGTGGGTAGTTCAGTTAGATATGAACCTCTTCTGGAAAATCAGTTTGACATATGATAGTTTGAGTATGCACTTTCTCATTTTTAATGAAAGTATGAACTTTATAATTGTTACTTTAGTTATTTTCAAACTTAAAAATTGGAGAAAATACTTTTCTGCTGTATTCCTACTCATATAATTTGTCATTTTTTCCATGTTGCGGCTTTTTTTGAGGAGGGAAGTTCCCCTGTGATCAGAAACATAAGAAGATTTCAAAATACAAGCTTGGGGGGCGGGGGGAAGGAAAGTTCCTAATATGTCATTTGTTGTCATCTTATTTAATACATTTATGCTTTTGCCCTCCTGGTAGAAGGTAGCTTTTTCTGTTGATAAGCCTTCCAATTAAGTAGAACTCTGCTTTCCTCAATTTAAATAAAATAGATTGATTAATACTGGGGTTTGGAGTTCAAAGAAGCAGATTATTCCTCAGAAGATTATGCTTTTCAGAGGAAAAACTTCTGTTTGGGAAAATGGAAAACCCGGGCTTCCCTTCTTTAACACGTCGGTGTCTCTCTTAAAAACTATCTCACTTCTAACCACAGTACAGGTGACTTTCTATGCATTCTAAATTGTCTGTGTAATTGAACTGCAAAGCAACAGACTGGCATGATAAGATGGAATAAACACCTGAAGTTAAAAGACCCCAAATTCTGAATTTACTGTGGACTGACATGTGGCATCTCTTTGGAACAAAGAGATTTATTTTCTAATGTCACCAGAAACCCCTAAGATAAAAAAGGAATACCTGTGGTATTAGATTCTATATTTAAGTGTTTACAACAGCTAGTTCTACTTAATGAAAACAAGGTGACTCATCGTAGTTACCACTGGTATCATAATCTATATAAACAAACATGTTTGAAAGCTTCAGAAGTATGTGGAATGCTGACTGGCCTGAATGGTAGTTAAATAAAGCCCCTGGCAAGTCTTGTGATCAGCAGTGTAACTAATACCCAATTTTCTAGTCAAGTGCAGTTATTATCATTTTTCTTAGTGAAGTTTGTGATAGCTTTTTGCTGTTTACAAATGCCCAGAAAATATGAAAGTGATAATATTCATGAAAGAGTTATATTGATAAAGAATCTGCTCTTTCAGCCTCTGAGTAGATCACTATGATGTTCGGGTATAAATTTTGTTTCTCTCTTTGCTATTATATAGCTGTAAATTCTGTGTGAGAATCCATGTTTCATTTTCTCGTGACAATAAAAAAAACTTAACTGATTTGATGTTTTGGATTAAACTGTGGGCAATGCCACACATATTCTAAAAAAAATTATGACCAAATGGAAACATTTTCACTTTGTTTTAAACTGCTGGTAATTTGACTCAGACTTTTTTTCTAATTTCAAAACTGTATAACCTCAGTTGGAAGTGTCTAGAGGTTGAATGATGAGAACAATTCCATAACATCTCCATCATCTATTACACAGTAAAGTAAATATGTTCCAACTGTTCTTTCTCTTGAATATTTCTGAAGTGTTATTTTCAAACTATTGACTGTTAATCTGTTACTTCTTTATCCTTGAAAACAAAAATCCAACCCAACAAAACAACAACAAAAGAACAGCACCAAAAAGTGGAAAAAATGCATCCTGGTTTTCTATAATTTTTTTCCTGCTGGTTAAATTTTCCTGTTCATGTAAGGTGCAACATAAAACTGAAGTGATTACTTTGTTCAGTGTGGAATCTAAGGTCTAATATGGGGTGGACTCCTACAAGAGAACTTCACCTTAGGGGGTGCCTGCAATAGCCATCTCTTGGCTTTGATTGTTCACTTCATTTAGAACTTAAGTAGTTTAATGTCTTTTTTTCAGGAATCTACAGCTCAGTCTATTAGTGGAAGCTGATTTTAAAATTCCAGAATTACTGGGAACACAAGGGAAATCCATAGATAGTGTGAACTTACAAAATTTAACTTTTCTTAATGACAAAAAAAAATTGTACTCTGTTGCAGTTGATTGCCATTCATATGATGTACTCAGGGTGATTTTTCTTTTCCTATTTTTGTAATAATAAAATGAGAGGTGTAGAAAAATTATAAGAAACAAAATAGGCATGCAGTAAACAGAAAAAGAGTATTCAAGAAAATTGTGTTATGGCAATACTATTCCTTCAATTTTGCAGTGGGTGCTATTTATAAAAAAAACCTTAGTAGAGCTTTGTAAAAGCTAATGGGAGGTTCAAATTGCTGCATTTGCCTAAGAGGTTACAGGATATTTTTAAATATGTACTTTTTTTTTTTTTATCCTATTTGAATATGCACAGATGATGAAAGGGCATTTTTAAACAATGTTTTTATAGTTGGGTTGAGTAAAGTCAGGATGACGGCAATGAAAAAATGTTTTAGAGCCTTAGGTTCGTTCTGTGAAGATTTCAAAGTATTTTATTATTCAAACTTTTCTAGATTGATGTATATAACTCAGCTATTTAATACTATTAGGTTTGTAATGGACAGCCTCTTACAGATAAAAAATACCTTTGGGAGTATTTTTAATGTATCTATTTAGAAATGCCCTTCTAAAATAAAAAGCAAAATAGAATAAAAGTCACTGACACTTCTTGTTAGCGATTGTTTGTGCTTCATAGGTTAAAAAAAGTATGCAAAAGCTTCTGTGTATGTTTGTCTTTACCTATTTAATGCTTTTATTTCCAGTCAGCTGCAAGCTGTGTATATATTTTGGAGACTTCTTTTAGTCTATCCGTTAATCTTTAGAATTTTAGTCTGTCTTTTTACTCCTATTTTCTTTGTTCTTTGTAATTGTGGTGCTTTTTATAATTAATCTAGAGGTGAGATTAATGCTATTTGATTTTTAGTCATTTGTCTTAAACTTCATAAGTGACAGAGAAGTGATCAATCCTGTTCATAAAATGAGTGTTTAAATTAGATGAAATTAAGATCCCTATATCTTATTAATTGCAGACAAACCTAAAGGACTGTCTTAAATGAGAAGATAATTGGATAAATTTACTGAATAAATACATGTTCTACTTCACATTTAGAATCTCTGTTGATTATGCAGGAATCTCATTATTCAATTAGAATTTATTACATTATACTTTAATTGTTAATAGAAACATTAAAATTAATTATTTGCCCCTTCTAATAACATGTGTTTATAATACAGATGTTGCTGATTGCAGTGGCAGGATTCTAAAGTAATAATGATTGTCAGTGTATTTGTGTGCTGGACTTATTGCTAATATTTGAATAATAGCCTATTATCTCTTCAAGAATATTTGTATAAAGTGAGGAATTAAATAATGGATAAAAAGAAGATCCATACTGAATATTTCTTTGCCGTAACCCTATATTAAAAATTACTGTCATATTTTACTCCCTAGACGTGGTTGCTACTTTTGTATATTAGGTGCTTTGTAATCCCTTGAAGAGCTATATAGGTCTCAAAAATTACCACTTTAAATCTTCAGTTTCAATTAACTTCATTAGTTTTTTTCTAAAATACTTTTTAATAATAATAATTTGCTGCTTATGTATTTATGACTTCTATAGTATGATATATATGTGTAATTTTGATAACACTTAGGATTTCTATCAGAATAAAGCTGAGCCCTTTACTGTCAGTGTTAGACCTTGTCTAGATTTCAGCTGCTGCCAAAGTAACTACTACGCATTTCCCATAAAAACTATCTTCATCTTGTTCTCCTGATGAGGAACTTAATTACAAAGTGCAGCTAAAAGCGTAAAATTCCATGACCGTATGGAAATTGCTGAAAGACACGCTCTTGGAAGTTCACAATTGATGCAAGGAAGGCAGCGAAGGGACCAGGAGTGATAGTATGATGGAGCAGGAGGGAAAAAGATCAGTTTCCTAGGTGACTGGTCTAGTTTGTTTCCAAGCTGTAGAAGCAGCACTGAAATCTATAACAAAACAATTCTATGCATCCTGTATTTCCACTGAAATGACTAGAGAAGCTCCTACTCTTGTTTTTTTTCCCTGTTCTTCTGAGGTTATGTTTATATGGAGTTTACATCTTAATGGATGATTCTAAACTGCATTTTAATAAACAGAAGGAGAATACCTAATTAACTGATCTGATCAGATAGACGAGTAGTAGTGTTAGGAAGACTGCACACTTGCTAGGGCATGCCTAGTTGTCTTTGGTTGTTCCCTCATAAAGATCTCAAAATTTTACAGTCTTAGCCAAGATAGTTTTCTTCCAGAGTGAGTGCTTTAAGCCCTGTAACCAGTCACCTCATAACTGTAACTGTCTTGGTGTTGTAGAATTTTCAATGTCAAGGCTTATAGAAATGTTATTAGTCTGATGACTGACCTTTGTGAGCTTCATTACATCTGGAGCAAACTTTGAAGTTTGTTCTTTTACTGTGCAATGGATGTTCAATAATTATATTTATAGCTCTAGAAATCTCTTTATTTCAGTTCCTCACCAGCTCTGAAGAAATAATTCTCACAAAATATTATTAGCCTCTGAAGGATACTTTGGGAAAGTTGTAATGTAAACATATCCTCATATAATAAAGATTTTCCTTAAGCCTTGAAATTTTCTTTTTACCTGTTCATTTCCTGCTAGCCAAAATGCCTTAATCTTAAAACATTAAGATTAGTAAAGGCAAAATGTTAAAATTATGTGATGGCTATTATGCTGAGTACCTAAAAGTAAATATTTTCTTAAGTCCTTACGTTTTTTGTTAGACTGGAAAGGTTGAAAATGTATCATGTCCTTTGAGAACAAATCTGAAAGCAGTTATAAATTCCTCCAAAGAGGCATTCTGTGACACAAGGATGCTGCTGCTTAGACTTCGTATATTTCTTGAATTATAAGGTTGAAACTTCCACTGTAGTCCATGGTTTTGCTATGATTGTTAGTATCCCTCATGCATTTTTGTGACTCTGTCTTTGTGACAACTTCTCATTAATGATGAGCACTGACAGGAATAGCAAAAAGGGGTCCTTTGGAACTCATTACTGAATGATGTTTCAGGTACTAAAAGTTTGCATGCGCTCAAAAGGAGACTGAAAAAGCTCAGAGAAATTTGAGAAATACTTAACAAGTAGAAACTGCATCCAGTTCAGGAAATCCTTGAGCCAGAAATAGTTAACAGTAGTGGCAGAGGATTAGGGAGAAATACAATCTATATAGAAGTTCTTCTTGCTTTTCTCAAAACATACACTTTTGGCTACAGTTGTAGACAGGATTATCAGGCTACATGGATCTTTCATCTCATACACTACAGCTATTCTTTGTACAGATATTCTGTGTAGAGCAGAAGACAAGCTATGAAACACTGGGAATCTTCTCAACATGTTCTCTCAGTGTGCTTTGTGTCCCTTTGAAAAGTCTAGGCTGGATGTAGTGACAAGATATAAATGAAAGCATTTATCTGAAGATAAAATTAATGTGATTTTATTTTAAAAAAACCCAACTCTTACATGTGCCAGGTTATCTATGCAAATAATATTTATTTCTGGCATGTTTCTAACCATCTGAGCTTGAAGGATTAAATTTGTGTGTGAAGCCCCTAGGAGCATTGGGTCAACCAAGACATTAATACTTCAATGGCAGATGAGAAAAGAACCTGTTTATAGGAAACTCCAAGTACATGGTTCTTAGAATACAGAAGAACACAGTAATCACAACATAGCTGTAAATACATGCAGAGATTGTCAGTTGCGTATGTCTACCAAAACTGTATATTATAATGCCTATTCAAAAGATAATTTTTTTAAAACAGGGATATTGTATTTTCTGTATGGCTGTACAAAAAAATCTCATATTCAACTGATGGCTATTTATATAGTACTATATTTCAGCCTTATAAAACCAAAACATTATTCTTTTTATAGTACTTGTTTTCTGCAATTACATTCTGAGTCTGTGGTTACATTCTGGTTAGCTTCTGGAAAGGGATGTGATACTACTCATACCTGGATAACAAACTGTTGGAGAACAGTCTGTCCAAATAGGTGTTTTAAGTGATTTAAGAAGGAAGTTACAGCTTTGTGATCTTACAGACCTCATAGTAAACTCATGGGGAAACTCTGAAATGTTAGTCATGAAGACTAATATTTATGAGAGAGTGCTTTGGGCTGAGTTTTGTCCAGAGCCTGTCACATTTAAAATGTTGAGAAAATGTTAGGTATAACTGTAAGCCTAGCTCTGCTGTTCTCAGACTGGTCCTCGCTTGCATAGTGGTGATACCTGTTTCATGTAATTCACTCTCCTGATTAAGGAAAATGGTAGCATATTGCTAGTCCATTTGTAAATGAATAAATGAAGGACTGTCATACTGTGTTCATGAACATGCTACCAAAACAATATACATCAGTGAGCCAAGGTACTTTTAGGCCATAAGCCACAAGCTGTTTGCCTTAGTATACCCAGCACTGAATATGCCTAATTAATCTTCATCATACTGAGGACTTCCCAAAAGAGGGACGTATGATACTTATATGTAGTGCTCACAACTGATGAAACCACTGTTCATAGCTGATGGAACAATCATGCAAGTCCTTGGCAGCCTGTTTGCTGTTTTCTCCCTTCATGAGATTGCCTTGTCTGGTGACCAGTGCCTTGATGAGAAGAGAATGGGAAGACCAGGGTTGGAGTGCTGACTTCCCTTGTGTATGGTCTTGTTTCTAGGCAAGTTTTCCTTAAGAATGTATCCCAGACTTTGTCAAGGTTGGCTCAGAGAGTTGTTTACGTTCAGGGAGACCAGTAAATTTTTTTTGAAACTACGTGCCTTCAGCACTGAACTATTCCATCACATATTGGACAGTGGGAAGGACGCGTCCTTTAGTTTACTCATTGCAAAGCTATTTAGATAATTTTTACAGCTGTTTGTGTTTCTAGCTAAATGATCTAAAGGCACAATTCTGTCTACTTACATGACTGTGGGTAATTTATAAGAATATTCTATGAAACCAGCAAATGAGCATGCAATTAATGTTCACTGCGTAGTTAACCAGAGTTCAGAGCTTGCTAAGGAATACCTTGATCCTTGAATAGCTGTAGGGTGGTAATGTAATGATAGCAGCATTTTTACCGAACATTATATAGGCATAGTGGCACTTAGATGCAGTATGACATTTGAATCATGGGGACACCAAAAGGGTAGTACTACTTTGAGTTATTTATATCAGTGAGCATATAGGTGTGAACTGGCTTTATATTTAAAGTTACTTACAAAGAGAACTTTAGCAAGGCTGAAGTGAGATGGGAACGTTTGTTCTGGATGGGCCTCTGAGGGAAACACTGCATGAAAGTGGATATGCTGGGCTGCTGCTGATGGTAGCTGGTCATTAGTGAGAGGATTTGTGGTAGGAGTGTGATGAGAGGCAGTAAGGACAGAGAACCTAGGAACTGAAGAAACCCAACAGAGATGGAATGGAAGGGTGCGTATGAAAGAGTGAATCAAGGGACTTTACTATGAGCAATAAAGATCTTCTATTTGTCTTACCACTAGACAGAATACATAAAGATGTTGCTCACATGAACATGCACTGTCCAACCTTTTCTTGTAAGCCCTGTTTAACAGCAGATTTTTGTACTAGAAAGGAAACTAATGTTGACAACTGAAAACGAAGTTGTACAGGCCACCTGCAAACTGCCTTTATGAAGTATGGAGAGGGTAGGGATTGTGTGTTTATGCCCCTTCTGGGTACTCCAGAAGCAAAAAAATTGCCGTAGCTTATGCCAGCTTTTCACCCACAGAATAAATAATCATATAGGCAGCATAACTTAAACTTTCTCTTAAAGGGAAGTAAACTTTCTATCAAATGGCAGTGCACTTGTAGGAGTAAGTGTATTAGAAATATAATTCAGGTTCCTTTGAGATGAAACCCAGGCATTATGTAAAATGCTTATACCTGTCAGTCATTTAGTCTTTTCCTAAAATATTAGATTTCATAATATATACATAAAATGTAAATGTACACACTCGCACTTATAAGCCTATCTGTGTATATCTTCTAAAATTTAAATACTGGCTATATTGTCAGAATGCTGCAGCTCTTGGCTGGTATTTTAACATAAATACTACGGAATGCATATGTATGTAATCTAGATTAATCTTTGATGTGGAACTTGCCATCTGGAATTGTTTATATGGATATGCTAATTGTTTCATGGAAAGTGTTCAATGCCATGGGTAAATAGTTATAGAAGTGCATTGATTCATCCCTTCTGAAATTTTGCTTAATGTTTGCTGATTTCTCTGAGATCTTAACCTTTTCTTTTCCAGAAATATAACATGGATCATAAGTTTCCAGATGCTTCAGAAAGCTACATTTTCCCATTTTACCTTGGATACAATGCTGGCGTCACTAGAATTGATTGTGGGTTTAGAGAGGAGAAGAATTTATCCCATTGCAAACCCTATGGGAAGGGGAGAAAGTTTTGTTGGTGCAAAATGGTACCATAAGTAGGTGAAAGTAATTAGAAACCCTAGTGCTTCTCTTGTCTTCATATGCTACTCACTTCAGGCAATTAACTGACTCTTGAATCTGAGTGTACGCAATATAGATTGTTTCTTTAAACAGTAGAGGATGACCACAGTGTGACTGATGTAATCCTGTGCCCCTGAGAAATGCTCAGAATTAGGTGGAGAGAAGCCTCAGTCAATACCTTAATTCTAATATTTTTAGACCTAAAACTAGGTGAGAAAATACTGTCTTTTTCATCTGTTGCATGTTCATCTAGGATGTTTTTGTTTTTACAGGCAGTGTGCCTTTTAGAAGCTAGTGAGGCTGTTTTTTTAGTATTAGATTTGTCCCTTATGACACTGTTCCCAGTCACAGGTTGTGAAATCTGGGTCCAATTTCTGTGTTATGTCAAAGTTCTGGGCTTTTTTCAAAGTATTCTATACACATAGATACATGGGGTACATCTTAGGTTTATTTTCTCAGTGCCAGATGAATGCCTCTCTTCAAAGAAAGAGAAAACTTCTTGAGTAGTGCATTTGCTGCAAGGTGACTGGCATTATTGAAATGTACAGATGAAGAGAAATTAATTGTTATGGTGCATGTTGGAAAAAAGCTACCTTATGGTTATTTGTTTGCCTGCCAGGGCTCTCCCCCGGCTACGTTCTCTTACTTTGTAAAATAATCAAATTATCCTTTTGTCCTTTGTCTTACACGGTTATCTGTTTATATAGAGCAACTGTATTAAACAGTTTTAGTTTTACCATTAGAGTAAGCAAAAATAATTGCAACCTTTTTTATTGCTAAATTGATATCTTTTGGCAGAATTATTTATGAATTATTTTTTAAGAGTTTTTACATTTATATTAGTAAGTCTCTTTTGTTATGCCAGCTGTCTAAATCTTTTCATAAACTTCAGTTAAAAGAAACATATTTTCCATGATTATTTTAAAATATAATGTTTACTGGAAGGGAAGTCTAGTGAATTCCCACAGATGAAGTGTGACTGTATTTCTCCCACTTGTAAATGAGTTCTTATTTCCTACAGTACATATTCTGGTACCACAATGAGTCATTTTGAACATGTTTTAGTTTAGCTTCTAAAACATTTAAAAACTTGGCAGATACATGTAAATGAATGTTACATCCAGTTTTAGAAACAGTTTCCAAAGAATATTTTACTAACATGATTACTGTGAATAGACCTTTCAGAATGCAGAAGTGTCCTTTGTGATAAGCTGAAAAGCGTTTACAGAGGTCTTATTTGTATTTTGTGGGGTGTTTTTACCTTTAGTATGTTTTAGTTTAACCATCTTGTAAAATAGGGCAAATACTTCTGTGAAAAAGCCTTCAGGTTTACAGGCAAAGTGTGGTAAATTGAGTATTTTAGCCAGGCAAGTGATTGCCTTCTTCAGGTATAGGAACTAAATATTGCAAAATATCATCATATTTTATTTTATAATTTTTTAATTTTACAACTCCTTCAAAATAAGTATAGTGCCATCTCCGTTTTAATATTATATTGTTTATGGTTATATATGCCATTCCACACTTGAATCTGTTTCCTAATATGTTAACTTGACAGTTAAAGTATTAGTAAAGAACTAAAGAATAAACTGTATGATTAAAAGGGACTTATGAGTAATGGGGGTGGTGTGGGAGGAAAATGAGGGAGGCAGACCAGGCATACTTGTATATACTTGTATTTTTTTTTAAAATAACAACAACAAAACCAAAAAAACCCCAACTCATAATCACCAGTGTTCAATTTGTGAGACAGTTTATCTCTTACTTAAAGAATATTTCTTACTTTAACTTCCTTGTCATGGCTTCCTGGCATCTGGGACATTTATTATAATGGGACCTTAGATACTTTGCTTACGTGTTGGTACCTATGCTTAGACATATTCACATTTGTACAGTCCATGTTTGAATACCACCCTGATTTTTTTTTCCAATTGTTGGCAGCATTTGTCTGGTAAGTTTAAGATGCATCATAGGGATAGCTTTGCAAGTCCGTGGTTATTCTCTGTTCCAATTTTACCCATCTGTATGCTGTCCACAATGTAACACCATGTTATCAGAAAGTTCTTACTGTAATTACAACCCTGAAAAATTTCTTTAGCTTTTTATTAGACTCAGAAGGTGATGGGGAAAACATTCAAAACCTGGATAACTAAGTCTTTAATTTAAAGATTTCCTGGAATCCCTTTTCCGCTAGTTGTGTATTATAACATATGAAGGAAGCCTATTTAAAACTCTTTCTGCTCCCCCTACCCCCAGCTGGTCTTAAATATGTTAACTTTTCATCAAGGAAAAATGGAAAAAAGGAGGGAGAGAAGTTAGTTCACGGATTGAGAGTCTTAATTATTTTGTCAGGCAAATACAAATAATTGTTCTCCTTCCATTATGTCTAAGTTGTGAAACTTGCAGAAGATTGATCATAGGCAAAAGAGGAAAGGGAATAAAGATGAGGAGTGGGGAAAGGCATAATGTGAATAAAAAAAGAGGTAATAGAGACAGCAGTCATGAAAGCTTTAGTGAGAGGGATTCGTCTGAGTATAGAATATATAGTGCAGTTTGCCAGTCTCTCTCTTTGGAAGAGTGGTCTAAGCCAGGCAAAGACAAAACAGTTGCACGAAGGGGTTGGGTGAGTGGAAGGCAATGTGTTGGGAATGGTGGCAGAGTCCATTTCTTCCATTCTGCCCATCCAGTTACTTCTATATAACTATTAGCAGAGGTGGAAACTGTAAATCTTGTTGATGGTAACAACTTATTTGGCATGCATTTTGTTCATGCATGCCATATGTGAGGTGAACATATTATGGTTGAACATACTACAGTTCTAACTGTAATATTGAACATCTTACAGTTCAATAGGTAGTTCTAACACTGAAACCCCTTGAACAGCCGTTGTCAGAGATCTCAGTTTTGTTCATACCACTGTTTCAGAAATTTTTGTTCTTTTTGAAGCATTTTTTTTTAGTGTAATGTACTGTTAGATTTTGGATGAGTTCAAAATTCAGTTTCTGAGAAAAATAAGTAAATGTAAAGTGGATTTCAGTATGGCTTTTACTTTGGCTGGCATCAGTTTTGTCTAACTTTGAATGCCTGTCCTGGGATTAAGTCATGTCTGTAAGGTATTTATTTCTTTCCATTGACTTGTAAAAGGAGGCTGCATGACAAGCTTAGATGTAGATACCCATGTTGTAAACATCTGAGTCTAGGTAAGATGAGTCCCATCTGTCTTTTCTGAGTTAAATGAGTTCAGCATATACTCTTCACAGATTCATGGATTCTTTTAGCTTTTATGCTTTACCATCATTTTTACCAAGTCTTCTTCCAGTTGCAGAATCTTTAAGCATTTGTCAAATGCTGGTCATAAAATTGAATGTTTTCATTGTTGAGTATATACTTTATATGCTGCCTTCCCCTCCCACCCCCCCACCTTTTTTGTTTTTAAAATGGACTCTGCTGTCTTTCATGATTGGAAATATTTTGATTGACAAGTTCATTGAGATTATGTAGGTCTACAGCTGTGATTATACAAAGGTTTAGATCTAGTTAATGAAACTGTAGAAGGTGGGAAAATACAATGCTCCTTCAAAATTTGTTATCTTGGCTATCTTACAGTAACTCTTCGAAGAGTTACCACACCCAGATGATAAGGAAGCTTGTATTTGCCTTTTTAGAGAAAAAGGGAGAAAGGACAGACAAAAATTGGATAATATACCATACTGTTTCCATAACATAAAATGCATGTAAGTCTCCTGGGGTCTAATTATGACATCACTGTTAAACAAAATATGCAGTGACTCTATATATTGGGTTGGCATGGTGAGGTTTTGGTAGCAGGGGGGCTACAGGGGTGGCTTCTGGGAGAAACTGCTAGAAGCTTCCCCTTTGTCTAATAGAACCAATGCCAGCCGGCTCCAGGACGGACCCAGAGCTGGCAAAGGCTGAGGTCATCAGCAACGGTGGTTGTGCCTCTGCGATAGCATATGTAAAAAGGGGGGAAAACCTGCTGCAGAAACAGCAGCGTAGAGAGGAGTGAGACGCGAGAGCAATGACTCTGCAGACACCAGGGTCAGTGCAGGAGGAGGCAGGAGGGGATCCAGGCACCACTGCAGATTCCCCTGCAGCCCATGTGAAGCCCACGGTGAGCCAGGCTGTGCCCTGCAGCCCACGGAGGTCAGTGGTGGGGCAGACCCCCACCTGCAGCCCGCGGAGGTCAGTGGTGGGGCAGACCCCCACCTGCAGCCCACGGAGGTCAGTGGTGGGGCAGACCCCCACCTGCAGCCC
>JAVJGJ010000014.1:43349011-43361947 GCA_035590215.1 Microhierax caerulescens
AGCCCGCGCTGGGGCAGGCTCCTGGCAGGACCTGTGGCTGCCTGCAGAGAGGAGCCCAGGCTGGAGCAGGTTTGCTGCCAGGACTTGGTGACCCCGCGGGGGACCCACACTGGAGCAGCCTGGTCCTAAGGGGCTGCACTTCGGGGGAAGGGACCCTCGCTGGGGCAGTGGGTGAAGGACTGCAGCCCGTGGGAAGGGCTCACATTGGACAAGTTTGTTGAGAACTGTCTCCTGTGGAAGGGACCCCAGCCTGAAGCAGGGGAAAAGTATGAGGTGTCCTCCCCAGGAGGAGGAAGGAGCAGCAAAAACAATATGTGATGAACTGTCCATAACCCCTATTCCCCTTTCCCCTCAGCTGCTGGCAGGGAGGAGGCAGAGAAAACTGGGAATGAAGTTAAGCCCAGGAAAAAGGGAGGGGTGGGGAAAAGATGTTTGGTGTTGGGTTTTTTTTTAAGGTTTGGGTTTATGTCTTGTTATCCCACTCTGATTTGATTGGTAATAAACTAAATTAATTTCCTCAAGTTGAGTCTGTTTTGCCTGCGATGGGAATTGGTTGAGTGATCTCTCCCTGTCCTTATGTCCACCCACAAGCCTTTCATTCTATTTCTCTCTCCTGTCCAGTTGAGGAGGAGAGTGATAGAGTGGCTTTGGGCATCTGTCATGCAGCCAGGGTCAACCCACCACACTGTACTTAAAATGTGATATAAAGTTGATAAGTACAGGTTTTGCACGTGCTAATGGCTTTCCAACAGGTTGTCATAGTGATAACTGTGGGCAGATTTTCCTTGACTAGATTCCGCTGAAGTCTTACCAATACCTCCTGTTCTTAAGCACCACCTAACCTCTGAGGCACTTAAAATCAATCTGCATTCCAAGTTGGAGCACATCTAGGTAGAGGTCCCTGTGCATGCTCGGAAGTCTCCTGGTTTGGAAAACTAAGTGCTTATTTTGATATGGGTAGGGAGGTGCTTGAACTCTGTTCAAGTCCCTGAAGGGCCTGTTTTTATTAGATCATGGCTAACATTCAGAAGCATTGAGTTCAGTCCAGAACACTGTTAGAAGAGGAGGTAATGGCTAAACTTGCTTCTTCTGTAGTGTGCTTTGAGCACTCACCCAGGAAGTGTAAGACTTTGGTCCTTTCCCTCTTAGTCTCCCTAATTATTTAAACAGGGTTTGGTGTTACCTAGAAGTTATGTCAATTTGCGCAGAATTATTGGCAACAAGTGTTGATATACATAATGCATGAGTTAAGCAACATGTCACAGAAGAGGCAAAATAAACAAATTTGGGAGATTTTTTGTTCTGAAAGCAAATCTTTCAAATCCTAAAAAAAACTATAAAAATGCAATTAAAATATCACTTCTAGATTTTTTTATCTGTTAATTGCATTTTTGCATTTCTTTTTCCGTTATTAAAAATAAACAAAAAAAAACCTACAAATGTGGATATTGGCAATAAAGTTTAAACCCTATAAACTTTATAAACGTAATTTTGAGAGTAGTGAGCCTTTTGGATCATTGATTCTTTTATTATTGCATGTAAACAACTTTTCATAAATTAAACTCCGATTTCTACTATTCCTAGTGGAAACTGTTCTAGTTGTCATGTTCAGATGGAGTTGTAATTTCTGTTCTAAGATTATTTTCCCCTTGTTTATCACAAGGATTCTGATGCTAGCATTAGTCTTTAAATATGTTTTTGCCCTCTTAAAATCTTAGTCAGACTTTATTTTCTTAGATTGTAGCTTATTTGATTTCTCATGGGACAGATTGCTTGCTCTTTTGAACATCTGAGTACCATTTCTTTTAATCCTGACCTTTCTTCAATGCAGATAACGGGAATTCTGAATGTTTCAGATAATTTCCTGCTCTATCTTGTATGACACCATAATTTCCGTTAGATGAGATTCCTGGAACTGTGCGTCTTTTGCAGAACTGGGTCATGTTAGCCGTTCAGTTATCCTGATATCATAATGAATCTAGATTCTTTTCCTTAGTGTGTTCTGCCTTCTAAGTGTCTGGATGAAAAGAGCCACCACCTTTTTTCTAGCCCTGCTTCAAGTGCTGGGTTTGTATATGCATTCTTACTTGGTTTATTTGCTTATGCTACTAATATAAGAATCACACTCTCCAGCGTATCTGAGAGGCATATCACTCTGGAAGATGTGCAATCTTTTTGCTCCAAGTACTCAACATAAGGTACAACTCACCTAAATGTAAGTGTACTCAGCAGGGGTTCTACTTAGGAGTTGTAAACGTCTAAGGTATCATTGTAGTTAGTGGAAACTTAGTAGGCGCAGTCAGTGAGGTTTGGAGAGCCATTCAGCTGACCAAATAAAGGTTGCTGCTTCAGGGCTGCAGAGGGTTCTCTTTATCACCCTTTGACTGCAGTGACTACATTTCTAGCAGTCTTACTGGGGACCTAACTTACAGGTAGATGCCTAAGCCTTGCTAAACCTAGGTTTAAAAAGTCACAGAATGGTTGAGATTGAAAGAGACGTCCAGAGGTCATCTGGTCCAACCACCCCACTCAAGCAGGGACACCTAGAGCCAATTTCCCAGAACGATGTCCAGACAGCTTCTGAATATCTCCAACGATGAAGACTCCACAGCCTCTTCAGGCAACCTGTTCAGTGCTTAGTTACCCTTACAGTAAAAAACAAGTGTTTCTTGATGTTCAGGTGCAAGCGGCTGTGTTTCAGTTTGCACCTGTTGCCTCTGGTCCTGTCACTGGGCACCACTGAAAAAAAGCCTGGCTCTGCCCTTTTTGCACCTTAGTGGTCTTAAATGTACATAGTAATGAACTATACAATCTAAGCAAACAATGGAGTCTTTAATGTAGAAGCTATAAGTAGTATGACTTCTAAGTGTGACGATACCATAAAAGGTATGTCAAAAGGTATGAATGTGAAGGAATCTCTACAAATTTAAACCCTACAGCACTTTCATAAAAGAAGCATTTGAAGCATTGTAGACCTGGATTTAGCAAAATTCAGTTGATGTGAAATACAAGCCATTTTTAGGTTACTGAGATAAGAATAGATTGGCTGTGAATAGGTTTTATTCCTATTTTCCTATCCCATCTTCTTTTTCTACAGCATTCTCTAGACTGAGATGTAATATGATTGCCTAAGCAAGAATTCCTGAAACATATTTTTAATCCATTTTTTTTTTCAAATCTCCAGCCATTCAATTATGTGTCAGTAGCATACAAAAATTGCTAAAAAATTGCTAAAAAAAAAATAAAGGAGGTTTCAAAAACTATAATTTTGGCTCTGATGTGTGATACTAATCAGCATGAACTTGCATTACTGGATTGTGGGGGAAAGTAACATTTGTGAAAAGTGCAGATACTTGTAAATTCTTTCCTTGTTTTTGTCATTTAACAGTTTATACATACCTGTCAAGGCATTTTTTTCTGTATTAGCTACTTATCAAATATCATAAAACAAATTACACCATTTTCTCTGTAATTTTTTAACTTGCTTAATTTTTAACTCTTCTGTACACTTTATCTAGCAGCTTGCCAAATTTAATCGTTATGAAAACATTGACTAATATTACTTTTTTGTCTTTTAGAAATACATAGATTTTAATCGCATTTGTTTTGCTAATTGCTAGTTATATGGACTATCCTGTGTCCTATTAAACAGAAAACATTTAGTCTGTAAGAATGTCTTTTTAATACACTCTGGGTTTTAGGAAGAGGGTAGTATAAATTATGTTACAGTTCAAACAATAGGCTCACCTTTCACTTGCCTGCCACACTTTAATATTTTACCTATGTATTATAACTCGTAAGTGAAATGAGTAGGCATGCTTAAATTTTCTCTTATGACATTACTACTTACTATTTTTCCATCATGTTTGCAGTTCTAGCAGTGTTTGTACTTACTTGCCTTGGCCTTCCTACTCCACTTACCACCCTACAAAATAAATCTTTGTATATTCAAATTGATGCCAAGATGCCAGCAGTACAAATTGTAATGTATGATTCATGTTACAAACTCTCAGAGCATTTATTAGTGTGCTGGTACATTCCTATGAAATGTCAGTCAGATAATTTTATATATGTAAATGTATGATCACTTTAAAAGGTTGTTGATCTTGCATGTGTGCAAATTTCACATCAAGTCAATTATCTTTAAATATGGTTAGAAAGTAGTAATTTTCTGTTACTGCCACATTAATGCTAAAATAGTAAATGAAAGCTTTAAAAACAATCTTCTGAAATACTAATCTAAATTTCATTGAAAATTATAACCATGATATCTTTTCCAAAATAAAAATTAAGTTTATGTGCCTGTGGAGGGAATATGAAGGAGACTCTCCTAAAATAAGAAAAAAATAAATTAAAAGGTAACTGAAATGTGATTGTGCCAAATGAAGGAAGAATAGTTTTGCTGATACAACACTGATGCATAGAAATGGTTTTCTAGATCTTTATGAAAAATCTGAGTTCTAGCCATACCAACTGAATTGTATTAAAGAACTCTTCCTTTTGCTATTTTTGTCATTTTTTTCACATTACAATTTCAGAAATTTCATCTTTATTGCATGCTAATAATGGTAGTACTTTGAGAACTAATAATACTTTATAGAAGCAGTAATACTTTGAGAAGACGTTGGAAAACATTTTTTTTTTATACAATCCAACAAACACACAAAGTTTTACTATTGAAACACAGAGGCAATAAATGGCAGCATGGTTTCTCAATCACAGGCTGTGAAATGTATTCTAAATAGTACTGTGGAAAGGTTTATTTTCTCTTCCTGAGTCATTTCAATGTTTAATTGTGGTATTTTTTTTTTTTTTTTTTTTTTCCTCTTTGGTATTCTTTTGAACACTCTCAACCTCTAAATTTCTTTTTTTTTTTTTTTGAAGTCTCATAAACTAATTCAAAGTCCATAAGAAATATAGAATGGGAACTATACATGCCATTAGCTGTGCAAACCGGAGTTCATAGAAGGAGACTACCAAGCACTTTGTTACTTTTTTTTTGTTACTACTACCAACACATTGTTACTTTTGTAGTTGTAATTTAAAGTATAGAATCTGACAAAAATATTTGCAATAGCAATAGAATAATAAAAAAGTAATTATGTAGTTATAATTCTCCCTCTAATGTATGCTTTAATTACTTTTCTCTCTGCAAAATTTGTGCTCCTATTTTCTATTTTCATAAGAGTACCAAATACTGCAGTATGCTGTTTATTTTATTAATCCTATTGCATGCCATATTTGATCATGATCTGAGAGATGCACTGAATTACTTCAAACGCATGCTTTAGATTCCTATAGATCCATAGTACAGTTGTTGAACATACCCTGCATTTCTAAAGAAGCAAAAAAAGATTGCTCACATTCATACAAGAGCTTGCTTCCAAGCCAAGAATGACAGATGCTGTTACAGCTGAGAAATGTAGTGTTTTAAGAAAACACTTGAACAGTAGTTAACTTAGGTCAAATTAGAAAAAATGAATTTAAGATTCCTTAATCTAGTCTAGAGTTAAAGCTAATTTGGGTGTAGATGTTGGTTACACAAACTTGTCAAGCATTTTGTTCCAATTCAGTAAGTGCAATATCTACATGAAAGAAATAGTTCTGGTCTCTGCTTTTATTCATTTCAAATGTGCCTAATTTCTTGTATTCCTCATTTTAAGTAAATAACTTCATAAGAAACTTTTTTTTGTTTGTATTTCCATATCGTAGAGCATGTGTAAATGGTAGCATACCAAAGAATGGTGAAAAGGGGACTTGTCTGTACATAATCCAATCTTTTGTGGCCTGGATGTGACTTTGCTGTGCCAAAGCAACATATTTGTCCTATTTTAATATTGACGTGATCAGCTAGAGTCTTTATGTTCTTACCACATGCTGTAGAGGGTGATTGACATGAGAGATTGATTGTCATTTTTAGCAGGAAAATAAGATAATAGAGTAAATGGAAATTTGAAAAATAACAGAAACGTATTAATAAGGCAAAAGTATTGAACTACACAGCATTGTGTATAATGTGTAATGCTATGTCTAGCATTAATACACACTGTTGAAGAAACACAAGAGAGGTAATGGCACAGACTCCACAGTGCAGCACTTAAAAGTACCAAAAATCCCAGTACACACTATTGCACTTACATGATGACAATTTTAGTTCCTGCAATGCTAAAAATGTGTATGGCTTTACCTAAATAAGAAAAATAGTGGTTCTGATTATTATTATTTTTAAAGCCCCTAAAGATGGCATAGTAGTAATAACTCTTCAGATCTGTCAAAGTCATAAACTTTACAAACCTACAAGTAATTATTTACAGTCCAGCAAGGAAACTTGGCAAAGGTGTTTCTTGTCATTGACAAAAAAAATCAAAACATTTATAATGGGTGAAAAAGGTATGATTCTGCAATTTTAGCAAGTTTTATTCTTTGATTGTGTGTTGTGGTAGGTGGGAAATAGCCAGTAATTCATTTGGCTTCAAAAAGTGATTATATTTTATATAAACAAGCAAGTTATGTTGAATTGTGTTACAATCTGTGGCTAGGGAACAGAGATTTGTAAAGGAAAATTTCTTCTGTTTTAAGGAAGCAATTTTAAGATGGGATAAAATGCTAAATATTCTGTATCTTCTCAGAGTTGGTGTTAGAGGCAGAGTTGAATTAGCTTGGCACTTTTTATTACTCTGAAGGGGAGAATTTTCCTTGGAAGTTCAAAGAACATTGTTCAAATAGCTTAAGTGACCAGCCACTTAAATAATCTCTGTTTAGAATTTGACATGTGTCTAAAATACATGTTTCTCTCAAAGTAGATCTTTACTCTTACCAACATATTTTAATTGAAACAAGAATTAATTCAGGAAAGTCCTGTGTTTTATGTGGGTCAAACAAGCTGATGCCTGTGGCTACTTTTGGCTGTATGTAAGAGTATGTATACACATTTCATTGTGGTTTTGAACGTATCTCATCTAGCTTTATGCTAATCTGCTTATATATGTTACTAGTCTCAGCACAAAGCTAAGTGAAAACTAATTTAGTGTTCTGCTTAGCTTATATATTGGCTGGGGTCTTGGAAAATGCTCTTAATTATTGAAAGCCCAGACCTGCTGTGACCAAATGAATTGCAAATCTTAGCAGCATTCATCCAGAAGTAACAACTTTTTAAAGAAATACTGATTACCGTAGGTGTTTGTCTCCACATGTTTGCATTCGCACACTGAAGTCTAAGAACAATTTTCTTTCTTTATCAGTATGCTTGCATGTCACCTATAATCAACAGTCGTATGTTCTCATACTTAGTCCCTTTCAACACGAAACTGAGGATGCAGAGCATGAGGACCAGAACTATACTATTATTTGTGCTTTTTCTTCATTTTTCCAGGGGTGTCATCTCACTGGTAGCTTTCTCATTGAAGTTAACCATCTCAAGTTTCACAATCATGTTTTTTGCTTACTCTGCTTTAAAGAGGGAAAACGGACATTTTGAGCAAAGTCTGAAGCACTGACCAAAACCAGCTGTTATTAAAAATTCTAGGGGTCTCCTCTGAAAGAGTCTGTGAGCTCCTTGACAAAAACAGGAAACTTAGATGGAGGTCCTGTTTTGAGTAAAAGTGGTTTTGATCTTCACTTCCTAACATCTTCACTCTCATGACAGACCTTTTACCTTATCTAAGAACTTCATTCCCATGGTCTGTTGATGTAAAGGCTTAAGCTTCACTCTGGAGGACAATTTACACTTCCCTATCCCTGGAACTTAAGAATAGGGAAAAAAAAATCACAAAGTCCTCTGTCTGTAAATTCAGTATCTTTTTATGAATAATGATGGGGTGGCACTATTTTCACATTGTTTACTAACAAAAGTCAAAATGAGGTCTCCTCACTTAAGAGTAACTGATCAAATGGAATTGGTTCATCAACTGACAGGAGTGCTGAATGCATCAGTAAATAGGATTTAGGATTGCTTTTTCCCAGTGAAAAGAAAATTAAAATGATAAGTGATGATTTAAGAGCTATTTTCAAAGATTGGTCATCTTACCTTAGACACCAACAGGAAATAAGTCTAAATCTTTGTCTTCAAATTTGGATGAATCAGGAATGAATTTGAGAAGGTTTCTTTATTTCCTAGCTGGAAAAGATGCTGAGTGTTTTTCCTGTATTGTTTTTGCTGACCTGTATGAATGACCTGTATAGTAAATCCCTGTGTACCAGTGGGGGTTCTTCTAATGGGAATAGAACTAATAAAGTTCTTAATATAAGACTTATATATATATAAGACATATATAATATAAGACATAGAACCTGAGGAGACTGCTAGTATTTTTGAAAATTTTGCCTTGAAGTTGGTTCATATTTGTTATGTAAACCTCAGATCCCTCCCCTATCAGGTGTACTTGCTACACTGTCAGAAGTGGAGTTTTCCTACTCACCACAGGCATTGAGTAGCCTGATGTGAGGAAGTATTTGTTAATGTGTGTGTCTGAGTCAGTCAGAATTTTTGACTTATTTTATAGCTATGTCGCTGACCTTTTTTGAGGTAATGTTACTAGTGCTTCATTTACATACTGTAGTTTGAAATGTTTGGCCCTTTAACTCTGTCAGGCAACAAGAATAATTCCTTTCCTTCTTCTTCCACAGTGAAGTTCTACACTGCTTGTATAGCTGACATGCTTTCATTTGATGTTAATAGACTCTAAACTTTTAAGTAACTTGTCGTGTGTGTCAGAGTGATCCTAAGGAACCTTGATGTCTCAAAGTTTTCTTACAGGATGAAAAAGTTCTGTTTGTAATCATAATCTATTAGAGGTTGTGTCGCAGTGATGGTTCCCAGCACATTTACCCCTGAGATTTGCACTGCTGTGCTTTAACTCCTGATACTTAGGCTTTATGTTGCATTCAAGTTGGTAATTCTGCAGTTCTTACTGAACATTCCCTTCCCATACTTAAGGTGTTTTTATGGTAAATACAACTTGGAGTCACTAACGTTATGGATGTCCTGAAGCAGAAATCAAATTTACCTATAACTGTTCTTTACAGTGCATTTTCTATATGTACATTTGCAACACCCCCTCTTTATTGCTTGCCTTTGAGCGTCCATTAGTGATTACCAGGAATTCTGAGATTAGGAAGGAGTGAAAATATGGGTCAAACTCCACCCAATTTATGTAACAGTAAAGTATTAGACTGTGTGCCCTATTAGTATTGCCAAGACAAGCATGCTTCAGTGTCCTGTACCTATAAACATTGCGTCTTCAAGAACAGCTGACAGTAAGCAGATTTTCTTGTTTTCTGAAAAAATGACTCAGTTTTGCAATCAGGCAAGTTGAACTATTAGCCTATTAAGTGGTTTTAGATTAAGCTTAGAGTCTGGTTCCAACCTGGTTCAGACTTTTAACAGTGGAAGAATGGAATGCTGAGAATGGAGCTCAGAGTGGAATAGCATTTACAATACTGTGGAAAAATATTAAACACCTCCATCTACTTAAAACTTCTTGTAATAAAGAAGGCAAAAGAATTGCACATCACACAAAATAAGGTTAACTGAAATACAGTAGTAAGTAGACTGTTTTTCAGTCATGACTTAAGTATTCACACAAAGCTGGTAACTAGCATGGTCAGACTGATGTGCAACAGTTCATTCTTGCAATTTTAAAGGGAAATTAACTTTTCCTATCTATGTCTAAGTCCCCATTCAATGGAAGTCTTTCCTGTAAACCATAGGAATACAAAGGGTTAAAGCTGTGTTTTAACATGGTGTTCAGTGAATGGGTCCCTTTACTGTTACCAAAGAAGTTAATGGTAACAATATGGCTGTTTTAGAGGGAACTTTCCAGCTGCTTGTTCAGTGAGTGCAAGAACTGCATTTTAAGTTGCTTTTCTAGTTGCACGTAGCCATATTCTAGGGCTCCTAGCAGAAAGAAAGGATGATGACAGGGATGAAATGATACAAGCATTGAACACAGAGTAGTAGGAGCTTTCTCTTTCTATTCCAAAATAAAAAAAGATTTACTTTGAGATGTCTCCAGGTGCTCAGTTGGGACAGGGAATATTTGGAGATCAGGAGTGTCCTGTCTACAAGTCCCTTTAGGGGAAAAGGCCCAAAAAACCAAACATTTGTTTTCAAGTCCACTACAAGAAGAAAAAGGGAAGTTGTTTCTCAGATGTTGTTACTGCAGGGATGGTGATAGTTCAGCTGAAGAAATAATTGTTTAAATGCTGAGAGAGAATGGAGAAAATGGGAGGAAAATATAAAAATTAAGGCAAAAATATGTAGAAAGGGAGAAGAAAGCTGGAAATAATTGGAGATGCAGAGAAACAGAAAACTTGGTTAGTCTATTTATTTTAGTGTATATAATTCTTAAACTTCTGTGGGTTTTGCTGTGGTCTCTCAGGAGCCAGGTAATGTTTATGTCACATCTAAGACTCAAAAGTTTCAAGAATACCTTCTATCGCAAAGCCTGCTAGTATCCCCATAATTCTTGAATTCTGACTACTTTTTATTATTTTCAAACTTGGATTTTGTTTTCTCTTTTTTAACTGCTTCCCTCAATGCTGCTTTTCTCAAATTAATAACTAGTAGTGGAAAAAGTAGAAGAGCTTTATAAAGGCAAAGTTTGACTGTCTATGAAAATGGTTAAACTTTTCAGATGACTGATAAAATACAGAACAGTATGTTGTGAAAGCAATATGCTCAAAAGTGGAGACATCTTGGAGTTAACTATTTTTCAAAATAGTTACTGCATTTTTGAAGTATTTTCATTTTCACATGCCTCAGCAGGTAATATAGGATAATTTGATAACTGAAGAATTTATTGGGATAGGCTGCTGTGTAGAAAACTTTGATTCATCAGACTTTTTCCTGCTTGGAATTTAAGAGAAATGAAATTGTGTCATTAGTGTCATAAACAGCTTGGTGTCATATATATTCAGGATTCGTTTATTACCCTGCTTGAAGCTCTTAAGACCATACAGAATGTGACCATAGCTCCTTCCTTTTGTTTTGGGCTGTAAAAGTATCTTCCATATTTTCTTATGCTATTCATGTTGTTGTGTCTTTATTGTTCTTACAGTATCTTCAAAAGTTTCTCTGATTGTATTGAAGGTCTTGTACAGTTCAGGAAAAGAACTTTTAGAAGCAATACATGTTTCATTTCTGGATAATGAAACGCACAGCTACATCAAGACTTGGAACAAACAAGCTAGCACACAGCATTTTCATACTTGGTAGTTGTCTCTAAAGCTGAAATGCAGTTGATGAGTGTGTTTTTTAAGTCATGTGAATGAAGAGGAGTCTTCACAAGGTGTCCTTTGTTTTCCCATTAACAGTAATGTTAATGTGGTTCCAGTTATTATCACTGCATAGCAAAGGGCATTTCACATATCTTACACTTGAAAGAAGATATAGGTCCAGTAATGCTGCCCTACCCATTGCTTGTTTGTCAGTCATTTTAGTATCCTTTGCTTATGTGAGACCCATCGCTACTAGCTGTCCCTGTTAGCTTGTTTCTCCATCTGTTGGTCTTCTAACAAAAACTTCCCTGAGCTGCCCCGTTGCACTGAAGCATGCCTGATGGCCTGCAGGCAGCTTAATGGAAGTTCCTTTAAGTTCTGAATGACAGATGGAAATCAGTGTATTTTTCCAGTATCATACTTAGTTTAAAACAACTGTTGGAAGTACAGTTATAGTAGTCTTTGGTACATGGGTTTTAATATTTTAATAGCTTTTATGTAGCATTTGAATGATGATAAGGAAATGCAAATTATCACGTGTGTGATTACGCGTCATCCTCCTTGTCTTTGAAGGGAACAAATCTTTTTTTGTAAACAGCAAGCTCAGTGTTAGCCTGCAGTGTACCCTGACAGCATCCTGGGGTGTATTAGCAGAAGAATAGGCAACACATCAAGGGATGTCCAATTTTGGGACATCCAGTACAAATAACATAATGATGAACTGGAGTGAATCTAGTGGAGAGCCACCAGAATGGTCAGGGCTTGAGCACTTGGGCTGTGATGAGAGTCCGAGGAGGGGATTTGCTCAGTCTGGCCTCTGGGGCATCTGTCATCAGTGCCCCCAGTGCCTACAAGGAGATCACCAGGAAGGTGGAACGAGGCCCTCCACAACAGAGCGTGGTAGGAGGATGAGAGAACACCATTTGAAACAAGACATTCCAACTTGGTACAAGGAAAAACTTTTTCACTACAGCAAGAGATTACTGCGGGCAGTCTCTGTCCTTGGGAGTTTTCAAGACTCAGGTGGCTAAAGCTTTGAGCAACCTGGTCTGATTTCGTAGATGACCTTGCTCTGAGCAGTATGTTGGACTAAATACCCCCTAAATTCCCTTCTGAACTGAATTACACACTAATTCTGTTTTGCTTTTGCGTTGTTGAGCTCTTGGGTTTAGGGGGTAATTTTACTGGTGAATAAATGGAAAATTATGCAGCAGCATGCTGGGCTTGTGTTTAGATTTTGTCTATTTGTTTAAGTCATTGCAAGCACCAAGACCTTCCATTACATTGATTCTTAGGGGAAAAGTTAGTTTGCTGTCCATCATGCTAACTGTAGCACTTTTAGGAAGACATCCTTGACAGATAACGAGGTATGCCTGTACTTTGAACTCTGCTTATCAGGGAATCAAACCTGTTATGTGTCATATAAAGGACATACCAATCATTTACTAAATTATGGTAGTTTGAACCCTAACCTTCTGACCTAGACTCTGCCAGACTTTTGATTGGGAAAATGGAGCGGGAGAGCAGTCTCTGCTGATACAGTAGTTAGATATGTCTTTTCTTTTTCTTGTCAGTGGAGCTTTGTCTGATGGTCATCCCGGTTAGACTTACCTGAAAAGCTTTCTCTCTACTTTCTCATTTCTCTCCCTGTCCTTTTCTGGGAAGCTTCAGTGATGACATTTCTTTCCCTTTCCCCCCTTTCCCCCCTTTCCCCCCTTT
>JAVJGJ010000014.1:43361952-43372665 GCA_035590215.1 Microhierax caerulescens
CCCCCCTTTCCCCCCTTTCCCCCCTTTCCTTTTTTTTTAGCTTTGATATTATTTGATACAAGTTATTTTTGTGGACTTAAGAATTTAAATATTTGTATGTTTATTTCTGACTTTTAAGGAGGCATATAGCATTCCAAACATTTTTCTTCTGGTTTTAGTAGCTGTGTTTTTAGTGCTTTTTAGTTTTTATTTGTTAAAAGGAGAAACATATTTCAGTATTGCTGTTGTCACATATAACTGCTATTCTGTCAATCATTTCACAGTGACTTTTTCCCTTTCTGCATTAATGGAATTAAAAATCATACAGTAGTTGACTTTTTTTAAGTATATATTTACATCTAAAAGTATCTTAGTGAATTTTCTATTAAATCAGAGGAAAAACACTGTATACAACAACAGCCAATAAATGCTCTTGCGGAAGGTAGAGGATAAGATTGCTGATACATCTCTAAGTTTCTTTTCTTCTTTAAAGAGTGTGGAAATTTTATGTTTCTAATGTGTGAAATGTGACTTGAATTTCATGATTCAAACTGTTATCTTTGTTACTTTTGCAGTCTCTAAGTCTACTGCAAAAGTTTTATCAAAGTTATATGAGACAGTTAATTGCTTCTTGCTTAATAGTAGTTTGTATATAGGACCACAAAGTATCTGTACCCATTGCATGACCCATAATAGTCTTTCAAAATGTCTTTGCAATCCAGTTTTAATTTTCTGTGGTTTAATTTTAATAAGCTGCTTATGCAACTGAGTTTGTAGAAGGAGTAGCAAAGGGAAGGAATTGGAGAGAAAAGTATATGTAATTTACCGATTGATGTGTTCCCAATGTAAACCATGTAAATGAATAGAAAAGGTAACAAACTTTGTCAGCATGAAGTGGAGAGTTTTTTTCCTTTAATCACCACCCCCTTGTTCATTTATGGGTTAGATTTGACCAATATGTGTATATCAGAAGCTTTCAGTAGCCTCTGTTAGGTGTCTGCAGAGCTTTAGCAAGTAGACAATTATGATTTCTTTCAGAGTTTGGGGTTTGTGTATGTGTGTGTAATACATATGCATGCACAAGCATATTTAGATGCAGGATTCTTTTTTTATGGTGACATCGCTAGTGTTGATTGATTAATTAAAGAAAAAGAAAAAAAATCTATTCCGTGGAGAGGATCTAAAGCGCATTGGGAATACTGACTATTTACGTCAAAAAATTCATGTAAATTTGGTAGTTTAGTTACAGTTATGTAAAGTTTCTTGAATTATCAATCATACATTTGTTTCAGCTACAATCTTGAAAAACTACTGCTCTAGAACATTCAGTGAGTGGAACATATGCAAATATGCTAAGGGTCAGTAATGCTGTATCAAAATGGATTTGAGCTATGTAAAGCAAAATCGCATGCATGTATTGGCACTCTGAAAACTCCCTCAATACTGAATTAGCCTAGCAAGTAATAATCACGCTATCCAGCATAACAAGAAAGACCTGAAAGTATTTGTATTGATTTAGCTGAATACCTGATGAAAAATAATCCCTCTGACTAGTTGGAGTGGAGAGTTTTAAATGATACATTTTTGTATGTTTTATCTAAGAGGAAAAAACAATTCAATCTGCAGTTCCAGAGTCCTTATGTAACTGTTGACTCAGATTTCTTAATTTGCTTGACAATGAGGAACAATGTTTACAGTGCAATAATAAAAATGTGATGGACAATTTCTGTAACTTCTGATGTCCCCCAAATCTGTTCGGGTAAGTTTCATCTGCTACAACTGCAATTTATTTAAATTTATTTAAATTATATTCCAGAAACACAAATATTACTACTATTAAAGAGTATTTTCATGAAATAATAATATTTCTGGAAAAGCTAATTCTTGGTTTAAGGAAATAAGTTGTTGAATCATTATTGAAATTGGATGGTAGCTTAAACAATAATTATAAACAGCAGAAAAAGTTGATCCAGCCAGACCATTCTAAGTGTATGTTACAAACTTGAAACTTTGTATAGAGTAATATTAAAAGTTGATGTTTTTCTTTTTTTAGTGTTTTTCAGCAAGGAAGTTGCTGGCATTTTCTTCATTTGGGTCTGTTATATATATATTTCTCATATCAAAACCTCTTACAGTTACAATTCAAATAATTCTTTTCTATACCAATCTATATACATTATTAGGGGATAAGACTCTCTATGATTCCTTGTCTTTTGTTGATTTAGTACAAAATTCAGCTTTGTTGCCATGGAAATTTTTGCCAGGACTGAAGTAAATCATGAAATAAAAATACTGGTTTAATAAAGTTAATGGTTTGGGATACCATGGGAAATCAAATAGGGAATAGTGTGCACAGAAAATGTGACTCAACATAACGAGGTTTTGATAAATATACTTCTTTTTTTTTTTTGCTCTTGGATTAAAATAGGTACAATAGGCAAAAACATATCGCAGAGCAGGGATCTTTTTCAATCTGTCATTTCAAAGTGAATTAAAAAAAAAAAAAATGAAGTCTCTATCTGTTTGAGCAAAGATGTTTAGGCAATGAGAAATCTAATCATGGTTATTCTGCTTCTTGTCCAGATGTGTGTTCCACCTCAGTTCAGCATGTTTCTCATAATTTCAAGATTGGAAAATTTTGCCATTTTATGTGCTAGGGCACACAGATGCAAAAGATAGCTCTGTGCAGTGTGTCAAGGATGTGCCAAAAACAATAGAACTGTTCAGCTTCTTCTGACTGCGTTTGGCTTGAGGTAGAGCTGCTGGTCTCTGCGTCCTTTAGCTTGGCTCCATTTCCCTTTTAGAATGTTGTCCTATACTTAGGAGAATTCTGTGAAGCTATTTCCATTGGTATCTCTTCACTAGGCTTCAGAGAACTCATTTAGTAGCCTTCCTGTTTGAAAAAAAAAAAAAGAATCTTTTATCTTTCTTTGGGATTATTTAGAAGTTTTATCCAAGGGATCTTGTAGGGTGATGATTTCCATTTTGGGGTTTACAAACTAGATATCTTTGTGCCTACACCTCCTGAAATATCTGATCTGGTAGGTATTCTCTGACCAACCATGTATACCAATGATTTGTTTCATGTTTGTACAGTTTTTCTTAGACTTAGAATTCATCATCCCCAGAAACATAAATAAGAACGTAAAGATATACATCTTGACTAAGAAGTACAGGCAAAAAGAAAAGGAACTACCATTAGACTCATAAAAATTACCAGGTGATTCTCTTATCTATGTATCTAAAGAACAGGTTTTGAGAAGGAAAATATGAAATTATATCCCATTTCTTATCATATGCTTATTGGTTTCTTCAGATCCTTTCTTTTTTGGTAAGGATGCTATTATTAATACCTCTGTATTGTTAAAGTTCAGTTAGATTTTTTTTTAATAGTTTTTGTCTTTATTTCATTGAATCAAATAAAGTTAATGAAGATGCTGATTACTTAAACCAAGTAATAGCAGTTTAGGCAAGTGACTGAGCAAACTAAGCATTCAGCAGCAGAGCAACCACATCCTGTTTCATTTTTTAAAAAAGCATGACAGGAGTTGCTCATCTTTTTTACAGTAGCTCAAAAGTAAGCGTGCACGGACTATGGGATTCAGTGTTCATCAGAGCTCCAGGAATGAGAAAAAACTTCCTAGTGAAGGTTTATTATGAAGTTCTCATGACTGAAATATAACTCCCAAGTACAGGCTAGGCAGGCTGGGATGAAGGAGTCTCTACCATTACTGTTGAAGCTGTGTCAGTGAAGGAGCTAATCTTAAGTTTCACAGAGTCAGAGTCAAATAAAAGGAAGCAAAGAGACAAGGAAATGAAGATGGATTTCAGTCCCTACCAGTCAGCATGATTTAGCAGATGTATCTAAAGCAGACTCATTTTTTGTAATGTTCATTCTTCTGATTCATAAAAGAGATGGAACACTCATCATGGTAATTAGGTCACTGTAGCTGTCCTAATGGTATAAACGCAAAGATAAGCAGCTACCTTTACAGTAATTCAGCAAGATGTGTCTTTTATATGTATATTCTACAACCCCACCTTTAACTTTGCTCTTTACCAGTTGTGTTACAGGTTAGTAAGAAGATCTGTCAGCAGTTAACCTGTTTCTTTCTCTGGCATATAAGGCACAAGGATACGTGGAAAGTATGCATGTTCTCATCAGACACTGCAGGGAAAAGAGTCCGCTTTAGTGTGCAGTGGGCATTACTCTAGTTAGGGTAGAAAGAGTACATGGGTTCTACGTACTGGAGCACTCCACTTACGGCATAAATAATTTTGGGTTTAGGTGTCTTGAAACTACAGGTAGTATAAACCAGATGTTTATCTTGCTGAATCTGGATCTTTGGAACTAGTGCTTTCTACAAACGGCAAAACAGTATGTGGAAGTGTTGCCTCCAAGGAAGCTGTTTTGACAGAATGAGGATCAGAGGCCAAATAATGCTTAGAATACTGCAAAACACAAAAATCTGCTTTGAAGCAAGCAGCTTTAAACAAAGCTTCTAAGCTTTCTCTCAAACAGATTTTACTAAACCACATGCAAAAGTACTGTATGTTTAATTACTTGATATGAAGCAAATGTAACATCTGGCAAGAACTTGCATGTTAAGTCACGTTTACCCTTTAGCATTTAAGCTATACATTTCTTGATTGGTTTTAATAACGATCTAAAACAGGAATAAGTTTCTGGATTTTTTTAAAATAACAGCTGAAAACAGGAATACTGTGCCGAAAATATTTTCAGCATGTTATTTGGGGAAAACAAATTTTAAGTGAAAAGAATTTCAGCAAGCAAATTTTTCATTGTTTAAACAATTTGTAGATGGCATGCTTCATCTTCTGTTTAATAATTATACCCGGAGCTTTTTCTTCTTTTGTTGGAGGTATTTAAATTTGTTGTTACTAAGTGCATTGTTATCTTAGTCCAGATTAGAAATAATTTTACATATTTGGCAGGCATTAATGAAGCAATATCTGGTACAAAAGACTGAAAATGCCTATAAAGTTACTGTAACAATATCCATAAAATATATGTATTTAAATGAAGAATGACAGTTTTCTTACCCATTTTGTAGTAAATATTAAAACAGACATTCAGTTTGTGAAATGAGCCAGATACATGACGCATCAGACTTATGTTCAGTGCTTCAGAAGCTGAGCGATGAAAGCATTTGAAATGTAAGGATTAGAGTTCCCGCATTTACAATTACTTAGTGGGTAGCGTGCGAACTCAATTCATGGGAAATTTTTGATTACTCAGAAACAAGTCAACCAGTTTTCAGTACCAGGGATCAAAAAGAGAACCAGCAAAAACAAGATCCTTTGAGTGCCCATGTTTGAACTGGAGTCTCACAGTTTGCTACATGTATGGACAGCGTATGTGCAGTCTATAACATGACTGAATTTAATTTAGGCCTGTCTAGAATGCTGTTACTCCTTCTGTGGCTCCAAGTGGCACAACAAAAAGTAAGGAAAATTCTGTTCTGTACTTTGGGCTCTTTGGAAGTAAGGAAGCCTTAACAGCCAGACTCAGTTGCAAAAGGGGAGGAAATTAAACTGGGATTTGAAACATACTGAAAGAAGTATGGGTAGGATTTGATGAAGGATGCTGAACTATGAGGGTGATACAGGAATAGAGAGCAAGCAAGCCAGCAGATGGAGAGTAGGTCTCAAAGATAGAAATGGAAGCTGAATAGCCTGGGAACACAGGTGAGAAGAAAAACAGATACCCCAAGCAGAAAGAAAAAGAACTGGGAATCAGGAGAAATCGGGGCTGGCTCTAGGACAGAGAGGGAGGAGGGCAGGAACATTAGAGGACATGCTGGGACTGGAAATGAGAGGTTTGCAATAGAACAGGTTAAGGAGAAAATGTGTGTAGCATTTAGGTTTCTCTGCAGATTTGGCACTGAACCAAAGCACAGATGTTTGCACAAATAGAAGAGTACATTGTAATTACTCTAAATATCTTAGTTCTGAAATTGACCCATCTGTAGAGTCAGGATGATTTCACAACTTACAGGATTTTTTCCATTTCTGAACTTGAAAATAATGTCTACAAATTAATAATAAAGCTCCTAAAGAGCTTTAGGTTGGTATAATCAAGTTAGCAACATTAGAAAAGTTTGGTGTTTTGTATAATTTTGATAGGGCTTCCTTCGGAAGTTGTATTATTTGTATTTACTTACTTGGCATTCTTTCCTATTTACAAACTTAATAGTAGGATTTGCTGTTTCTTGAATGGTTAATTTTACAAATTTATTGTCTTCTAATGTGTAATTAATTAATTAATGTTCAATTACACTTTTGAGGAGTATTGCTGTACTTCTCTGTTTTTGTCAATGGGATAGATGATGGTAAAAAGGAGAGTATTTCTGTTAGGTAGTAACAGGTTAGAGTTGCTGTCTCAGTACTTATGGGATGCTTATAAGAAGTTAGAAACATTAAGTGAATCTACTACATGTATATGATAGAAATCTTTGAATATTAATATCAAATTAGGCTGTGCTGGATGTGTTTGTAGTTCCTCCATTCTATGTTCTTCAGTATATAGATTGCATGATTTTACCATGAAATCTTTCAGTTTACTCTCATTGTATGCAGGTTTTGAAAAGTTATTATATCATTAGCCACCATTTGCAAAGACAGACTCTGACTGAAAAATCTTAAAATCGTCCTTACAAACCAGAGTTTAAGTCCCTCTCTGAATATTTTTTTCTTCTACTTTACTCTAGAAACTATTTTTGGTAACCACTGTGTCACTCTGCTTTAGCAAACTTCAGGCATTATTGACTGGTCATCCAAATGACACAGACATGTAATGTAGGTGAGACCTCATTCCAGATGATTCTTATATGTGGATTTATTTTCTGTTTTTTTCATTAGGTCAATCTGTAATTTCCCTTTCGTTCCCAACCCTCATCTTCTGTGAGACAAAACCCTCTTCTTTTTCACTGCATCGTTTTCTAACATTTCTTAATGGAGAAAAATCCTGCACACCCACATTCCACTATTTTTTTTCCATAATTATGGTATTAAAGCATAGGGTGGTTTTGGTTTCTTTTGTTTTTCCTTAGAGACCAGCTAGGCAGATTAAGGAATGTATTTTGACATTGTGTTACATGACTGTGTACACACATTCACACATACTTATGCTGAAATAGTAGCCAAGAAACCAGAGATACTATCTAACCAAGTAAAAGCAAGTGTATGACAAAGAAACTCTGAATGGTGCTACAGTGAAGCGAGTTACTACTAGTAAGCTCAAGATGTAGTAAGAGTAGTAAGAAAACTGACCCTTCATAACATTACCAGTAGAAAACAGATCATGCAAATGTAAGGTACTTAAATTTGCAAAACAAAGTACAATTTTTTTTCCTGAAGTTAATGTTCATGATTGGGTTGATAAGCATGCTCTGGAAGCACCCAGCTGATTGAATAGACTTGGAAAATAATCAGAGAACTACGACTTTTCTAGAAAGTATAGAAAGTAGGTACAGACAAGTATGTATATCCTATGTTCTATGCATGTATGCATGTTTCCAGTATGTAAGCTCTGTACAGAACCTCAGACTAGTTTAAGGTCTGAAGCTGTGTTCAGGAAGGCATTGCCATTTATTTTGTGTAAAAGCAGAAGATACGAATTTGTTACTGGAAGTCAATAAATATTACTGGTAGATAAATTTCATTTTTATGTTGCACTGCAAGACCAGTTGGCTGGATGGCATGTATCTTTGTGAAGACTTACTCATTTTGGAAGCAGCCTTCCCAGGATTGTAAACAATTTATATAGCAGAACAGATTTAGTGTCATGATTGCAGCCAATCATTTACAGTGTGGAGAAGTAAGATTGCTGAAGCTATTTTTACATGGTAAAATGAAAATAGGAACATACAGTCAGGGAGCATTGATGAAATACTTAAAAGTATCAGCATTTGAAAAGCATCAAGCAAAATTGACAGCAGTAGCCCATAGCCAGATAGATAATTGGCATTTAGCTGTTTGAGCACAGTAACTCTGAGAACAAATGTCATGCTGTTGAAAAAGAGAACTGTTTTAAAAGAGTGACCTTTTCATGAGCTCAGCAGGCAGAGCTTCCAGCCTCTGTTCACACAGCCTGTGTGGGAACAGTCTCCTTCATGCATTGGACTGTTTACTCATATACAGATGTCTACAGACTGATTATAAAGGGCATCATAATCACACCTTTTTGTTCTGTTCAAGTTAATTCCAGTGAAAATTGCTTCCTCTTTGTGCCTTAGAAACATTCCTACATCTGAAAACCTCAGGGAAAATATCTGAAGTAATCCCCTTGTTTTTGTTAAACATTCTCAATCCCATCTGAAGATCAGGTGCTAAATAGAATGGAATTGTGTTGCAACTGCTTTTTGACAGAACAGCCATGCTGGGTTAGAGTAAACGTTTAGCTGGCATTCTAACGATTTGTTGTTAAGGGACTTCTGTGTGAGAAGTACCATCTTGCATTTGATAGTGGTCAACTGATTTCTCTGCTGTGTTTGTTTAGTAACCTCTTGAGCAAGTGTTAATTTTTAGCATCCACAGTGTCTTATGGTAAGGAATTTCATGGCTTTCTTGTGTGATGAGTGACTTCTATTTGTTTTCATTCTGTGTCTGCTAGCTTTATTAGATGCCTTGTCATTCATCTGCTGGAAAATACAGATGATTCCTGCTCTCATTCTCCATGCCACTCCTAATGTTACAGGCCTCTCTTTTTCCTCATACCATCTCTTTTCCAAGCTGTAGAGCCCTACCTTCCATAAGTAATTTCTTCAACACAGTGCAACTGTATAAGTGCATGATGTTGCTGGTTTTCAAAGGTTATCTTTGTTACTCTTCTCTGATGCTTTATCAGTTCTGTTACATTCCTTGTGAGGTGAGGTACTAGAACAGTAGTCAGCATTCATTATGCAGGCAACAGCACAGAATTGTAACATGAAATGGTGATTTCTGTATTTTTTCTATTGCTTTCACAGTAATTCCCAAAGTGTTGGCTTTGACCATTATGTAAAACTGAACCAAAGTTTTCGTGGATTTATCTAGTATAACCCCAAAATCTCACTCGTGAATGAAAATAGTCAAATAGGAGTTTATCATTTTACGTCTATGGTTCAGATAATTTTTACAACCTGTGATTTATTTTGCATGTATCTCCTTTGAATTTCATATCATTTTTTAATGCTAAGATTCATAAGGTTTTCTTCTGTTCTTCATGTCACCCTCTTTTTCTATGGCCCAATAATTTAGTATTCTATCAGCCACCTTTTTTTACCCCCCTTTTTTGAGATTGCCTGTTAAACATAATGAGTAGAATTAATGAAAACCACTTCTAAATGGAATATTATTTATCTGTCACCTAAAATTACCTTATAGTGATGTTTTCAAACATATACTTCATTTCTGCTTTTTGAGAAGGACCTGGGTTCTGAATGACTGGAAATGAATACACGATTGTAGTCTGATATCTTCTCCTATGTTTGGGTATGGGAAAAAGCAGTGTAGCTGATATCCATGATATCCCAAAGGGATGCATCATTGATACCACTGATGTGTATTACCACTTCTCCGTATCACAGGTAACATGTGGTGAAGACAGGAGACAACATCTCCTTAGTATCTCTCCCATGAAAAGGCTTCAATGCATACATTTGGGTACAGAGGAAGAGATTCACACTGAGCTAAATTTTTTTAAAAAACAAGGTGTACTGTAAGGTCATTGTTATTTGATTGTGCATTAACCACATATTCAGAAAAGCCATGGACTGAGTTTTCCATGTACTGTATTTTGTTGTCATTATATATTGAATTTTCCTAATAATGTTTCAAATATATGTTACAATAGTTACATTGGTAACCGTGCTAATACTTAATAAACTCTTAGAAATTTCTGAAATGTATACCTGTAACTAACAGAACTAGCATGTATTCCAAGTTTATTTTTGAGTCATCAAAACACTTTTTTGCTTTTTTACTTTTTTTTTTTTTTTTAGGTATAGACAAATGCAGCTTGGCACAGAAAGCAAAGTAGCTGAACTTCTTCACCAAATTAAGTTAAAGTCCTTTGAAAGTGAACATGTTCAACTCATGCAACAAGGAACAGCTAAGAATCTTTCACAGTGCCAAATGGAATGTGAGAAATATCAGAGAAAGCTGGAGGTATGTTATATAAAGAGACACTTTACAGGGCATTACATGGTCGTTTTCAATTAGAACTTCAAATGGAAAAGCTTGGGGGAAAAGTAGCAAACATACATGGCTGAATTAGCATCTCCACCAAATTCTGCTGAAGCAGGATCTAGTGATGATTAAGTTTGACCAGTTCAATGGAAAACAAGACTTATGGGAGAGGAAGAAGGCAAAACAATCTTTCATGGAGAGATGTTGAAGACAGTACCTCATTCATGTGAGGTATATATATGCTTGTATCACAAAGCTGCTTATGTCGGTTGGTGTGATTATTGTAAGGAAAGAAGGCAGTTATACCAGAACAGTTATGGTGAATTCAGTGTCATTAAGAACCAGGATTTGTAACAACATTGTTACATAATAGAAATACTTTTTGTTGATACTCAATTCTGGAACAATTTTTTACAGTTAAAGAAGTCAAAGAGAGCACAGTGTATACAGCATTGAAAAGACCTAATATTGCTAATCCTAGCTTGGTGGGTTGACCTTGGCCGGCTGCCAGACACTCACCCAGCCACTTTCTCATGCCCCCTC
>JAVJGJ010000014.1:43372765-43395521 GCA_035590215.1 Microhierax caerulescens
GGCCCCCGGCCCCCCCCCCCCCCCCCCCCCCCAATGTCCAGAGAGCTGCATGACTCTGGCTGTAACTGTATAGCCACTGGGGAGGAAAAAGCAAGCCCTATGTAAACCCTTATTTTAAAAGCAACTTGTAACCTTTCACAATTACTCAGTTACATCTTTTCAAGTTAGTATAAATCTTAACTTTCAGTAGAAACCAGGGCTCAGGGAAAGGTGCACAAGGGAGCTTGATGGCCAAATTACCTTGAAATTCAATAGAAACTGGGTACTTGAAATCCTTCCGTTTCTTCTGAAAATCTCAAGCCTTAGTCCTCCACTGCAGTGGGGTTTTCTGCAGTCTGGTGAAAAATTGGTCCCTTTCAGAGCTAAGTAAATCCTAATGATTTAAATCCATCTTTTACATGTGTTTGGGGGCAGGGGGGATGTTTGTTTATTTATTATAGAATACACTAGCTAGCTGTCTAGCTGCCACTGGCACAGAGAAACGCAATGAGAGACCCTATTCAAAACCAGCCTTAGTGATGGATTGGGGCTGCAGGGAGCAGCCAGCAAATTTCATAAAATATAGAAGGGAAGGTTGCCCAGATTACCCTTCCCTACTCTTTCTCCCCCTTCCCAAAAAGTATGGGAAGGGATGGGGAACGGGGGTTGACATCAGTCCATTACAGTTAGTCTCTGCTGCTCCTTCCTCCTCATGCTTTTATCCTGCTCCGGTGTGGATCTTTCATGGGCTGCAGCTTCCTTCAGAAGAAAATCCGCTCCTGCTTGGGCTCTCCACAGGTTGCAGTACTTTCAGAGCATGTCCATCTGCTTCAGCAGTGGGTCCTCTACAGGCTGCAGTGTGGATATCTGCTCTGCTGTGGTGTTTCATAGTCTGCAGTAGGACAACCTCCCTCACCATGGTCTTCTCCCTGGGCTGCAAGAGAATCTCTGGTCTGGTACCTGGGGCACCTCCTTCCCTCCTTCCCTCACCAAGGCTGTTTCTCACATTTTTTTTCCCCTCATGTCTCACTGCTATGCAGCATTTTGTCCTTGCTTAAATACATTTTCCTTGAGGTACCGCTACCTTGGCTGTGAGGCCTGGCCATGCCCTGCGGTGGGTGGGTTGGAGCCAGCTGGAACCAGCTGTGCCCAGCCCAGGCCAGCCCTGGCCACCTCACAGAGGCCCCCCAGCCCCCAGTGCCAACGCTTGGGCACCTCAGCGGAACTGAATGACTTGGGCTTGTTCATAAACTCAGAATATATTATCTTTCAAACATGTACTTTCAAAAATTGATATATCCTGTTCACCTGTTTTGGTATTGGAGAGGTGTCCAGTATTCAGCAGAGCAAACTTACTTTAAAAAAAAATTTCTTCACCTTGCAAAATTAGTCCCAAAATTAAATCACTGAGTCCGTCCAGTCTGTGAGATTTAAATGAGATAGGCAGTATGTGTCTCAAACAAATGTCAGGCAGCCTTCCTTTCTTGGAGAAGGATGCTGTTCTTCAAGTCTCAGTGTTTCTAGTGCTAAACCTGCCTAGGGAATTTATTAAAAGGAACTATAGAGTGGAAATAGAATTAGAGATTTTTAGGTATAATTTCTTGGATTTTCTGTTTTGGAATATTCAGATCCTGGCTGATGAGAGGTTAGTTGTGGTCGCAAGCTGGAGTTTGAGGTTGCTAAACAGATTTTTAATTGCACAGATGTGTCTAAAAAGATAGTTAAATTTGAGTTATTTTCTTTGTGGATGTTTATTTGATCTGATAACATCTTCAACATTTGGCATTCAATTCTACTAACACTTGGTACTTCCTTTTCTCTTTATAATGAGGTGCTTTGAAACCAGTGCTCTTTCATTAACAAATGTTCTTGCAGAATTAAAATATTAGATGTCTGGAGCTTTTACTTTTGTTCCTTTTCATTGAATTCTTAATTTTTAATTTCCTTTCTTATATATAGTATCAGTATACTAAGGGTTTTTTCCTACCCTTCTTATAGGATGTTGATCTTAATAGCATAGTCACTAGTATTCGTGACTCAGCTACAGTTGCTTTGTGAAACAATTCTTGGTTTTATTTGGATTTCAGCACAGAGTGGTTTCTCACCTTATGCATGCTAAAACTAGGAAACAGATGGTTCATATGTTGCCAAATTTTAACCTATACATTTATTCTTTTGTGACCCTGGACCAATCTTTCTGTGTTAGAGTGGCTTGTTTGTCTAAGCATTGTGCATTCTTTAGTGGCTCTTGACAGTGAATCTGGGATTACTGCTGTATACATTATGCACATATTTCTGTATCTCAGGATCTGTATACTGTTGTCATCTTGAATGTTTTGGATTTTTATCTGGGTAGTTAGTATTAAACTTAGCTGCAGTACATCTTGGTTATTACTTTACCTGCTTGGTGGGATTTATTTCTGTGAAGCATGTAGGTTACTACTTTACCAAGGATTATTCCAGTTGTTTTTGTAATACTTGTTTTGTCAATGTTGTGTTTTATTTTCAAACACTACATCAGGCCTTAGTTATTATGTGGACCTTCATAACTTTTACTTTTGAATATATGCTTTTTTGTTTAAGCTTCATGGATTAAGTATTTACAGTAGTCCTGAATGGTAATGGCATGTTAACTTTCAGTAATAAGTAACTGATAAGAATCTGGTATATCTTAAATGCCAAATTTTGACATTTGTGCATTTACCATTCTGTAAAGGAACTCTCTCTTTTTAAATTGGTAACTGAAATCTGAATCCAGTTAAAGCAACAAAACTAAGTGCATTTACACTGTTCGGAATACCATGTATGAATTTTTTTTTTCTCTTACCTTGCTTTTCCTAACTTTTCTTTAAAATTCTTGTAGCTTTTTCAAAGCTTAGAATTACTAAGGCCTTAGGAGATAGGAATAGGTGATATGACTTAAGAGTGTAATATGTGCAAGATAATGTAGTTGAAAAAATAACTGAAAAAAATACTTTTTAAAGTATTTTAATCTTTCCTGTTTCCTGTGCAAAAGTGATATGAAATATTTAGTATCATAGTGCTAAGCATTTTACATGTATTGTATTTTGCCTCTCTCATAAATAGCTGTAATGCTGAATTCCTGATCTTTCCATTATTCATTCCACAGGTGCTTACTAAGGAATTTTATAGTCTTCAGTCTTCTAGTGAAGCACGAATTATTGAACTTCAAACACAGAATTCTGAGTATCAGGCAAGGCTAGACACTTATGAAAAACTTGAAAAAGAGCTTGATGAGATAATATTGCAGACAGCAGAAAGTAAGTTCTGTCACAAATTATACTGTATCTGTAGGTGTTTCTGGCATTATAACAAGTTGTCTTGTTTCTCAGGGCACTTGGAAAGTATTACAGTGCCTGTCATTCTCCCTCCTTATGTCTGACAATTAACATGCAGTAATTATATTGATAGAAAATATTAATTACAGATTTCTAAACGTATTTATAAATATGTATTAAATAAACATGAACTTAGACATATGGATATTAAAAATCATCTCAGTGTTTATTTTTCCCAGGTTTCTCTTTTTCTTATTCTAATAATCCATTATAATTAGATATGTTTTTTTTTAGGATTCTGCTATTATTTAAGTATATTTTGAATACCAGGAAAACCTTTTTGTTTAGACAATTATAGGTTTCATAATATATTACAGTGATAAATGTGAATATTTGAACGGAGGGGGGGGATGGGGGGGACGGGCGGCAGGGTGTGTGGAACTCTTTCGTTTGTTGAATTAGTAATAATTAGACATTAAGTAGCTGCCTGTGGCACATCAGTCTGTTCCAAGTACTGAACCCTGGATTAAATTCAGACCTGATTACTCTTGAAAATTCTTGTCTGGTTGGCAAAAATTACAATATTTGGTTTCAAACACAGCAAAATTTCTGTGAAATCTCTTTTGATTTGATTCTCAGCCCAAATCAATCCGCAAATCAAGTAATTTCTAATTTAAAACTAAGACTTTAATGTTTAAGTCTTTTAGCCTGTGTGTAAACAGAGTAGGACGTTTTAAGATTTCAAACTAATTCATATATCATCTTGTCCTTTTCCCTTTCTTTGCTGTTCCAAAAAATAATTAAAATTCATAAAAAATGTTTTCCAGGTAGAAGATAGTTGCATAAACTTTATATATAAACAGTAGTATAGAGCAAAGAATGTATTATGGGGATGCAGTGATGTCTGGTTATCCATAGTAATTAGGCAGTACATATTTCATTGCACTGCAGCTTTTACTATTTAAAATGGCATGACTACCCAAAAATTCTGGTCTGACCATAAGCATGTTTCCTATATACATGCTTATGTTTTAGTTGGTAACATTTTTTTTGAAGTGTATATATGTAAACTTGCCAAAGGAGTATTTATGTATTAATACAGAACTTTTGGATCTTACTTTCATTTTTTCTAAGGAGAAGATAGAGTTCAGAATGTTGCTTTTTGTTTACAATGATTTACATTTTCTTATGCATCTTGGGATGGCAATAAAGTTTTTTACAGGAGTAAATCATTCTGAACACCTTCTTAAGTATGTATTTTAATTATAAATTATTTTCTATGCTACCGAATGTGACTTAAAGAAATTAAAGTTTCCAAATGGACTGTTCTGTTAAAATATAATTATTTTATTTTCTGATTTTGTTGGAGGAAAAAAGGAGTTATAGTTCAATATTATTTCAATATGTTTTCTATTTAATAACTAACATTGCTTTTTCTTACTATTATACTATATTTTATATTGAAAATAAGGATTAATACTAATTAAGACTGAGTTCTAGCACCAAGGTGAACTTCTGAGGAAAATCAGAAGAAATAAAAGTATTTCTTTTTGAAAAATACTTTGAAAGGGAACTTAGACATACTTCCTCCTGTGTCTCAAATCATGTCCTACTATTTACATGTAATATATAGCTAAAGGTAGAAAAGCAGTTGAAAGAAATGAAATATAATTATTTTTCAAATCTAATGTGTTCTGGAAATACTCTGTCTTTCGGATAATATAATTTCAGCTAAAGCATTGTGCAGAAGACAATTAGAATTTTCTATGGACTTTAGTAAGAATAAGAATTTACTTTTCAATCCTGTGGTCACTTCTTTATATTTCAATACCATGTAATATTTTTTCTTCTCCTTGAGTTATAAAGCCAATGCTGTTTTACAGTATTTGGGGGTGCTGGTGGGTGGGGTTCTCTGGAGTTTTTAATAAACTGTATTTGCACATGTGAGGTAGCTTTTGTCATATAATCATATAAGCTTTTATTTTTTTTCCTTTGGAGAGTGTGCATGTGGAAGAGATCACTGAATTGTGACCGTTATTCCCTCATCATTGTGCCTCACTTTATTAATATTGAAATAAAATGAAACAGCCTGTTCAGGAAACTATCAAGAATTTACGTAGCCACTCCTTACAGCATGCGAGTGGTTTCCACGTGAATAACAATAGCAAACTTTCTTGGCATTTGTCTTTTATTCCTTTTCAGAGTAAAACCTTCTTTTTGGGGTATTTTTGTTGTAGACTGGTAGTTTGAGTTTCCTAGTTTCCATTGGTTAGTATCTTTTTAAGAAAAAGGTTGAATCTATCAGTATCCTCACAATGGCACTTTTTTACTAAGTTGTGTAAAAAGCTGTCCTTAACAAGTGTCCCCTCACTTGTAAAATGTGTATTTTACACCATGAAGTCAGGTAAAGAGCCTGGAAAGTCATGAAAGAAGGTAAGAGAACACCACACTAATACAGAACATTACTTTGGCTTGATATCTACATCATGTCCAATTTTTTTTTATATTTGTCTTCATGATCTGACATTTACATGGACACTACTGACCAATTTGAATTTATAGGGCAAGATCTTACCGACATTTTTCTGAGCCATGCAACACTGAATTTGTATCCCAAAAGAAGGATTATGACAAAGGCAGGTTAAATTCTCTTTTATGTTTTTTTCTGAACCAGAAGTATTTAAGGCACCGGAGAATTCCTCACCACAACTAAGACAGCCTTGAAAGTCTGAAGTTCTGGTGCCTTTGCACTGCCACATCAGTAAAGTTTTTGTTGTGCTTACTGTAATTTCTGTATTGTTTTTTGTGTAACTAGATATGTAACTTATCACAAGTGCTTTAATAGAGACTTTTCTCATTCTAAATGTGTTTTAAGAATCCATGTTTAAAATAGCATTAAAAGGGTGTTAGGCAAGTGAGGCAACAACCTATAGCGTTGTGCAAGTTGTTGAGAGAAGGGGTTTCTCATTTTGAGGCACTTGAGCATTAGGAAAAATGAGTCAGATAGGGCTGTCACATCATTTCCAAAATTTGTTTCTCCTATTCCCAACTACTTGTTTCATCAGAACTCTTGTGTGGTACCTGGGCTGGTGTTCACTTGTGCTCCCTTCCTCTCCCACATCCCTGCCGCTCCACCTTTCTCTTTGTCCCCCTTTACCCCTGCTCTCTGTCTCACTCTCTCAGCCCCTTACCACATGCACACTTTTTTTTTACTTTTTTTTTTTTTTTTTTTTTCCCCCGGCTCAATTTTTCTTATAGGGGAGAGGAAACCTGAATTACATGAGCTGAAATATTAAAATCTGTACATGTTTTAATCTTGCTGCTATTGGGATTTCTTTTCAAAATAATTCCAATGTGTTTTAAATCCTTAGAAATACATTTTCAGAAATCAGTCATCTATGGAAGCAGAGATTATTTTGAATATTTTTACTTCGCATAAGTATAAGAATCTCCTCCTTGCCCTTCGTTGAAGATGAGCATGGCATTTGTTTTCCGCAGGTTGTCAGAAATATCTGATTGCCACAGTCTCTCAAAAATGATAGTGAGCAACCTCACAGTGGCATCAGCTCCTTTAGCAACCTCAGATATGTTTCTTCCGGTCCCATGGACTTGTTTATATCCAGTCAGCTTGAACACTTCCTAATTTTATCTTCCTCTACTTCCTCATGTACGCACAGAAAATGAATTCTTTAGAAAAAAAACCTAAGCAACCTAACCCTGTACTGCTGAATTAAACTTACACTGTTTATTTTGTGTGTATTTTATTTTATTTTTGTGTGTATTTTGTGACTATACCAATAATATGAATGTTCAAGGGCACTGAACTCTTTTCCTTTGTTTTCATATCATATAAGTCTTAGGTTAATCAGAAAATAAAAAGTGAAAAGCCTTCCAGTGTTGTAAGGCATTAATGTATGGCACTGTATTAATGCTAATTGTGTACGAAGTAATTCCACTCAAATCCAGGTTACACCAACTGAAAATCTAGCTTCTAGAAACACATGTTTGTGTATGTATAATTACAAATAGAATTGCCTAGAAGTTTGTAAGTTCTTGCATTGTGATGATGTTCTTCAACAATAACTTTCTGCAATTTTTTGCAGTGGAAGATGAAGTTGAAGCTGAAAGAGTTCTCTTCTCATATGGGTATGGTGCTAATGTTCCCACAACAGCCAAAAGACGACTAAAGCAAAGGTAAAAAAAGCGCCCTCTGAATTTACTGGTTCATGATAAAGTAAATAAAGATATGTGCATTATGTTTTGTCTTAGAATCCACCCAGTTTGATTAACATGAAGAGGTTTTTCAACAACTTAACTATATAGAAATAGAATGAAGTCTAGGAACTATTAATGTGGTGGTTGCATATAAATCAGCATATACATATTTTTCCATGTCGTTTTAAGATCTTTTTTCATTGTATTTAAGAAAGATTAATTTTAATTGTATAAAACTAACCAGCTGTAAAACCAGACTAGTTACATTGCTTACATTTATATAATAGGAAGTAAGTTTTTTAATTCCCTAAAAATGATTGTATGTATTTGTAACAAAAAACATCTGTCAGGAAATGAAGGAGGACAAGATTTCAGAGCATTGCTATTTCATCTTTAGAAATTCAAGATCTAATTCCAGTTAGATTTCTTTACTTTACTCTGATACCATTTGATCAACAGATAAAAATGATGTGTAGGCTGAATAACATACCTCTTGATTTTAGTAATTTTTAAATAATAGATGTATATTATGCATTGTCTTTAACAAATAATAGTGATGTTTGAATGGCTCATTGTGAGCATAAAGGCTACAACTCACTGTGAGTACAGGGAATGAGGATTTATTCATAGTATTTTTGAACTGTGACCACAGCAAAACTTCTGCTGTTGTTCAAAGTATGTATAGACAGTATAAAAAGAAAACATAACCTAAGATTAGAATAATGGAATAGTGGAATGATTTAGGTTGGAAGGAACATCTGGAGGTCAGCAGGGTCTATCATCATGCTTGGAGAAAATCCAATTGTTCAAGATCTTGTCCAGCTAAGTTTTGATTTTTTTTTAATAATGTCTTTCCTATGAATAGAGATTCCACATCCTTTACAATATCAGGTCAGCGTAATGTGATTTTTATTTTTTTTTTTTTGTCCAGAATCTGTCTCCAGCCTGACAGGGGAGACACCACAATTAAGGTGGACTCATGCCTTGCACTTTGAATGTGCCTACAATTTGCTCAAATGCAGGAAAGTCAGCTGCATAATTTGTGTTAGCAGTGAGCTTTGACCATGCTGTCTTCTGTGAAAACTGAGAAACTCCACTATCATCAGTAGACACATAAAGAGTATAAAGACAAGGCAAACGTACCATAGCTTCATAATGTACGTTTCTAGCTGTATTGTAATGTAATGTACATTTAGGAGCTGGAAGTGCAGGTTTTGTCATGTATAGTTATTTTTTACTACAAGTATTAGTTGCTTTAGTTGTTTTTGTCCTCGTAACCCCCACCTTCTCCATGACAAAGAACATTTAATATCAAAAGTTATTGATGAGAACTGAGGGCAAATTATGATCTGTTCTTGCCTGCAATACAGATTTATGGGCCATGTACTATTTCTTCTGTCCTTTATATTTGTTTTTCAAGTAAGTTGTCAATATGGTTATCAGTCAGATTAGACCTGTTATGCACTGAGTTACATATTGCTGACAAAAATCATAAAGATTTTATGTAGTACTTAACTTCGGCATTTCTTAATTTGCTCTTTCAAGTTTTTAAACATCTTCAGATTGTTTTCGAAGGGGAAAAAAAAGAAAAAAGTGTTAGTCATGGGCAAAAAACTCCATAACCCTGTTGTATGCCTGTTTTAGAAGACTGTTGAGAGTTCTGTAACATCATTTGCTAAAACTTCAGTTCCTTCCTCTTCCGTCAATAGTTTGAGAACTTTCCTGTGTTTCAGCTTAGCTCCTTCTTTTTCCCCACCTTATTAGATTTTTTAGATTATTTACATATAAAATAATTCTACTAAATCACTTTTGAATGTTGAATCTGTCTGATGATCAGTAAGCCAGAATTTCAGATGTGCTTGAAATACACTTTCTGAGCTTAGAAGTGGCTGTATCAGAATGCCTCATGTGCTCCTCCCTGTTCCAAAAGGCATTGCCAGATGAAGCTGATACAATTCTTTATAAAGGTGTTGGAGACTTAATAGATTTTCTTTATCTTTTAAAATTAGAGAAGATTAAAAAAGCCATAGAAGTCTGCTGCTGCTCAAGGGAAACTGCCATGTCGAAAACGTGTGTGATGCGTTTAGTTCCCTAAGCTTTAAAGCAAAGTCTCTGTGACACCAACTTCTATGTTTAGAGCCATTAAAGAAACATAGATAAGTTTTCCTCTCTCTGGGATTGCTTAAGGAAAGAGAATCTATTACAAATGTGAATAATCTTCTTTTTGGAGTCCACTACCTGCTTTTTAATTCCAGACATATGGGGTCCTAAAAGGAGAGCTCTGTTAAGTTCACAGCATGCATTTCAGTCTCAGAAACTTTGTTTTCTATTCAAGCGTAGTGCTTTGTGGGGTCTATACCTCTTTGCCTACTGGACAGAAACAACTATTTCATTACTTCAGGTGTAGGCACCATACACCCATAGTAGTAAATTAAACGTGCCTGGGAACATTCTGAAGCATTGAGACTAAATGGCATGTAGTAGCCCACTTCCACAAAACTAAACACTCACTGCAGGTTAGCTGCAATGTGAGCTACATGTTGGCCATGGTTTGCTTGCCCACACTAGGTCTTTAGCTGGGCCTGGGAACTGTTTGGGAGAGCGTTAAGGAGTAAATGCCGGAAAACTATCAAGAACACTAGTGGTTTGCTAACAATAAATTATCACATTCTTAGGTACTGCATAATTTCCTAGTATAGTTGGAATCGAAGTTCCAGAATAAGGTGTCTTTGCAGGTCAGTCTTTGTCCCTTTGCTTTAAATTTAAACCAGTCAGAAAACATACTGACAAGCATTCTTGAAAGATGTACTTGTGTTTATCCTTAAATACTTGCAAATTCAGGTCAGGTTCATTGAACAGTTGTAGCTGGGAAAATTATGATGGGCTACATTCCCAAAGTTGCCATGGGAAGGTGTCCAGGTTTCCTCTTGCATTCTTAATAGCTAATGAGTAAGATCACTAACTGGTCAAAAAAAGTGGTGGTTCATGTCTCTCTTGTTCTAGATGGGCTTTTAACACACATCTCATATCTCCTAAATAAAAATCCAAATAACTAGTCTGGAGAATTAATTTCTCTTTTTCTCAGTTATTGTTTACACAGTTCCTTGTAGAAGGAACTGAGAGAACCAGCCTCTTAGTGAATGCTATTGAGAATGTCGGGTAATTCCTTTCATAAAAGGTGAAAGTAAAACACTGACTGTATGGAATTATAGGTTTATAATGCAGGTGAAGAATATTAAGACTTCTGCCAAATGTGAAAGTGTATTCCCTTTTACTGAGGAGAAGGTGGACGTTTAGACTGGCCAAATTTCAGATAAATTTATATACATTTTTATAGTTTATGTACTCATCAATCTTTACACACTCTTAGCCTCAGCTTAAGCATTAATATAATCTCCCTGTCAATCTGCTTTAGATCACTTACACTCTTATAGATTCATTGTTATGGTCAAGAACTGGGTAACACTTTGCTATCCATTATTTGGACACTAACAATCTTACATTTTCAGTTTATGGACAGTATACATTAGGAGTCTAAAGATTTGAAGTGAGTTCTCCCTTCAACATACAAATCTATGAAAAATGTCACACATTTGACTTGAAGGACAGATTGTTGTGGAGAGCTGTTAGTTCAGTGATTAAGGCACACTAAAAAGTGGTATTAACCCTGTCTTAGCTCCCTCATTTTTAAAGCTCTGAATTTCTCTTGTCACATTCTGAAGTAGATTGGTGACTAGAGGACCTAAACATGGGAGGAGTACAGTGATAAATTCTCTAGATACAGTTTTGATAATAAGCAACCAAGCCACTGAGTCCTACGAAGATGGCAGGATTTATTACAGGATACATAAATTTAGACATCTAATCATTGGTTTAACATGGAGACTTGGCACCTAACCTTCCATTATAACCAATTTAATTTAATCAATACAGTCAGTGGAGTTTGGAATACATTTCAGTTCACCATCCAGGAGTCCATTTTAGTGGAATATAGTCAGGCTGTTCAGACTGTGATGAATAGGACTGAGTGATTAATAACAACTTGAAGTCTAGATTGGATGTCTGGAAGTACTCTCTGCACTTGCATACTGAATCTTCCCGTTGCTGCCTGTGGAACTGTGCTGTTGAATTGTTTGTTGATAACAAAGCCTTTTGACTTTGGGCATGAAACATGCCAGAGGTTGAGGATCCAATTTTTTAACTAGGGTGTTTAAGTAATTCAACAATTCTTTTTTTTCACTTCCAAATTAAGTTATGGATCTGCATAAGAGTTTATTTTTTTAAAAAAAAGTGACAATAACATTTAGTTACTTAGCATATTAAACATCAGACAAAACAATTTTGCCTCTGTTTCAAAAATGATAAAATACAACAGTTTTGAGTGTTCCATTAAAAAATGTATATTAATGTGCCCTTTAAAAAAAAATGTTTAAGGAGAAGCCAATTACAGAGATTCCCTAAAGTTGCTAAAAAATAAATACTCATAATTAGTTGAAACATTTTTACATGATTACTACAACTGTGTAGTATTGTACAAATTATATGAGTAATTATTTTGTAAAAGATATTACAACGGCATAGTTGTGGGAATGCTATTTCAGTGCTGTTAAATTTAATAATATTTTCATTGTTTTTCTAACTTCGAACATTCTGGATGTTTCACTACGTAGTTTATATATATTAGTATGTAAGCATTGGTGAAAAATTAAGGCAATCAAGTTCCAAAGTATAAATGTGAGAATTTGTTTTGCATTTTTTGGAAAAAATTCAACTTGAGCTTGCTTTTTATTGGCACAGTGTTCACTTGGCAAGGAGGTTACTGCAGCTAGAAAAGCAAAACTCGTTGCTTGTAAAAGATCTGGAACATCAGAAGGAACAAGTAACACAGATTTCACAAGAGGTAAATTACTGATACAAAAAAATGAAATCTGTAGAGACTATAAACATTGCAGAACAGCTGTTCGTAAAATTAAATGTTTTCTATACAGTATTTATTATCTATTTGATGTCAAAAATGGCCTCATAATTAGTGAAAACTCAATGTTAAACGTTTTCAATGAAATTTATATTGTGTTTTGAAACGAAGATTGAAAGAGGGATTAATTTACAGGCTAAATAAGAATGTAAGCCAGACAATGTTCTGACTTCTGAACAGAAGACCAGCTAGCCAAACTAATTAGTTATGTTTGATAGTTAATTGTTCAATGACTGCCACTCTTAAAGCACTTCTGAAGATATTTCTGTAAATCTTTTTCTACATTTTTCAGTTTTAAAGTCTTTTGAATATACAGATCTAAGTAATGTTTAACATAAGTTGCTTTTTTGAACTAAAATTATGTTTTTTACTTTGTTGTCATGACTTTAATTTCATGTCATTTACAATTCTGTATATAATACCTGAAATCACATTATTACAGTGACATGGAGAATGAATACTAAACAAAACTCAGTTTGAAATCTCCCAGAACTAGGGCAAACTAATTTTTTGAAATGTTTTTAATATTGTCTCCTAAGTTTCTTCTTCTTCTAGAAGTTGACCTTCTATATTTGCTATTAGATATTGCCACTATACAGAATTTCTAGGCTGACTATTTCAGGAATGTGGTTAAGAGTTTGATTTTTAAAGCCATGGTAATTATAAATTAACTACACCCAAGTACTTCACAGTGCAAATATTTGCATTTTCTACATATTTTAAAATTATATTAATTTTATGTGGTTTATATGTGTATATATATATGATTATATATATTATTTCAATGAGAGATACATGAACAATGGAGGTTTTGTACAGTTTGGGTTTTTAACCAATGCTACAATTTATTATGGATTCTTAGCCATATTTTAGTAATTTGTATTTGACTAAAATATATCTTTGACTTAAATACATCACGAGATTTGTGATCCCAGTGTTATCCGTGGTGTTCTTCTCTATCACTATTATTTCACTACTGTTAATAAAATCTGTGCTTTATTTCCCACTTAAATCCATCTGGTTTCCACTTCAATACATTACATCTTACTTACAGGGGTTTTATATTTGCTTCTGGATTACTGATGAAAGATTCAGTACCAGTCACCTTAGTTCAAATTCCTGCAAAATTCCACTAGAACATCTTCACCTTATTTTTATTCTCCATGAGATGTCACCTAGCCCTTTCTTGATCTTGTGTTGTATAATTGCATAGTTTAAATTAGAACATCATCCAGTACAAAGTTCAATGTCGTGCAGCTAGCTAACACACAGCTACTAAGTCTATTAATATCAAACTTATAAGGTTAAATAAAATCTTTTTGAGACCTTCTTTCTAATAAACTTACGTCTGTCATGCAGATCTGAATGCTTCATCAGATTTCCTTCTTCCCTCCCTTTTTTTTTAAATTTTGCATATGATTATAGGCCATTTTGTTTGATAACAATTACTTTAAGCCATTCTGCTTGCCATCCCTAAATATGTGCGCAAACAGTTTATCCTTGTTAATGGACTGGAAAATAGTTCATCATTTTCGTGTTATATAAACTGATCATCTGACTTTTCAGACAGAGGGCAAAAAGTTTTATTGAAAATTTCTGTATTTTCTTCGAGCATTATATACAGTTTTACCATCTCTCTGCCATAATGGGTTTTACTTCTTCTAGGATTTATTTGCTCACTTTTTTTTTTTCCTAAGAGTTCTGTGTCTGCTAGTATCAACATTCCCCTTGAAGCTGTAGCTCCTCTTGTAAATTTTCTGTATTTCATATTTTATACTAATTGCTATTTATCATCTTTCTTTATATAGTTAAGGTTCTTAAACTTCTGTTGACTGTCTTTACTGCATCCCCTGAGCTAAGATAGATTTTTTTTTTTACTCCAAGCTATCATCTTTCTTGATTTTATTTCATTTTATTTTTAAAATAAAATTGCAAAACACAGATCTGGTAGACTACAGCATGCTCAGGTAGGCCATTATTATTTTTTTAATTGACAGTTTGTTCAGTTATCTAGATGAAATCTAGAACATGGAATGAAAGTTGATACCAAAATGATTAGACGAACTTCTGTTTTCAACTTGGATTTAATACTGGTATTTCACTGCAGTATTTATGATACAACTTTTGTTAAGCTTTTTAAAGGGGAGAGGGGAAAAAAAAGATTTCTGTATCTGCAATGAATGCTCTTTCTAAGGTTCTCTTTTTGGACTGTCCTCAACAAATTGCTGTTGAACTTTATAGAAAGGAATCATATTGATTTCTGAGAAAGTCCAGAATTACCAAGAAGAAATTATTGACTTCTCCATAATTTCACTCATATGATGGAAGTCTGAAATAATGTGCCCAATTGAAAGTTGGAACCCTGTTGAAAAGCTCAGCTGCTGGAAAAACTTGGCGTTCTTCAGTTGGTCCCATTATACCTTGTCTGGCTTTATTTAACTTCAGGATCCTATCTATTTTCAAGCATGATACAGCAGTAGAAAATAATTTTACTTAAAGTCTTTGCTCTGTTGCTTTGTATAGCAGTGACTTGCAATGTTAAAATAAGTATTGAGACTTCATACTACAGAAGATTTGTTGACCATGTCTAGGATAAAGAGAATAAAGGAATTCTTATGACATGATCCAAGAAAGGTCCTCACCTAGTGATAATCGGTTTATTGCCTCTGCAGCTCACTTGATGTTACTCTCAGTTTAAGTAACTGAAAAGCTCTATATCAGCTTCTGCAAAGTAGGGATCTGCAATTACTACATTTAGTGTCCAATCTAAATTTTGGAATTAATTCACTTTGCAGAGATCTTGAACAGTGCCAGTACTGGTGGATAAATAGTCTATTGCATCTAGGAGGCTATTATGGTCTTTGGGTGACTTAAAAAGCAAATACTGAGTCAGTACATGGTAAAAGTGATATCCTAAATAAAGACATTTACTAAGGTAAGAAATTTGACTTGCTGCTGAATGATGAGCCTTCATTATGACGTTGTATTTGTGCTTTTTGTATGCCTCAACTGAAACATTTTTACCAAAAACAAGTTTACATCTCACTCTGTATAGATCAAGCTGAACAATAGAAAATCCTTCAGCTTGATAGAGGTTTCCATTCAGGGATAAATAATAAATGTCCAATTGCAAGGTGTCAGATTTATCACTTAAAAGATTGACACAGAAATACTTAAGTAAATCTTGTACATTAAGGCAGAAAGAAATCAAAGATGCTTACAAAAATTAATGCTTTTGCTCATGGATAAATGCTTAATTTGTACATGTCTGTGTATTAGTAAAGCAGATCCATTAAATGTATTTAATGCTTAATTGACTACAGTTTAATGACAACCTCATTTAGATTTATAGAATCAAACAGGCAGCAAAGCACCAACATGGAGAAGGAAGGGACAGCCTTTTTTCGTAACAGCAGCATGTTTTTTAGCTGGTAAAGTTAGCAAGTTAACAGATGACTTAACAGCATCAAACCAAGCTTACAACACCTCACCCTTTCCCACTGAAGTACTTTAATTCTTATCAGTGAGAACAATGAAGAACTTCACAATGTGATGACAGCATGGAAGTTCTTATGGTATCAAAACCAGGATTCCAAACAAGATCAGTCACATTAATTTTCTTCTGTAATGGCAGCCTCAAGGTTTTTATACTGCAAGGTTTTTAAACCATCCTAGACATTAGTACTCCATGTTTTGGAATTACCTGTTTGTCATGTAAAGACTCTATTGTCTTCCTGAAAGACATCTTTTTTTGATAGCTTGTAGTTTTAGAAAAATGTCTTTTGAAATTGCTTATCAATTTATTGAAGATAGTTTCTTCAAGAAGATGATTGCCTCTGTTTTGTTGGTTTTTTTTTTTACTTCTCTATACTAAACTTGGGATTTCACTGTGGACTAGAATAGGTATTTCCTGAAGGAACTAATATATTTAAACAATACTTAAGGATGTGCATTAATTTTAAGAAGTGCAGTGTTATTGTCCCTCATTTCACTTTTTAAAACATGGCTGGTAAGGTAAGCAAGCAAAGTCTTGTCTGTATTCTGTATTTTAATAAATTTGAATCACTACATTATAAATTCTTTGCATATTTCACAGAGTGTAGAGGGTTGAAGTAAAACTGCAATAAAAATGTAATGGAATTATATTGGATGTAATTTTAATATAAAAATTAAACATGACAAAATAATAAAATAAAAATATAATGGAAAAGAAAGAAAGAAAAACAGTCTCATGTTTTGAAAATCTTGAAAAGGAGAAAAATTTGGGTTTAGGGAAGTCTGGAAATGTTATTTAAATGGGCTAGTTCTATAGGAAGCAGTGGTGCCTTTTCCCTTGCTTGTTTGAAACAACACAAAATAGGACAACTGGCTCCTGAGTCTGATTTTGCAAATGCAGATTGTTTATCTGTTGAGAAATTGTATAAACTAATCAGAAAGCTTAATAATTTTCCATTGAATTCTTTCCATTAGATCTGTTTGTATCTAAACTTTAAACAATTCTTTATTTTGTAAAGAATCTAGTTGGTATTCTTGACTTACATGTACTCCAGCTGCTGAAACTACTAAATCTTGATGTGTGATCTTAATTCTGTACATATTTCGTTGAATGATCTTGTTACATTGCTCAAGATGCAAGACATATCATGCAGGCTTTTTAAATCTAATGGTCCTCATTTGTTCAGGGAGTATTGCTAGCAAGGTTTATTTTCTACTCATGCGTATGACATTTTATACTACTCTTGTAAACATTTTGTGTATTTCATTGTTCATATACGATAATTGATCAGAGGAAAGGGAACTTTTCTTCCATTACTACTGTGGGTTTGTTTAGATTCAATTTACAAGCTGAAAACTCTAACAGTATGTTGTTTTAAATAAGTCATTTGTGGTTAATAAGATGAACAAACAGATGTCTTTTCTACACTTATTTTTTTTATCAATGGAAACTCTTACATTAAAACTCTTGAAAATGGAGATTAGAGAAGTGTAGAAAGCAGTAGCATGATATAAATAATTAGAACAGAAAAGTGAGAGGATGATGTACTAGATCGTGATTTGAGGGTGATTTCATTTTTTGTGAAATAACAGGTCGGGGTTTTATGTTATGCAATTGTTAATGATCAATAATATCCAGTAATCAATATTAATTAAGTAATCATTCTTTATAAATTATAAAATTTGTAATACTTCTTTTTTTGGCAGCTTGACAGAGCAAATTCTTTGTTGAGTCAAGTACAACAACCATACAAATACCTGATTGAAACTGTGCAACAGAGAGATTCTCAAATAAGTCTACAGAAAGAACGTATTACGCAACTTGAAAAAGATGTCAGGTAATTAAAATCACTGTTTCTTTATTTTAAATTGAAAGTAAAATCACCTATGTGTTTATCATTGGAAAACAATTGTGTTGCTGGCCATGAAGTAGGACATGTCGACACTCCATCATTGGCTAAGTCCAGTCTTTATGCTGAAACTCTAGCATGTGTGATTTCTCTCATACTATGAGAAAAAGAGGCGTTAGGTTTGGAAAAGCAGCAATGACAGTCAGGTTTAAAGTGAATTTGGAGCTGAGCTCTCATGGAGTGGAGGAAAATTCAGAAGAGTAAAAGGAAAGAATGACACACCAAATGTACAAAAGTAAAACTAAAGAAATAAAGTCAGAAAGAAATAATAGACTAGTCTGCCAGCAAAGGGTATTTCAGGCATAACTCAAGCAGACTTCCTCTAGTGGGGAGACTGATTTGGTGTTACATCCAGCTGTCAGAACTTTGACCACTGAGCAACTTCCCACCATCCTATAGCTTTATGAATTATGTTCAACATCTGGTTCCCAAGTAAGCTGTTATAAAATCATCTGCCCCTTGATTTTTCAAGGAAGTCAATAGCTGTGTCCCACTGCGCTACAGAAGAGTTAGCATTTTAGCTATTAGATATTTATGTGGTATCTCTGTTTAGGAAATGCATATGGTAACAATTATGAAGCATTGATGTGATTGTATTATGAAGCAATTACATGAAAAATACAGGGTTTTTTCCCCAACAAATCTGCTGAAGCAATGAAAATAGAAAAAGTAGGGCTCATCATAGCTAAATGCTTTAACCTACATACTGTCTTACATATGTATCTATTTGGAGTGTTTTGATGGTTTGGGATAGTATTTGTTATGCCTTGAGGAATATCTAAAAATCCTTATTATCCAAGTAAGTGTATATATAAGTCAATACATTTATAAAAAACCTGAAATATTTATTCATACTTCCTGACAAGATGTCTTTCACTAGACTTAACTTTGATTTGGTAAGAATAGATCTTTTTTTTATTCCTGATTTAAGTGCTTTTACTGTTTTTCTAGACTTTATTTAATATAAGAAAAACTTCAAAGGTAAATTATATTTTTCTAGGAGATGAAAAATCACAGTGTTCTCTATATATAGGATCTTACTTTCCAATTGTGAAAAAAATCAAGAAAGAATTGGACACTAGCAAATCGAATTCTTAAATTATAGTAACATGAAAATGTCTGTCATTGTTCACATAGAAGTCAAAAAGTCTCTCAAAATCTAGGAAATAAAGGGGTTGAATAGGTGAGGTAATTTCTGAAAGTGTATGTTTTATGCTTTTAAAATATATAAGAATTTAAATGCATTATTAGCATTGGTTCTCATGGGGTTTTGTAGTTCATTACAAATACTCTGTGTGCACAGATATTCTTCCTAAATTTAGCCTACAAATTCAGGCACCTAAATAAGGAACTTAAGTCAGCTTTCCTTAGTAGTTCATGGAGGAAGTAGCATCTCCAAAAAGCAATTCTGATTTTGGATGGAGTGAGTCATTTGCTAGAGATGCCTGTTACTCTCAATTAACTATAAAGGGAATTTTTGGCATTTTAAAGTGCCTGAGGTTAAGGAAGAAAATGGCTCTGCACCACAGTGCAAGCATTCATGGTAAACATACCTGCAGTACTCTGCAGCCGTGAGCCAGGGTGTGCTCACCACTAGGCTATGTTTCTGTAAATGGAAGTGTGGTCTGACAAAAAAATATTTTTATCCTTAATGGTTTTGTAGCAAAAAAGTTACACTTACTTTGCACATCAAGTATTTTGGTAAGGAGTTTTTTTTCCGTAGCTTCAAATATTCCTTGTAAACTAAAAATAAGTATTATTCCCTTATCACAAGTTTGTCTCAACTTTGCTGTAGTTTTGTAGGCCAGTGAAATTCTTGGAAACAGCCTAGTGTCTTAGGGCTTTTGGAACATAACAGTAGTCTCTCATTTTGCTATTCATAACTCCACATTTAAAACAAATGTCCTAAATTGTTAGCTGATATTCTCTGGAGCACAGGAAAAATTATAATCTGGTATAAAATTGATAATGTTGATCCTTTGCTTCCCTGTAAATGTGAGGAAGGTTAGAGGAAGGGATTACTAACCACTCCAGTCATCTTTTGACATTAAGATAGCCTTTTGGAATTTCCTGATTGCACTTTTAAATTAAAGTATCCTTTAGGTGATTTCAGATTATGTTGCAGACCAGTCTAGCTCCAAATTATTCCAGAACTGAATAAAATGAGATTTAAGAAAATTAGTGATCATTCCTACCAAATATATGCCAAGTGAAGCTCTGCTGGATCAAAACATTTACACTGCTATTTCTATTTGTCTTAGCTTATTAGACAGCATTTTGCTGGTTTGTGTGTGGAATATTTTTGAGAGGATGAGTTCAGAGAATTAATGCTCCTCAAGGAGGGCTCTAAATTGTGCAAATAATGTTGGTGCTATTAGAAAAGTAATAGTGAAAACATTAACATGGTTTATGAAGCCTGGTTTCTCTGTATCTTAGAGCTAAAGGGAAAAAATCAGTATTTTTAAAGCCATTTCAAAAGGAAATGGTTGTTTCAACCATTACTTATAATTAATAAATACTGCAGTTCTGCAGTAGCTTCTTTTAAGTTAAGGTTTAATTTATGCTATAATTACACAAAGCAGATTATTATTTTAAAAAAAATTTACATACGATATGTGCATTAGTTTTATTTCTAAAAAGCAATTTCACAAGTACCAGCTAACAAAAATAATGTTCAAATCATTGTTTTCAGACAGACTCTTAAAAATGCAATAATTTTTTCAATTTTTTTGAAGTCTTGTATTTGAGTACCAGATTGTAGGCAAATTAATGTTGATATGCTTACACCCTGACAATCAAGACTGAATACTTGCTTTAACCTCAGAGCTGCCCTATGCTTGATCATAGTTTTCATTCCTTCGTGGAGGAGTGTTCTTACGGTGTTGTGTTTTTATCTCACCTGCTGATCAAGAGAGGTGGTTCTGCATTATGTAAATTGTAGATTTCCTAAGTAGAGCAGTCACATCTGTATTATCAGTGCCAGTGTTGTCTTATCACCTCTCACTTAAGTGTGGAGGGATCAGCAAGGACTAATTTGCAAGTGATTTTTTTTTTTATACTTAATCCACAATTTGCTTCTATGCACAGTGATGATGGCCAATAATCTTTTTAGAACATATTCCTAGGGTGGGTAGGTTCCAGCAGGTTTCCCAGGATGATGAGTCAGTACTTCCTTGCAACTTTTAAAATGTTTTGCAGCAACCTGCAGGACTTCATATTCCTTGTCTGTTGAGAAGGTTGTTGGTTGCTGTTGGATGTGGTTTTGATTCTGTGATGAAACAGACAGTCTTGATTGAAATCAGCACAAGGCAACTATGAGGAAGGGTATCTATGACCGCAATCTCCTTGTGGATGTTCTTGTGCCACATTTGTACCGATTTTTCACAGAATGGCCTAAAGTGACTTAAAATGTGGTCCCTTGACAGGCAATAGATCTGTTTAGGTTTCTGCAGACTGCATCATTCTGTGAAAGCATCATTTCTGAAAGGAGTTATTTCTACAAGAGGAGTGGGACAGATTCAGGCAGATCATTTTGATATGAGAAATCCTGCAGATCCATCTGTTTCCTTTCAATGTGGTCTTCAGAGTTCCCTTTAACCAGAGCATCTTACGTGCCTTTATCCTTAAGTGTCATACCTCTAGAGCTAAGGCTGTCTTTCAGACCCTCCATATCAAAATGTCCTCCTCACTTGGAAAGACTATTCAAAGAGTGCTCAAGGTTGCTTGTGTCAATAGCTGTCAAACCAAAACACAGAATCATAGAATGGTTTGGGTTGGAAGGGAATTTTAAAGATCATCTAGTTCCAACCCCCCTGCCACGAGTAAGGACATCTTCCACTAGATTAGGTTGCTCAAAGCCTTATTCAGCCTCTCCTTAAAAGGAGAGCAGTAGTCAAAATAGGTACCAGACTGAATCAAGGCCTTAAAGTAGTACATTCTACCAGAGCTGGAGATACTTTGTTGGGTTGCTCCAAAGTGTGTCCGTTGTGGACATCTTTCAGACAGTTCTATGGATCTTTAGCCGTACCTTCACTAAAAACTGCAAGAGCTATTGTGGCTGAGGTAAATGCTTAGTGAGCAGCTTCATTGCTGTTAACTTTTGCATGAACAACTTGGAGACCCATCTCCAGATTATTACAGATGTGTGACATTACTGCTTAGATTCAGTTGTGAAGCACAAATGTATTACCACGTGAAGACAAAAGGAGAGGTTGTTGAGGAATAATCAAAACTGTCAGATGCTGCCCACACATATATTCACTACCACTCTCCTTCTCATCCCCTTAGAATTCTCCCAGGCAGGCCACGGGCTGTGCTGGCACTTGGCTATGGAGAGAACCAAGATGGCCCTGGGAGCAGAGCACTTCATGTGCTTGTGCACTGAGCCTTGCACCTGCAGATACACTTTGGATATAAAACCTCTGGTCTCGAGTGACAGAATCATCTGCAGGGTGAATTTATAGGTCTTCCACATATCTCAAAATATTCTGTTAAGTAACCTCTCATTTGTGTTAGTCCACATAGACTCTTGTTAATAAAAGTAAATAGCAACAATTAATAAAAGCAGTGGTATGCATGAAGATGACTCCTTCCTACTATAATCTCTCTAGCATACAGTTCTTAACCAGAAATGAAAACATCACATTTAGCACCCCTTGTGAAAAGAAATAAATGCCTTGTAACTACGTCATGCTGTAGGAAAACAAATCTCTGAATTTCATTCTTATGTGTGTAATGAAGTAATTGTAGTTTTAGTACATAATTTTCTGCTAAAAACATCTAGGTTTATAAATAACTGGAGACATTAAACAGGACTTTATTCATTAAAACAGGGTATTTATTTTGAATGTGGTTACTCTAATTTGTCAGTACCAATGGCTGGT
>JAVJGJ010000014.1:43415232-43441190 GCA_035590215.1 Microhierax caerulescens
TCTTTAAGGTCCCTTCCAACCCCAACCATTCTACGATCTATCAAAAAGATTGGTGCCTAAGCACAACATTGCTTTTGCTATTGTTATCTAAGGTTGTTGGACACCACAGTACCAAAAATAAATGGAAATAATCAAATAAGTTCTTCTGATGCTATTTGGAATGCAGTACATGTTACCTTACCTCACCTCCTGCTGCATTGCTCCCATTGTTCCCCATGAAATACTGTGTAAGCAGGGCATGGGTGCTTGTGTTCCCAAAGGCTGGGACAGCGAGACCAAAGCTGTGCAAGCAAGCACAGAGAGGGGCTGGGTGAATCCACTCAGGGGTGTCAGTACTCGTAGTCATCCCAAGAAGGATTGCTGTCTGGCTTTCCAAAGCCAAAGCCCTCAGACCTGGAAGCCTCAACAGTGGCACACAGCTTGCATAGCAAGGCTGCTTGTACTTCCAGGAGCCAATGTGGCAAGGACCAAATACCTCCACAGATAAACTGGGAAATGCAGAGCTTTAGCAATGCCGCTTCTGCAGTGCACTGAGTAACTTAAGTTAATACTATAAATAAACAATTTGCACATCTCTGCCTGGACAAAGGACTGTGGACTTGACACAGTAGAAACGTATAAAAATTTTAACCACCCACTTCTCTTCACATCTTCCTTTACTTAGCTTGTCCTGAAACTAATACATGTACTTCTACACAAAAGATTCTTCCCATCTGTTTCGAACCATATACCTCCTTTCCCCCTTTTTCTCAAGGTCCTGTTCACACTGAGAAAAGTTCACATTTCTGCTAAGCACAATCTCCAGAGCTGCTTTTTCCTTGCTACTTTCCAGACCAACTTGCTAGTTTTTAGCATTGGGAAATACTGAATCATGGTAGTATGCTAACAGTAGCAGGTCGTACTAATGACTCTATATTTAGAACTTAAAAGTGAAGCTGAGAATTAAGATTGTGTTCAGGAGCAGAGAAGTCTAAAGAGATGGGTAAAATATTGCTGCTCAAGACAGAACTTTGTTTTAAGTACTTCCTTTTCTGAAAACAGCAGATCTCTTGCAAATGTGTTGGGCCAGTTTTTGTTTCTTGTTTAGCAGTACACATACCAATGATGCTATTGGATTCAGTGTTTTCTGTGCTATTTTGCCAAGTTTGTTACGTCCTTTCTCACTAAATGTGGAAACATTTTAGGACAAATATTAAGGCAACTTTAGCTAAATTCTCATTATAAATTTGGCTGTGATGCCAAAATAACTTATTCATTGTGGGCTAATTTGTCATCCCCACTCCCTGTCATTCCTTTCCATAGCTTCACATCAGAAAATTCTCCTGTCACAGGGGAAGCTCAAGTGAGAGCTGACTCTGCAGCCTTATAGCCTTTTCCAAGTCTGAAAACAGACAAGGCTGTCAAGTACAGGACAGATTCTGTGAAATAGAGAAGACCTTAGACTGCCGAGTAGATCTTGAGACAAGAGAATACGACCCTAAGCATACAGGTTTCAACTCTTGTTTCTGAAATAAATCTGTGTGACATTTTTGGGTTCTGCCTTGTTCAAATGTGCAGCTATTTGGTCCACAGAATAAAGCAGTTTAAGTATAGGAACAGCACTTGCTAATGTCAAAACATTGTTTATGTACAATTTAATCTCCTGTGATGGTGTATTTATTTGCTGTATACTTGCTTGAGTTATTTTCATCAAGAAATTCTGTCTATGTGTTGCTTTGGCAACATCTTTGCAGAGTTTACAACTTTGAAAAACATGTTGGCATCAACTGTGCAGTCCTTTTAAACAGCTGCTCTGCAGTCATGCTGTTTCAACATGCCACCACACATGGCTGAATTATGCAAATAGTTAATATTAAATGACTGAGATACAAGAACAATTTGTACACTCAATAAGCTGGTCTGTGGAGTGTAACATCCATTCACATAACTGAGTTAGCGTGGGACAATTTAAAGGCAGCAATACAATTCTTTTGACTTTTATCTTGTATTAAAGGCAGCAGTGGACAGAGAAGGTATATGGCAGGAGTGTTTGAAAAGGCTGAGGGTTTTTTTTTAACCCGTTACTAATAGTGCAATGAAAATGGCATGTGCATCAATGTAATTTTCTGGCAAGTATTAAGAATTAGGTAAGATATAACAAATGTTTGTCATTCAGCTATAAATATGACTTACCCTGTTCTGGTTGAGAGGTAAGAGAGAATGTTAAGTATATAGAATGTCAATATATTAACAGTATTGCTTATTGAAGACAACAGCATTTATAAAGAGCAAGCAAACAAAACCATTAGTAGTTTAAAAAATACAAAATTGTCTTAAAATTTACTTTGAAAGGCTTTGCTATTAACCTTGCTGTTCTAGTTCTGCAATAATGAATGTGCTAAATAATAACAGTACAATAAATAGTAATAACAAATAATGCTTTAAGTTCTGTAACTTATTTTATAGTAATTATACCTATTAGACGTGGAAGGGGGAGAACGTTAGGCACTGGGTGATGCAGGATGACAAAAGTCACAAAATACTGTTTTTTCCTTTCCACTCTACCATACATTTTGAGTAATCTGTTGTGTTGTGAAATAGTAAGAAAAGGTTACATTTTAAATTAATCCAAACTGTTTACAAAGCAAATTATTAGAATATCCAAAAAGAGTCTGCATTTCTATATGCTTTTGTATTTTTTTTCCTATGTTGGAACTTTCATTTTTCACAACACTTCTTTCCCACTCTGATCTCATTTTTGCTGTGCGTCCTTCTTAAGGTTTGTCGTGGTTTAACTCCAGCTGGCAGCTAAGTACCACACACTCACTCGCTCACTCCCCCCTACCCGCCCCCCAAAACCAGGACAAGGTTTTTCATTGATTTTTCTTTTCTGATCTGGATATAAAGACACAGATGTATATTTCTAGTAATGTATTTGTAAGACTTCCATGCAAGACCTAGCACTTGAAAGTACAATTTGACACAGTTGTTCACATTAGATTTGTAAACTGCCTTGGCCTGGCAAAACAAATTCAAAAGAATTCTTTTAAATTAAATGGAAGCTTAAGTTAAAAGAGATAGCAGGTTCCTTAATACACAGTAAATGTTCTGTTCTACAGCCTTTAAGCAACACACAATTTGAGTTTAATAAATCCTATCTGCCTTTTTTATTTTCTTACTTTTACTAGTGTCCAATTAGTAATCATATTAATTATATGTTTATGCTTATTAGATTTACTGATCCACTTACACATTTAATTTGCTGAATGTAAATCTGTTATTAACAAATAAATATTTAATAGGTTCAAATGTAATTTTACTGAATAACTTAGCAATGTTTTTTTTGTGGGTTTATAGGAAATAGCCACAATGAAACAGATTCTAATTAATCTACATGGTAAACGCTATGAACAAAATTTACCTCAGTCTCCTATTGATGTAAAAAGTGCGACTGCAAAAAGCAAATCAAATCCTTCAGTAAAACTGCTGCCAGAGCATGAAGAAGAAAATATATTTACACCTAAGCCAACATTATTTGTAAGTACCATGATAAGAGTAAGTGCCATACACTTTTTTGATAATTCTCACTTTTTAAAAAGAAAAATGTGAGTTAATACTTCAAGGAGATGTATAACTAATTCAGCTGAATCCTTGTAGCTCTTTATGGGAATGGTCAATGTTGAGGAGATGAATTATAGTTTATGATGTTATTTATCTATTTGGTAGTTTCTGCATCTTAAATTCACAGCAAACTGTATCTTTTTAAAAATGCCATTATAATATCGCAATATTGAGTAGTTAGCAAAATTTTAATAGCCAAAGGGATCCACAGACTACATATACAATTTTAAATCTACGCAGATCATGTATGAATTGAATGTGTGCATATATATTCTGAGGAGCAGAAGTGAGGAAATAGGTGTATTTATGTATACTTATGTTCACTTATATATGCATATTAATGTGTGTGTATATATATATCAAAATATATATTAAAAAAAAACATGCCCAGTATTGATATCACTTGTGTTACTAAGGGTACTTGATATTGTAAAACTCTGGTTTATTCCTTTAGGAACTAGATGTTTGGATTTAAATATTTCAAGTGGCCTGCTTCAAATTTAGTGCCTCTGGTATTCATGAAAATGGTCTAGAAGTTTCTGACTGACTGTGTCTGAACTGATACATTTAAGAAAGCCAGGCTGCAATGCTGATACATTTAAGAAAGCCAAGTTGCAATGCTGGATCATAAAACAAATCATTACTCTTATTTATACTTCTTGAAGCTGCCTTTCTCTAGGCTGGACTGGTTGTATCCACACTGCATAGCCTATGTGCTATTTTGGTCCAAGTATACATCTGTATATTTTTTTTTCTTTTCTGGGTTTGTTGGGGATTTTTTTGCCTGATGGATACTTTTAAAATTCAGTGGTTTAAATAATGTGAGGGTTGTATCGCAGCACATCAGATACTGTTTTTATAATACAAAATGTAGGAAATGGTTGCATCTCTTGGACATGATGTGAGGGCACAGGAGGATTTTAGGGGTTCAAAATTTGCTTGGGTAGTGTTATGAGACTAAACACAGGCATACCCAGCATAGTCTCATCCACAATCCTTTCAGTAGTGCTAAATCATACTGCCCAAACTTTTCCTGACAGAGCTATTCAGTGATCCAAAACAGCCGAAATGTGAGTTAACAATTAGGTTGTGTAGGTGATGCAGAGTTTTGGTGTTTAATCTGTCCTGTCGTACTTAGGGGTATAGGAATGGTGTAGGAATCTAGAAAAAAATTCTTCTACATTTAGAAATTGTGAGCAACTTCTCTTTGAAAAATTCTAGTCTCTTCAGACTTTGGAGTAGGGATCCAAAATGGGCAGATGGCAGAGCTTTTTAGACAGGGAAAGAAGTTAGTAGCCTTGTGAAAATTCTGCCAGTTTAGGTCGATTTCTAGAATTTTAAAAGCTTGCACAAATAAAACAGATTTATTTTTGTAACTGAAATCTTCAAAATGAGAGAAAGATGGAGATTAAAATGTGATGAGAACCCCCACCACAAGGCCAGCTGAATAAACTAGATTTTTAAATTGAACAGATATTAAGTGTTGTTGGAGGAAAGAACTATATAGAACAGACAAAAAAACAGAACTAGAAAGGGACAGGTTTAGAGACAACAGACAAAAGAGACAGTACTCTAATGCAAAAGATTATAGCCAACACTGAAAGCAGAATAGCCCTTACCTTGTTCTACCTCCATTTTTTTAGTTTTAGTTCTGTATACAACCAACCACTGAATTTCCCAAAAGAATGTTAAGCAATCCTAACTGTGTAGCAGTAGCCCATAGGATTATGAAGGCAAGGAAAAGTTGCTCACAGGTAAATCTCTGCAATTAAAATACTTTCTACACTGTCATAAAACTGCTGATGTTTTTGAGTTTTATTCTTTTCTAAGTTTTCCCCTTTTCAACTGGGAAAGTCAGCAGACAGTGCTATTTCAAATGAAACCTATTTATGTCACGGTTGGTTCATGTCTTAATTGTGATAGATATTTTAAAGCAAGTCTTTTACTTCTTACTGTATAATCTGCTTTTTGTAACCTAGAAACAGGGAGGTTTTAATACAGCTGTGTAGTAATAACTTATTATCAGCATATACTGATAACACAGAATGCTGTTGGTAAGTCTTGGGTTTAATTTATCTGCATTTAAACAAAGAACTTAATTATCACTATGAACTACATAGTGATATTTATCCTATGTATCACAAAGGAAAGAGACTTTAGTGTAGATTACATGTTTTTCTTCTGACTTTCACTGTCTCACAATTAAAATGTTCTTTGTTTTACAGACAAATAAAGAGGCACCTGTATGGTACAAGAAACTGCAGAAGAAAACATCATCATAACATTTTTCTAAAATTATTTAAAATAATCCTCTGGGGAGCTTTCCTTTGCAGAAAGTTATTTTCACCATAATGATGCCCTTTTTACCATAAAAGTAAACAACTGTTCTGGTTTAAACTGTTCTTTTATATCTCTTACACACCATAAAATAACTTTTAGATCTGTCACGTGAATAAAATGTGTGGAAATAATGCATTTAATGATTTTACTAACATATTTGAATTTTAAAAGATAAATAAACCCTAGCTATTGTACATATTTATGATCTGGGCAGTTAAAGGACATGTGTTCAGAGTGTCGAATTAATGCATGTTTCAGCTTTTTTATATTGTTTTTCTTGGACCATGTGTTTCATGCCACATTCCTTGCAACTATTCTGGCTCATAGAAATTTTAAAAATATATATGAGGTAGCATCAGACTATATCCTACTTTCTATGAAGGAAATTCATGTCAGGTGGAAAAAAAAAAATTAATTTCTTACCAGCCTTGATTTGTATAGTTTGTCATGCGATGTCATTTGTTCTACCAAACAGGCATTAAAAATACTCTAAAGAAGCAATAAAATACATCTTAATTGTTAGCACTGATACTTAATGGGCTAGATACACTTGCTGTAGCGTAGTTACATCAGTGAATAGTAAAAATCAAATCACGATGTGTGAGTACTGTAGCATGTAATGGTGAAATGGTTAACTTGCCATATTTAAATATATGAAAATAAGCCCCATCTTCCAAGCACACAGTCTACTCATTTATTCCACTCCACCATCTATTTACACAATAGAAAATGTCTCTTAATATTTTTAATCACTTTTCACTGCATATGGTATATTTCTATATATAACACAAATACAGGTCATATTGTTTAAGTGACTGTATAATGAAAATATTGCTCAGATTTCATTCAGGAGGAAGCTCCTTTTTCTTACCTCCTTTCTCCTTGATAATACCTCTTCAACTGTTTCATTGTTCCTACCTGGACATGAACAATAATTATTTACTATTTAATACTGAGCTATGTCAAGTTTATGATTCCTTGATACACTTTTCTTCATTTTCCAAACAGCAGTATGAAGCACAGCAATACTTCCTCTGCTCCAGTTAAGTTTCAGTTTCTTTATTATTTTTCCCTAATTCCGAGAGAGTGATGTAAAACTGCTAGCAATTGCACATCACAGGTTTAAAATTATCATTCTGTGAGCGAGGGAGGCCAAATGTGTAGACAGAGGTAGTATCTTATATTGGACTAACTGGTATTTACCAGGGGAAAAAATAAACAAACCTTTGGGCTCATAAACGTATCTGTACAGACATTCCTGAATAAACTTTGGTTTCCTGAAATGTAGGGTTTTATCTAACTTGTATTTTTATGTGAATAGAATCATTAAGTTCTCTTTGATATGAATCTGCTCCCATATGCAGATACTAATTTTGTAGTTTGTAATAGATATGTGATTCACAGTCCCTAGTTGAATTTCCCAGACTGTCCTGTTTGTCTGTTATCACCCAATAATTAATAAATTGTAGTATCTAGAAGGACTGTGAGCTATTTTGGGCAAGGTAGTAGTTGGAATTTTAAGTGTACACATTTTGTTCTCCTATAGTATCCTTTTAGACAAATTGGTGAAATAGGGACTATAAGGTGAGTAGAAAATTGGCTGGCACACCAAACTCAAGGAAATGCAATCAGCAATGCAAGACCCAGCTGGCAACTGGCAGATAATAGCATCCCTCAGCAAGTTCATAGGCAATACCAAGTTTGGGAGAGTGGTCCATATACTGGCTGGCAGGGTCTCGGAGGGACCTCAACAGCCTGGAAATTGGGTCAGCAAGAACCTTATGAAGTTCAACAAAAGCAACTGCAGTCCCACATCTACAACGGAATAACCCCATATGCCAATGCTGGCTGGAAAGCAGCTTGGCAGAAACAGACCTCAGAGTCCTAGTGGACCACAGATTGAACGTGGGTCAGCAACGTGCCAACCAGCCGCATCCTGGGTGGCATTACCAACAGGATAGCCAGCAGATGGGGGGAAGTGATCCTTCCCTTCTGTTTGGCACATGGGAGACCACATCTGGAGTGTTGCATCCAGTTTGGGGCTCGTTCAAGAAACACATTGCCATCTTAAAGTGAGTCCAGCAGAGTTTCATCAAGATGATCAGGGGCTGGAGCACCTGATGTAGAAGGGGAGGCCAAAAGAACTGGATTTATTCAGCCATACAGGGCTTGGTGGAGGAAATTGTTGCTATCTCCAGTTACCTAATGGAATGGTACAGAGACAGCAGAGCCAGACTCCTCTCAGAGGTGCACAGTGATAGAGTAAAAGGCAACAGACACAATATGGAGCACTAGAAAACTCAAATAGCTGTTATGAAAAATGTTTTTACTGTGAGGGTGGTCAAATACTGGAACAGGTTGCCTGGAGAGGTGGTGGAATCTTCATCCTTGGAGATACTCAGAATTCAACTGGACAAAGTTCTGAGCAACCTGGTATAACTGGACCTGACTTAGAGATGGACTAGATGACTGATTTTCAGAATTCCTGTCCAACTTAAATTACTCTATGATGGTATTTCTAAATATACTAATGCAAGATAGTGACACTCATTTACTTACCACTCAAAAGGCACAAAGTGTTTAATTCTTCCATGGAAATATAATACACAATAACATTTTGATGCTTCCAGAATTAATTGTGCATTGTACGTTTCTATGTCCTCCAGGCAGCCTGATTTTCTAGGAAGGCTGACAGAAAATTAGGCTGATTTGTGGTTAAATTTTATTGATATTTAAACAGTTTTTCAGATGTCAAAGTGACATATTCTGGCAAAGTTGTTTTTTGGGTTTGCTTTGTTTTTTTCTAATTACTAACAAGGTCCATCTTTAAATTTGCAACAATAAAAGTGATTTGTTAGCATATGCTGATAACACAGAATCCTGTTGGTAAGTTCTTGTAGTCCATGTAGTCTCTGTGTAAATCTCCTCAGTATGTAATTTTTTTTCCCCGTTGAAGACATTGTATTCTTCCTGTGTCTCCTCACTAGACTCCAAGGCTATAATTAATTATCTAGGAGGAGACCTTCTAAGCTTTTCATGTGAAAGCTAGAATGTCACTTAAATATCACTATTCAAATGTGAAATGCCCTACAGCAAAAATTAATGAACCTTTTTGCTCTTTAAGTAATGAAAAGGTTCAGTTGCATTACCTGTACAGCATTTTTACTGATGTTCTTTCCCACAAATGTAGTTGTCAAATTAATTATTCCAAAATTATTCTTCATGGTCTTTGCAGTTTCCCATTGTTGTAGGCCTCGTGTCAATGATGAGTGAGTCAAAAATAATGAAGTAAAGAGAAATTTCTAAGGGTAGTCATGCATGTAAGCAACTTGTGACTGAAGTGCCCAACCCACATAATCATCCTCAGTTCCTCTTTTTCAAACCAAAGGGAGCAAAAAGAGAAAAATCTTGATCCGCTATTGCATTTCTTGGTCTATTAAGTTGGTGTTACTTAAGTGGTAAGTTTCGTAAGTTTGTGGGCTGAATGGGAAAGAAGGAAGGGCAGTTGGTTTAGAGCAGGTTAGGATGGTTTTTCTAACAGTGTAATCGCTTTCTCACCTTTCCGTCCCTTGCTAGAAGCAAAGCAGCTCTAACGCATCAAGGAAATCTCTTCTTTGAGGAAAAAAGTGAAAAGATGAAATTGCCTTCTTTTTTAATAAGGACCTTAACTTTTAATGCTTTTGCTGCATCCTGTGGTAATACTTAGCTGGCATTGTAGTTTCTAAATATTTTTTGGACAAAAAAAAATGATACGCCATTGGGATTTGTAGTCTTCCTCCCCTTTGAGACCTTCTGTACAAAACAGTGATGAAACCTTAAAGAGGAACAACTGTAAATTCAAATATTAGTTGTCTGAGTATTTGTCAGTGTCTCCGGGATACAATTTGCTGCCTCTTACACTTCAACTGTTACTTTCTGTTTCAGGGGTTTTTTCAGTTATCGTTTTGTATGGTATCTAGTTCCAGCAAAAAAGGAACACGTACTCTACTAAACCTCTGACATCTGCAAGATGGTCAAATAGAGTTCTTTTGCTCCTGGTAAGCATTCAACAGCTTCCATGTCTTTGGAAGACATGGCTTAAAGAGCATGACTTTCTAGAGACAAATTATTACCTTTTGAAGAAGTATGTATGTTATTATGTATATGTCTCTCAATCAGTTGTCAGTGTGTTGTGCATTTACATGAAAACAGATTTATACACAACAGTTTGAGTCTGTAACAGCCTGTCATCTTTCAGGGTTGTGCTCATTAGGGAGGTTGCTGAGGAAAGAATTTATCTCCCTGTTAACATTGCATTTAATAGAACACATGCTAGACTTTTTACTGAGGCAAAGAAATGTATCCCTGGTATTTTCGTATACCAAAGAATATCAAGAATCTGTATTGATCCTCGACCTTTGAAAATGAAACAAGTATCTCCAGAAGATCAACTTTTCCTTAGTGTCTCTGGGCAATATTATCCCCTTCTTAAATTCCTGGGATTGATTGGGAACTCTTGACCTTTAAAATGCATACTGCGGTAGCTTAATTAAGGCAGTTACACTTTGGGTATTTCAGACTGAAGCTGGGCAGCAATCAGCAGCAATACAAGGTGCTGACTCTTGGGGGGCGGCATCGCTAGCAGAAACGGACAGTAGCTGGGATTTACGGAGGAGTGAGTGGTGGGTATTGCAAAAGCTTTTAGCAGCAGTAGGTACAGCTCTTCGCAGATGTTAGGCCCTCTGCAGCTCTTTAAGCCCTCTGCTGACAGCACAAGAACCACTAACTTCATTCCACAGAGTTCATTTTGCAGAGTTCCCTGGTTTTTTTCCTCACTGATAAGTTTTCCATAACAGTAAATACCAGTATTTTTATTCCCCCCCCCCCCTTTTTTTTTTGAGAGAGAGTGAGTCCTGTTTCCTCGGGACATTAGAACTGGATTTAAAAAACAGTGAATTTTAATCAGCTTACCCTTTAAAGGATGAAGGGGACAAAAACACCCAGCAAATTTCATCCCCATGAAAGCAGGAAATGGCAGAACTATTAAATGCAAAAAGTTAGGCTTGATCATGGAAATAGCTTTTACTCAGAAACTTACATGTTTTCATAGACTGTGTGCCCTTTTTGAAGATATTGCAGAAATAACCACTGTGAAAGAGAATGCCGCTTTGATTGAAGCAATAGAATCAACTTTGTTTGACCATGAATAATTGAAGTCTTTGTGTTAATGCTTCTTTTAAGGAGTAGTGGATCAGTAAATGTAACTTAATTGCAGGAAAAGTCTTATGGATGGAATTTATTACTGTATTTCAATGACAGTCTTTTCATTTTTTCTCTTTGGTTCAATAGAAGAAGGATTACTTAGATTATTCAGTGTTGCAGCTGAAATTGGTAGCAATTCCCAGCGCTCCTTTTTATCATGATTTTAGAGATACATATTGCAGCATGCAAGACTTTCTCTTTTGCCTTGTTATTCAGTTCTTTAGAAGAATTTTTTCTTTGTGCATTATTATTAGGTAGAGCCTGGCAACGCAATGCTTGACTTCTACGAGGGAATTGTCATCTAGAATGTATATGTGGATTTTAAACATGATTGTTACCTAAGTGCAGTGGTCCTTTCTAAAAGAAAGAGCTGGAAATATTCCCACTGAGCTCTCTCTGAGACCTTGACAGAGGGTTATTTCCGTGCCCAAGCTTCCTTGTGCTCCCCATCGCTGGTGCAGTGCCACACATAGAGAAGACTTGTCACTCTACGTTTCACAGGCCTGTGGTTTCCAAGTACACAGCTCCGAGTGCCAGTGGCGCCGTGTAAACAGAGATTCACAAGTTGTCATCCAGAGCTATATGTAAGATGTTCACACAAAAATTAATATCACTCATCCCCTCTGTGATCCTGTATGAAGTGTAAGCAAGGAAGAAATGCAATGTATTTTGGTGCAATCTATTCACTTGTCACCTTTCCCTTCTTGGGAGTTAAGTTATTTTGGCATATAAATTAACTTCTAGTGAGGCTTCATTCTTGGACATTGAAAAGGAAACATGCTGCAAGTCCTGCAAGGATGGCCAAGTCCTTTTTTCCAGATATTTCATCTGAGATCTGTGTTCAGGTCTCAAATGTACTGCCTAGACAACTCCTAGGAGATCTTTAGGCACCACTTCTTACACATTAATCTCTATTTGGCTAACTTATTACTTAAATACTAAGTCCCCAAAATCCACTCAGTATTTATGAGTAAAGGAGTACGTGCCTGAAAGTAACAACAAGCAGTAAAGGGACTTATATGTCAATGACTCGAGTCTTACTGAATTAGCACATTCCTTGTCATTTTATGTCATTTCTTTCATTATTGCAGTAATTAACTTTACAGAATTGCTTTTGTTCCATTCAGCAAGGAATGGAGAACAATAACAGTGTTTACCAACAGCAGGAGGGAGCTTACCTTTCTTTCTCAACCCCCTAAAATCTCTGCAGGCTAATCTGCACAGCCAGGGTGCTTCTCCTACACAATGGAGACTGTCTGAAACCCCCCTTAGGGAAACCTCATCCAGCTGATTAGATCTGTTGTCAATGAAAACCAAATACCCAATCCTATCAAATATAGCGGTTCTTCATTCTGACGTGCCATTTCAAATTTGTACAGGCCGAAACTTTTGTCAAATAGTTTTACACTGTGATAGTTATTGAATGACTTACAAACAAGCAGAGTGTTTTCAATCCATTAAATTCTGTGAAATTACAAAGAAACAAACTCTGAAGTTATTGAGTTTCCAGCTGCAGTAACATCAGGAATCTTTGATAATTCACTACTATTCTTTTGTAGTTGTAAACTGAGATATTATATATATGCATATATATATATATATATATATATATATATAATATACACTTTTAACATAAACGTAAGCTAAATTTTTTTGGTTTAATTATTTTTAATACAAAACAAAATATTTTTCTGTGAACATCCATGTTCTGGTCATGAATGAAATGCCAATGAAGCATCTTGAAATTAATTGTATTAAAAAATATTAAGGTTATTGTACTGCATCATCTTCATGGACTTGTCTGATCTTCTGCCTGTCTCCCAACAACTGTCAGGTTCCTGACAGAAAGGTGCAAACTCCCCATGGGCCATCAGTGGACAACACCACATTTACTGATTTGAATGACAGCCCTAGTTTTCATGAAAAAATACAGTATCTGTAATATGCAAGATTTCAGATTCACTAGATGTTTCTGGAAACTGGAATGCCTGATCCACTTTCTCAGCTATGTTTTTTATTATTCTTTTATGTAAGAGATTTTCTGTGTTCTTATCACTTCTATCAAATTTCTGAAAACATAAAGTTGTAACTGTGAGGTTCTTAAAACTCTGCTTTGGTGCCACTTGGCCACGGAGATACCAAAAGTTACAGACAGGCCAGCATTCTTGGTGACCACCTAGATTTGTCCTAGTCATGACAATGTCAAGTCCTACTTCTACACAGAGAGATGACAGTACTAACAGTGCTTCAGTCGGTGTGAAATACCAATAGTTGGGTTTGGTGATAAGAACAACTGTGATCCTGAACATGTATTTACTGGTCTGGAAACTGAAACCCAGCCTGAACAGAACCAGCAAGGCTATTGCTTTCCCAGTGCCCTGTAGTTGTTACACTGCTTCCATAGCAAACTGAGTACGTTTCCTCAGGTGGTGGATAGGATTGAATCTGATCATCCCTGCTGAGCGTTCACAGAAGTTAACTTTGGGCAAGATAATGATGGGAGCATTTCTGAGGAAAGGGAGTGCCCTTCAGCCTTTCTTCAGCTTTGGAAAGAAATGGACAGGACAAAATTCAGAGCTTCCAGTCTGTTAGCTTGAAGCACCTTCTACAGACTATGTAATGCTCCTAAGTACTGACAGAGTACTGAATTTAATATTTGCTTTTTCCTTCTTCATTTTCTGATGTCTACTTCAAAAATACCCATTTTCTAGTTTTTATTTATCCCATTCATAAGCACCTAACTTAAGGAAATAATAAGGAAACTTGGACAAATCTCTGAAGAGTATGGATAGCATAACTACTTCAACATTCCACTTTGCAAAGGTTAATGCTTACTTTTCAGTTGTACATTGCCAATAAGAGTAGATTTAATCCAATAAAGCAAATTATGGGGCCATAGCATCTGATGGAGGGTGGATATTTTAAAATGTAATGCATTAATGTTTAACAAAGTATTTTTGTGTAATTAATGTAAATAAGTTGTGTAATTCAGTGTGAACAGGCAACTTTTTTGGGTATTTGGCTATTGCTTAGCTTTCCATGAGCACTGTTTTCACTCCTGCGTTCAGAATAGAGGGAAGCAGGCATGGCATTACAGTCTCTCTGTGTGATATTTTTGAAAGAAACACTTGACATAAGACCAGTTTAATGGTGCCTTAATGTCCTTGGGATAAAGACTGGAAAAGAAAAAAAAAAAAAGGAGCTTTTTTTGCTTCTCTTAAGTATAGGGAAAGCTTATTGCCACTGCTTTGTGCTATAAGTAATGTCACCTGGACTGGAAGTGCTGCAATGGATCATTGCAAAATGTTTCTGCTCATAGAACACAGTGGACCAAGCTGGTCTACCCTACTGTGATTAATAATTATCTCATAGGTGAATTTCACTATGTCCAAATAATTGTTTTAGTGTAAGGTTTGAAATAACAGCAGGGATGGATGCAAATGTGGTAGTGATGGGACAGTTTGTGCAATTGCAACCTGTTCTGTTCACATGGTCTGGCCATGCTAACATGAACCAAAAGGAAAAGAGTTAACATCCTCTTTGTCCCTTCCACTTTTACTTCTTTTCCTTTTCGGTGAATTCATATCTAAATACAAAACTTAAAATTTGAAAAACTGAAGTGCTGCATGGTAAAACACTTTAAAACATGTAGAACATGATGTCATTTTTATCCTGGTCCTGCCAAATCTTTTTTTTTATTTAAATATTAGTTTGTTTCTCTGGTGTAATAAAATACAGATTCTTTTTTTTTTTTTTCCCACACAGGTTACATGCATTTACGTGGGATCTCATGGCAATTTGTACCCAATACTTTGTGCCAGATTTATGAATTGTTAGGTCTTAGTCTTGAATTGCACAGAAGCAAGATTTTCTAATCACTAAAAAAAGCTTTGTATATTGTTGCTCTACAAAGTAATCAATATGCAATCTAGAGAGAAAGAAGCCTTGTATTGTTAAAAGATTGAATCAACTTTTCCTCTCCTTTATCTTACTTAAATCTTTCAAGCAGCCAGGGATTAAGACATGTTGTTAAAGCCTTGCCTCATCCAACTTGCCACATTAGTTACTAGTTCACACATAAGTGGGCTCCATAGGTTAACTGAGCGTGTTTTGAACTGGTCAGGTAAATGCATTTGAAATAGGCTATATGTTGGTGAACTGCAGTTTTCCATATTGCAACACAATAGACATAGACCAAACTTTCATTAAGTCACCCAGCATTAAGAATACTTACAGGTCAAATGTGAACATTGTAATACATAAATATTTTATCTAGAGCTGGTGTAGTAAAAAAAACACCAAACAAACCAAACCAAAATATCATTAAAATGTAGAAAGTTTTTTTTATTGATCTCTTGTTCTGGAAGTAAACTTTTTTACTTATTTTCTTTTTTAATATTTCAAAAAGCATTTTCAATAGAAATTGTGATAAGAGGAACTTTAAAAAAATTATTAGTATATTACAAGTGGAAACTAGCTAAGCTGTTGTAACTGATGATTGCAATTTAAATCTCTCTTTTCGCAAAATGGTATCCATAATCACCTAAATAAATGAATATCCTCAAAATAAGTGTAGAATAAAGCTGGATTGAATACATTACTGAATATTTTGTGGCATGTTTTTCCAGCATGTTTTGTAGAAAGTAATGGGAGTAACAATTTAAGCTGCAAGTGCCAAAATGTTAACAAAGTGCTTTGTGTTTTTTCTCAGTGAAAAGTTACTTCTGTTGATTAGGCTCAATATTTTCAGAAAGGCAGAAAATAATGAGGGAAAAAAGCAAAATTGTGTTAAATAACTGTTTAACTGTGTTGTATATTATATAACATAACCTACTACTTAAGTCTGAGAACTGAGATTAAAATCATTCTAAAGGACTGAAATTGAATGCGTCTGTAGCTCAAAGGAATAACATAGTCAACTAAACTAAGGTGAGATCTGTAATACTGTCATATGTCATTAGGCATTTCACCTTCTATAACATTTAATTTTACTTTTTTTTTTAATGGACATTTTTCTTATGTCACTTATTTGAGAAGAGGGACATTTCTGTGTTCATGCATTTTGATAGCTGTATGTCAGTTCTAAAGCCCTACTGTGAATAAACATTTGAGTCCTCACCAGTAACCACTGTCATTTTCCCCCGTATTGTTCTGATATTGGCAAACTGGTCATTATCTGACTATGCCTAACCTAAGTAAATTAACTTGGACAAACCGTGTGGAGGCAGTTGTTTCCTTGGTGGGAGGAGTTCATCCTGAGACAAACAGAAATGATGAGGGGGCATGCAGGTGTGCCTTTTCATTACAGGACACCATTAGAAATTTCCCCATCCAGCCAGATGAATACTGTTACAAACTCTGTAAACACACACACACCCCCCCCCAAGTCAACAGGAAACAGGACTCACGCGCAGCCACATTTTATCAAGGCTGATCAGCTTTCTCATAGTGGAGTCTCTGAGTTTGGTAACGTTTGGTTCATTCACTTTTCTTACCAGTCAGCTTGTGATGGATGCTAAATGCAGCAGATATTCTGATGAGTTTTTAGCTTCACTGTTGAGTCCAAAGACATCCTCTGACTTCTGGAGTTTTGACTAAGATCAGGATTTTAAACGTTCTCATCACAAAATGACATTCTTTTTCTATAGTGTGATTGGGATGAAAAACCAAGTACACCTTCAGAAGCTTTCATGGGAAGCACCTTTCAGACTCCTGACCTATCCTTCTACTGCAGCCTGAGGTAGGTTTTTGTAATCTCTACTTTGCTATTATCCCTCCTGACAAGTGACATCCAGTTACTCAGCTCACTTATTGAAAGATATTTAACGTGTCTTAAGTGGAGGTCAAACGTCACTTTGTCTTAAGGCAGAGGCATGGAAAATCAGTACTTGCTATTGACATTTTTGCAAATTTCTTGCTCATTCCTAAACTTCCTCTTTCAAAAAATGCCAATCAAGCTACCAGGATATGTTGAAAAATGTAATGGTCATCTCAGTTATTACCATTAAGCAAGAGAAAACTCTGTCATAATTTTAGTATCCTCTGACTGACTGAAGATTCTCCTTTTACTGCTGCTGCAGCTGTTTCTGATAGCAGAAGGGCTGGTTCCTTCCTATTGGTTTTATTTTTTTTTCTCCCCAGCAGCATACTGTTTAGACAGACAGGAGATTCTTTGTGCTCCTTTGAGTTGGGATGGCTCTTCTGAAGAGATCACAGAATTGGGATGCACAACAGCAAAAATGAAGCAATAAAAACACATTCCCAGTTTACTTAAATCGGGAATTCCCAAGCGTCGATGCACATGCCTTAGTGCTCTATACGCTTCTTCAGAGTGATTCTCAAATACTAACAAAAAAGATCCACTGGAACATCAACCTGATACTGAAGGAACCTCAATCAAGACTGAAATTGTCTAGATTCAACTCCAGCCATTCAACCTCCCACCTTGGTAGATCTTTATCTGATAGCGCAGAGGATCCATTCTCACAGGTTTTGCTCTATTTAGGCATCTGTATCGCACCCAAGTACTGAGAAGGTCCTTCCAAACAGCTGTCGGTCTGTCAGCTTGTGCTCATGAACTGCTAGGGCTCCTTGAGAGGAAACTGAGCAAAGCAAGCCTGTTGGTATTAAGTTTAAATTAATTACACAAGCTTTTTTATTTTTAATTTTTAAAAAGGGGGAGGGGCATAAATAAGGAAGACTGAAAACCGCATTCTTAAAATAAACACCTCAGTTTACTGCGCAGTCAATGCAGTATTAAGGCCTTCAGAGGGAGGCAATGTCTGCCTTCATGTGGAGGCCAAGCCCCCTCCATTGGCTATAGGACTATTTTAGTAGACACTAAAGTAGTAGACGTTGTGTAAAGTAGTAGTAGTAAAGTAGTAGACTACTTTAGTAGACGTTGGTGCAGGCTCAACAGCTACAAGTGAGAGTGGACTTCACCCTGTATTGAACTGTGGATGCTCAAAAAGATGGAGCATTTCAGTAAAACACCCTCACCAGTGCCAGTTACAGGATAACGGCTCTACACGAGGTTCACTGGTTTGGGCATCTAAGATTTACATCCTTACCGGCCACCTGAGGAATCGTCTTGAGCTAACTAGCCATGATGAAGCCAAGAACTTTATCACGTCTTCATATCCATCTATACTGGAAGATCTGTAGTTTAGCTGTATCTAACCTACCGAGGGGTTTGTTGTTTCAGTAGACAGATTTCCCACCGTCATTTTTTATTTCTCCCCTATGCTTAACCTCCTCAATAAAATTGATCATTATTGTGTTTTCTTTAAAAAAGCTAAATAGCTTATTGATAAAAACCAATCCCCGTGGAACTATATACACCAACCTGGCAATACTCCATCTGAAAAAAATTGAGACTTATTAATCAGGAATTATAGTCAAAATGTTTAGCTGAATCACATGATATACTTTACAAAAATGTGTTTTGCATAAACTCTGCTATCTTTTGCGACCAACTTTATTCAGAGGTAGTTCATCAAGGTCTTGTTTTTCATAAGCATATACTGAGTGAAATAAATTATATTTTCTTTCTATTTTAATAAATCTGCACATTGATTATTCACGTGAAGCTGCACAAATTAATGTCACAATGCAAATTTATAATTACATGCATCATTTCATTGACATTTTCTTTTGAAGTGTTGGTTCTAACTCTAGCTTTCTTCACAGTCTTCCGGAACATATCTAATATTATAACAATTACTGAACATCAATCCTGAAAGCTCACTGACCAGCTCTTTTAAAATTCTTGGTGTGGAGTTATTCAGACGTACTTATCTAAGACCATTAATAGTAGCTGTTTTAATATGCTCTTGAATTACGGTTGAAATGGAAAATATTTTGTCATTATATGATACAAATACATTTCCTACTCTTTTCCAAAATACAGCACAGGAATATTTAGCATGTTTTTCCTTCTTGCTTATCAACAGTCCTACATCTTTTTTCTAAAAATAGACAATTGTTGGAGTTCTTAATACATTTTATGGACTTTTTTTAGATGTTCTTTTCAATGTGGGTCATTGACTTCTTAGGCATCTTTCTTCCTCCATATTATTTTTCCATAATCACTGCCATCAGAGTTATATTTGCTGTTACTAGTTCTTTTCTCAGCTGTTGAGTATCTATAATTACAACTGCTTTACAAAATGCCCTCCAAAGAGGCAGAAGGAAAGAGGTCATTCTTTTGAGGAAGGGCCGTTTTGTTTTGACTAGCTTCTGTGGGACTGTAGACTTTGAGGACTCTACTCACCTCTATTCACTGGTCGCTACTTAAGCCTACTATTTATTTCAGCTTAGTCAGATTAGCCCTTTTAAATCACCAAGCTGATATGTTTTTGTTTCAGTCTTTTCTGCTGATTACAGACGGTATGATTAAATAATCATTTTGGGGTGCCCATCAAAAGTTCCCCTTTTTTTGACCAGTTATCAGATCTGATGTCTATAAACTTGTCTAGCGCAGAATTCTCCTATGCCAGATGCAAGATTGTTTCAGTAGAGAGACCACCGCCTAATTTTAGAAATTGTGGAAGCATTGGCACCAATAGCACGCGCTCTTCACTGCTAAGAGTATCGCTATGTGACATGCTGAAATCTAGGTTCCTACCCTTGCTCTGAATAAGGCAGTTCAGGTACAACAGGGAACACAACCACACAAGGGTTGTCAGCCTCTCTGGATAGCCAGAGTGGTCTGTCAGGGTCTCTCCAGTGCTCCTGTATCGCAGTAAGCAGCGCACTGTACCCTGCAGACGTCAGGCTCTGAAGGCCCCAGGATCTTCTTCCTGCACGGTGTAGGCAGTTGATGAAGGAGCTTATCCTTTCTTCCCCAGCTTGAAAGAATGCAGCGTAAGAGGTGAAGGATTTTTTTCTGACCACATCCCTTAATTATTTTTGCTCTCAACATCAGGATTTAGTTCCAAATGAGTAATCACCGGCCTACCTAATTATGCTCCTAGGGACTGTTAAACAAGAAGCATGTCATTGCTTTAATGCCCTCCTAGCCTGTCCAGCCAGACCATCCCCTCTGCCATCTCCGAGCCTGTAAAGGCTCCATCTCCCAGCTGGCAGACCAGTATTTCACAGAGCCCAAACCACTCTACGCTATTTCTCTAATCAGGAGATTTCAGCCAAAACATGCAAATATGGCAGTTTTGCAGTTAGTGTTTGTTAACAAATTTTCAGCATAAACACTCTGGAGCCAAAAACGCTTTCTTTAGTAGTAAAGAATGTATGCTTGTCTCATATATTCAAGCAGTTAAACATCGGCATAGGACCACCCATTGCTAACAAATGTTGCTAACAGCATTTGCTTTTGTAAAGCGGGCAGCCTCCGCGTGGCATGGGGGAGGCAGACGAAAGGAGTGGTGGTGGCTCCCACCAAACCTCCAAGTGACAGGCAAACCACCTTTCCAAAAATCGTGAATGTTATTTCCTAAGTGTGCATTTTAATTAATCTGGTGTAATTACCCCTGTGTACAGATTTCCATCTGCGCTAATAGTAGAGAAGTAATTAAATGACATGCTTAAGGAGCATGCTGTTGTAGTTTCTGGCCCTAGCGTGCAACAAGCCTGAGCTGAGCAGCTGTATGACAACGGGTGAAAATACAGGAAACACACATCTCCTAAAGCTGAGTCAGTGCCCTGCTCTCAGAAAGGCCTGTTGCAATAAGCAGCCTCCATTCAGACATACACAAAACCTACAGAGGTCAAAAAATGGGACTGGAAACAATAAAACACTTCTCTGTACTCCCTCTTCTTAGACGGGCTGAAAATACTTGAAATGTACCTGAAAAAGAGAAATACCAGGCTGTTACCTAAAGTTACTAAGACTCCCTAAAATCCAAGTAAAGATTGGGTTCAGCTACTGAGTAAGTTGTCTTGTTTCCTCTAGACAGGTTGGTGATTCTTAATCCAAGAATTCAAGTAATGAGCAGTTGAAGTTTCCATCTTGAAGCATCTGTTCCGCCAAGTCAGCACTGGCCTTGATAAATAGCAAATCAGACTGATGCATGCAAGTGTATACACACATGCTCAAGTTAAACTTGAGGGAAAATACTTGAACAGATCTCTGCATAGACAGATTTATATAATTAATCTGTAATTAGGCTTTATACAGTTCAGACTGACTGAGACAGGTCAAAACACAAAAAATGCAGACATGGTAGGATCTTTACCTGTTGCTGAAAAAAATTTTTTTCAAAGGTTATTTGTGGGTAAGTTTACATAGCTTCATGTAGTTGTCACAAACCTTCACTGCTATTCTAACTTACTCATCTCACAGCGAAAGAAAAATATGTTTAGCTAAAGGATAAAAACAAATCACAAGTACAACTGCATCGGGGTGCTTTTAGTAATCTTAGCAAACTCCAAACAGAACTTTAAAAGTTTTGCCTCGTTTTTAACTGTGCAAAAGAGAAGATCGCATCCACCACCCACTGTATAAAGTCTGTGCCGATCTTTGCAATGGTGACTCCCCCTTTGCCTGTAGAAGAGAAGAATCAATTGTTTTGCAGGTTTTATATCTTTATATTCTAAAAACCTGTCAAATTAACCTCTCTGACGCTGGAGTCACTCTTCTGAGGAGTTTTTTACCTGACATGGTATGCCAATTCGACTCCAGTAACAAGAAATGCCAAGCTGGTTCGGGAAAGTACACTCTTCACTCCCAGCGGTGCAGCAGAGAAATCCTGAGGGACCCCACTGGGCACGGGAAGCTTTTACACAACTGTCCCAGGGTATACAGGGAGGGTGGCAAAACAAAAACTTACTTTCTGTACATGCTTCACGACAAAGCCTTGTCTGAGGGGAACTAGAGTTGTTTTCCTGATTGTATGACTTTGCACACCAAAGCAGAAAGGTGGAACTGGATGATACTGAAATGTTAAGAGGGGGAAGAAGTCAAGATGAAGTGTATCTTTATGCAAAATGCCAGGCTGAACTAATCAGGGAGTGCCGTTTGTTATTTCAGGAACAACATCCTTTTCTCTGGAGGGTCTATCACAGGATTTTTGGTAAAGTGAACTGAAAAATGGGAATCGGACTTGCCTTTGCATAAGCAAAGGGAACACCTCTGTAAGCTAATCCTGAAATGGCAGCAGATACAGGTACACAGCAGTAGACTACCGCTTCATGATTTCCCACATTCGCTTTACCAGAAAGTCACCCTGCTACATTCCTCGTTGTGGTGGTGCTGTATTATATAGCGCGAGTGGCATTTGCAAAGCCTGTCACGAGTTAATATGGCACCTCATGGCTGGAGCAATCCTGTTTTCAGTGGAAAGTTAGAATGAGAAAAATAATGGCTTTCTTGAGGTAAAAGGATCATACTGGCTTTCTTCAGAAAGTCAAAATTAAGAAGAGAAACCATTTCTTCCCTTGGGGAGATAAGAGTCTAATGGGTGGCCAAAAGTACAGACACCTACCGATTTTTCAAGAAGAAAGATTATTTCCCCTTCTCCAGCAAGTTTGCCTGAAAAAATGAGGTGGGTATTTGCTGACTCAGAACAGGCTAAAAGCTCCTGGAATTCTTATCAGATATCTTCCTATGGCTTCAAGTCTGGCTCAGTTCAGCTGAAGTCCTCAGGTTTCCCCAACCTCATCATTATGAAACAACTTGTCCACGTCTTTCCACGCCTCCACTACCCCTCCAAACAACAGACATGCAGATCCCCATCAGCTCTGGCCCTCCTCCTCACCACCAGGACAGTGGAACACAAGTACCTTCACTAAGAGGTATGTCTGGGGAGCCGATGAGTTAGGAAACCAGGGAGCCTGGCTCCATCCCGTCCCCCCTCCCACCCACCCTGAACTCCTTTGCTCTCAGCCCCCCTCCCACAGGGCAGTGCTCTGCTCCACCACTGCCAAGTCCCGACCGCCTGGGACTTGACATTTGTTCTTGTTTTCTCCTGTCTCCCCTAATGGGTATAGCACTACTAAGCGAAGAGGAATGCACAGAACAAGAGAGTTCAAAGAAATTGAGTCTACATTCATTCAGAAAGCCTGGATCCCTGCCCGCTCAGAACCTGCAGCATTTACATAGTTTCAGAAAGTTTAACCCTTTTTCACTGAACCTGGTAGCATTCTTTTGAGCGCAGTGTTGTGCTGTTCTTATCAGTGACCAAAGACACTGAAGGGTGTCTTTCACATATGCAGCTCTAGGTGCTTACCACTCAGCCTGTTATTTCTCCTTTTCTTTTTTTTTTTTTTTTTGCTCTGCAAGACAGTAACTAAAGACCTTGAGCTGTCATTTCTATAAGATGCTCAGGGAACCGTGTTGTAGAGGAATGGTCACTTACCATAACTCCTCAACGCGTCTGCCGAAAGTCTGTCTTACTTGCACAAAGGGAACTGTGCTGGGTTTAAAAGAGCTTACTTGGTTTCCTGCTGCAAATTTGTCTGTTATGGTGTAAACTCATTTCTAACTGTGTCTGCAAAATCAGTGAAGAAACAGAAATGTTCTAAGATAATTATAACTGTAAACTCATTTTTCCCCCCTGATTATTAATTCTGAACAAACTCCTTTCAATTTAATTTAGGAGATGATGCTAGTTAGCAGCTTATTACTGACTTAAAATTTGTAAATAAAAATGATTTGTTCACAGAATTATAAAATCTAGTAAGAATGGAACTCCTTCAAATGGGCTGTCAAATAATTCTCCTGTCTGGATCTAAACATGCATTTAGGCTCTCTGTAAGCTAAACAGTGCAGCACTGTGCAGGTCAGATAACCAGCGAACCTAAGCAGGAACAAAAGTCAATCTGACTTGACTGTTTAATTGTTAGTGACCATAAAAATGCCAAAATTAAAAATCGCCCTTTAAAAATTACCTAGTCTTTAGTGATCTTCCACTGACTGTTGCTTGACAAAAGACCTAGCCCATCATTAGCACAAAAACTTTGTGATGGGATTGAATTTATTTACCTGCAGTTCAGACCTAATTATACCCTTTTCCAAAAATAAAAAACACATTCAGAGCTGCTTCTGAAAATGTTTAAGTATACACAGCGATACTGTTCTAATTAACCTGCCAAAGTGTTTGCCAGAGCAGGCCCTTTATAAATGTACATATATAAAACAATGCAAAACAAAAAAACAATTTTGAAATTATCTGTTTATCATTCATTTAATCAGATGGAGGTAAAACATATAATTAAAGTATGCAAGTCTCAGAAACATTTCAGTTACTACAGCCATACAATTTACATAAATGTCTGAAAGTTGCTAGTATATGTGCTACATCAGATGCTGCCTAGCCCTATGTTGTTTCTGATACAGATGAATTACAGCCAAATTAATTTCCAGACAGCATAATGCAGTATCACTAGCTTTGCATTTTTAAAGCTGTTAGAGCAGTTTATACTAAACTTGTAATTTCAGAGGGTAAAAATTGTAGTTCAAAGCTTAACTGGGTTGAAATAGGGTACACAAAGGGCACTTAAAAACCGTAGTTTGAAGCATAATGCTAAACTAGGATTACCTGAAGGGCATTCACACAACCCCAAAATATTATTTTAACATCTGTTGGTTAAACCACCTGTTTCTAGGCTAGATGGAGAAAGAAATGCCAGCGATGAGTCTTCGGAAAAGGACACTGAAGTTGCATATTGCCTAAATGTGAATACATGTCAGTGTTGGATGGAAATTAGCCTGCACGGCTTTAAATGCTACACTGACGGGAGTAGCCGGATCTACATTAGTAATAACAAGCATCAAGCGGCTACGTATTGCTAAACAGACGGTTTGTGTAAAGAAATGTTAGGCTGAACTCTTTCCTGGTTCTGTAATTAGCTCTCTATATGCGGGCTCTGAGACATCCTACTCCCTGTGGACTGGAAGGCAAAGGGGAGGAGTGCCAGGCTGACCAGAAAAAAAAAAGCTTTTTTATGTTTAAAATACAGAGTCTTGTCTGCAAATGATAGGGGATAAACGCGGGGAGCGAGAGGTTGCCAACATTTCGGTGGGTTCATAGGCTGCTTCCCCACACACCGGGAGCACAGGGCTGGCAGGGCCAGCAGAAAGGTGGGAAGTTCGGGTTTTTTTCCCGAGGCTCCACGACGTGCCGTACTTTCCCCATACGTGAGCCCTTTGGTGTTGCACGAAAGGACGGCGTCCCTCCTTCGGGGAGACGTGCGGGACCTTAGCTCGCTGTCCTGGGTCTACGGGGAAACACGCTTCGCATCGAAACCACACCTCAAAACAAGTAAATAGAAACTTGCCTCATCCGAGGGGGGTGGGGTGGGGTGGGGGGAAGAGGAGACAATTGTCGCCATCTCTTCCTCTCCCTTTCTTCCTTCTCTTCTGAGCTATTTCTATAAGCGCGTTTTCACAGGGTACGGGGGAGATGTATACTGCAGCGCTACAATTTACTAGCAGCAGGTTTCGAGTGCGAGTTGCCTTCGGGACAAAAAAAAATAAATTTGAATGACTGCCTTTAAAATCCTTTTGAAGATGAAAGGTAAGAGAGACGGGTATTTTAAAATGCCTACATTAGCAGCGCTTCTTTAAAAGACCATAAATAATACTGAAGGACGAGACGAGAGGGTGCTCGGCAGAGCGCCGCACTTGTTGAAAACCCTCCCGCACTTTGTTGCGAGCACGGCGCCGACCGCCCCTGCCCGCACTGCCCTGCCCGCACAGAGCTGCTGCCCGCACTGCCCTGCCCGCACAGAGCTGCTGCCCGCACTGCCCTGCCCGCACACAGCCCCGCCCGCACACGGCGGCACGCCGGCAGCGACCGGACCTTTCTGCGGGCACCCCG
>JAVJGJ010000014.1:43442749-43473368 GCA_035590215.1 Microhierax caerulescens
TTGCCCGCTGAGAGGCGGCTCCCGGCGGGCCGCGGCGGGCGCCCCGGTGAGGCACCGGCGTCCGGCTGCGCGGGGGCTGCCCGCGGCCCCAGCCCCCGGCGCCGGTGGGACGGGGGTCCCGGGGACCCCGCTGGCGCTGGGCAGCGGTCTTGTCGGGCGCTGCCTTTCGGTGGCGTCTTCCCCAACGAATAAATAACTCCCGTCTTCAAAGCGAGCTGCCCTCGGCTCGTAAACAAGAGCTGGAAAAAGTAGCCTGGCATGTCGGGGCAGATCCAGATCAAAGGGACGGGAAGGCGGCTCTGTTTGTTTGTGGTGTTTACCGGGGGTCTTTGAAGAAAGGTTCTAAAATCCACTTTAGGGCAGAGTTGCTGTCTGTCAGCTGCTTTCTCTTGCGGGGTGCTAAACGGGTCTGGTATGAGCGCTCTCTTGACGGGACAGGGGGGAATGTAGCATTTGCCCACTGGAGAGTGCGTGATAAATGCTTTGCCGATGACTGTACCAGTAATGTATCGGGCTCCAGCCACCCACGGATTCCCTCGCACCACTACGCTAAGAGAATGATTTCCCGGTAATTAAAGAGCTCTCCTAGGACCGAGGCACGGACAGGGATGTGTTTATCATGCTATTAGCCAGTTGTACACTGCACAGATAATTTTTTTTTTTTTTTTAAAAAAAGTGTAGTCCTGGAGACGCTTTACGCAAAGGGTACTCTGATGTGGTCACCCCGTCTTCTTTTTCCATATTCCATATCCATATTTCATATTATTCATAACTTTACACTTTGGTGTCATATTTCTAATCAAATACCTTTCTTTTAAGGATGAAAAATCCTGGAAGTACAGAAAAAAAAGAGTATATAAACATTATTTGTAGTATTAGCATTCAAAAAGCCAGCTGAGGATGTGGCTTTTAGAGTTAGCATTTCAAAGAGAAGCGAATGAAACAGATAGGCAGTCACCCTGCTCCCGCAGTGAATTCCAGAGCAGGAGATCTTCAGATTAGGCACAGCGCCTGTCATTTCTGCACCTTGCACTGTCTTGTAGGCATCAAAGATGAAAGTTTGTTGTAAGCTGAAACATCAGATCGATCTTGCTCTGCGTGAACGACTTGTGCCATGACTTTTATCTCCTTGTCCTTGATGATGTTGATTAGCGTGCCAATTATAAAATACAGGTTTTCATTAGGGTGGAGGTTTATAACTTCCTCCGTAGGTAGCTTGTGGCTGGCTGAACAGTATTGCCTTTTATTTGCAAAGCCTCACACGAACTGCATGCCATCATCTTTCTCGGGTGGTAACAAATCACGTGGATTATGGTCTGTTTTGTTTTTGTAGACAAGATGTGAGATGGAGAAATACCTGGCACCCCAGCTCCCGCCCGTTCCCGTCATCCCCGAACATAAGAAATACAGAAGAGACAGTGCCTCGGTTGTAGACCAGTTTTTCACTGACAGCGAAGGGTTGCCTTACAGCATCAACATGAACGTCTTCCTCCCTGACATTAGCCACCTGAGAACTGGCCTGTACAAATCTCAGCGACCCTGTGTCACCCACATCAAGACAGAGCCAGTCACCATCTTCAGTCACCAGAGCGAAACTGCTGCCCCTGCCCCTGCCCCAACTCAGGCCCTCCCCGAATTTACCAGCATCTTCAGCTCCCACCAAACTCCTGATGTGAACAACATTTTCATCAAGCAGGAGCTTCCTACTCCAGATGTTCATCTTTCCGTCACACCCCAGCAAGGCCAGTTATATCAGCTCTTGAGCTCACCGGATTTAGATATGCCCAACACTACTACTCAGGCAGCCGTGATGGACTCCCTTAACAATGTCTCCATGCCGTCAGCCATGGCGGGCCTTAACACTCTCTCCTCGGCTGTTCCACAGACTGCGATGAAACAGTTCCAGGGCATCCCCCCTTGCAACTACAGCATGCCAAACCAGTTTCTGCAGCAGCAGGCCACTTACTTCCCTCCTTCGCCCCCAAGCTCAGAGCCTGGAAGTCCAGACAGGCAAGCAGAGATGCTACAGAATTTAACCCCTCCTCCATCGTACGCTGCAACTATAGCTTCCAAGCTGGCCATTCACAATCCAAATTTACCAGCAACTTTGCCCATAACCTCCCAGAACATCCAGCCAGTCAGGTACAACAGGAGAAGTAACCCAGATCTGGAGAAAAGACGTATCCACTACTGTGACTATCCTGGTAAGCGATCTGTGCCAGAAAAACCCAGCTCTCGCAATAAAAAAAAAAGTGTGAATAATCATGGATGAGGTATAAGTGGTTTTCTTTAGCTGTAGTCTACACCTAGGGAGAACCGAATAATTCTTGTCAAGGTAGAATTTATCTTCTTGATTGTTTTGTGTGGCACATTTTCACATTCTTTAAATAAATATACCCTTTTCTTCACGTCATTTGTAATTCTCTTAAACACCTGAGCTCATTTTACCATGCTATAAAACTTGGTGTAAGTCAGGGTGACTGTGCAGCTCCTGCTCTCACTTTTCCAGTACCTGTGATGGAGCACGGGCTCAGTTTGTCTAGCACAGTACAGCTCAGTTTGAATCAGGTGGCGCTGAAAGAACCATTTCTGGTAGCCGGGGCCACAGCCCTGTTAGAGGATTCAGCTGCCTGCGTAAATCCATTAAAGGCTATCTCTGAAAATTGTCCGCAGATGGATTCCCTTCCAGCCTCTCCTTCTCCTATGCTGAAGGGGAAGAGGGACCTGACTATATACTCTGCCTCCACCTAGTACATGATCCCAGATACAAGACACTCACACCCATGTGAGCATAGAGAGAAATGTCTGCCTGTGGTTGATCTCCCTCTTTGCCATCGTAATTCTCAGCGGTATATCACCCGTTTGGTGTGCTGTATGATAAATGCTTCATGGAAGAGTTATGATGAGCCCTGGGTGACAGTGACAGCCGAGTCTGGCTTGATCGAATTCTCTAGGAAATCTTAAAAAAAAAACCCCACAACCAAAAGTCCCCTTCTGAGTTGTCAACTTAGGTAACAGGTGCTACTGTACATATATTGTAGCAGGTATTGGTCTATACTACATTACAAGGTAGTAAGTCAGAAACATAAGCATTTTTCTCTTTTCTGTGTAAAGCAACATATCTCTAGCAGCTTTCTAGATCAAATTTTACTTCTAAATGGTGCCAGATGAAACATTTCCAGATACCACCCCAGCACTGAGTGAGGAAATTTAAACATAATGTGGAGCATTCCTGTTCTCCCTACTGAAATGCCTCTCTGCCTTTTTGTTTTGTTTTGTTTTAGGCTGCACGAAAGTTTATACAAAGTCTTCTCACTTAAAAGCACACCTGAGAACTCACACGGGTATGTACTCGCTCTCTTACTGTCTGTTCGTTCATGGCTTACGTATTTTCTGAGAAAGCAAGTGTGTTTTTTCTCCCGTCTTCTCTGTTTTCCGTAGAGTGCTGTGGGCTCAGGCTGGCAGTTCAGTTAAGAAAAATTTAAGGTTTGGTCAATGAGAAAAGTTGCTTTTATTCTTAATGCAGTTTTGTTAAACCTTTTATAATACAGAACTCAAAATAGCTAAGAATAGAACAGATGGAAACTTCCCTTTTCAATCTAAAATGCCATAAAGTGTTAAAAAAAAAAAAAAAAGGACTTTTGTTTCCTTAGGCAATGAATTAAGCGTAGTAAGCAGGTTATAGTTTTCAAGGTTTATCTAAATAGAATTTTTTGGTTTGCACTTTCTCTTCAACCTGTTAGAATTATTTAATCCTATAATTATTGAGAAACATCGTGAAGACGCCCAAGATAACTCCATTTGCTTCATCCTTAGCATTAAGTGTACTTTCTTTTAAAGACAAGTGGTTCTGTATATTTACTTTTTTAAAAAAGGCATAATTTCACGGTTTTGTCGGTGAAAGACATTCAAATGGAGGAAATTAAAAGTGTCAGTGTATCATGCTTGTTTTTTGTACTTTGATCAAATTCTGCCTGCAGCTACAGAGGCAGTCCCCACTCATGGGCCCGCATGGAGCGGAGCTGGGGACAGTGTTTCTTGGGTGCGGGTGCAGCAGTTGAGAGGTGGAACTACCCTGGGTGCTCTTCCTAAGGGCTCTCCTGCTGAGGCAGGGGGAGGGAGGAGAGAGGGAGAAAAATGTAGCCCACCAATAGTATGCCTGAAACTATTTAGGACAGTTCTTTGCTGGGATCTTAGTACTGCTCGTTCTAAATCGGTGAAAAATCACGTGACTGATTTTGTGAAGAAATCAAATGAGAGGGCTACGACTCCTGTTTTTAAAACTGAGTATGAACCCCAGCTTTTTTACACGTGGACCTCAGTTCAGAGCAAAACACGAGTCACAATTCAAGTAACTTGCTTATTGAAGCAGGCTGTCAGCACTGCGTCTGTGCCCTTCAAGTAACGGGGTTTCACCTCAGTTTAAACCAAACGTCAAAACAAAACTTAGCGTGAGCTATGATCTTAACAAAATGTTCCACTGTCTCTATGGAAACAAGGCCGTCTATTCAGCAGCTATTTTGAATGGATCCTTGGATTATCATAAAAAAATTGATTATCTCCAGGCTAAATGTTACTCTGGAAATTTTGTTTTGATAGATGAGTTATCTGTGCTCCAGTTGCAGTAAAAAATTAAAAGCACCTGCACAAAGATTATTGCTTTGCATTAGTAATAGACTACACAAGAACACAATTAGATTTTGATTTATATCATCACTCATTAGCAGTAAGCTTAGTAAGAAAGGAGTATTTTCATGAGGCTATAAACCTGAATAGTGTCAGAGAGTATAATCTCATTGCTCTTTAATAAATAATCTGTAAATTTAAGAGTGTGCGATCTCCACTTACGCACTTGAGCCAGCAGCTAAATACCAGTTTTAAATATCTCACTTGCTATTATAGAATAACTAGGAAGAGAAATAGAAGTAAAGTTTTAGTCTAGAAATGAAAATTATACAGTAAACATTTGAAATGTACACTTTTACTTTTTAAAATCAATTTATATCATTTTTGTACCTTAAGTAATAATGACTTCAGGGTTTATGAGGTTAATACTTGTGTGCGTAGAAATACATACCACATCACTAACATATTGCTTAGGGTCACTAATGTTTATTGTTGCCTTCACTTTATAGATATTTGACCTTAGAAATGTGGATAAATGTGCAAAGGTCAGAGGAGCTGATGTATTCATGGAAACAAGAATGTTGTTTTAGATAAAAATCTAGTGAACTTAAGCAAGTCTGTAACACAAAGGGTCTTCTGGGGAGGTGAATGAAGGGATAAACTGTCTAAATCGTTCATTACATGCAAGAATGTGAGTCTGTATCCTGTTACCTGCATTATTTCAGAGTTTGCGTTAGTTTAACTCTTGAACATTCACTTAATACTTGAAGATTTCAAGCACCGATTGTGATTTCTGCCTTAACATGTGGTTGAAATGTGTATTATGAGCAAGATCTCTGACTTACCAAGTATGGTAAATTGATTAGATGAATGTTAAAGTAAATGGGCACAAACTCGGGGAGGCCTGTGCAGTTGCGCAGCTTCCCCAGAAGTGCAAGGGAATTTCGCTATTGATCTCCAAAGAGAAGGGCTTGATGCCGAGGGCTAAATTTGGGCGTGTGCCTCTCTGCGTCCCATCCCCCAGAACTATGAATTCATACAGCGCTATTAAGCTTTGATTTTCTGGGTTTTAATTTTTTTTTTTTTTAAAGACTTTTGTGAAACCTTTACCTTCAAAGTCTAAAGCAAGTGTCACGTAATCCATTTCAATAAAGTTGTGTGTGATATTCTTTCAAATCCCTTCAGGGATAGCAGACCTGTTTATCTGGCTAAACCCGTTCTTTAGTAATCATGGACCACTGAAGTTGTTTTCTCCTTATTCTTAGTTTCTTAACAATACCTTTTAAAATGGGCTACAGTCTCTCTCTCATCCCAACCAGTCCCCACCCTTCTTAGCAATCTGTCATCTTAAAATAAAAGAGCCTGCAGCAAAGTTTGTCTGCCATTAAAAGTCAAGACAGACCTTATGGTTTTCCTTTTGTATTGGAAAATCTCTGCCTTTTCACAGTATTTATTTAGCAGCCTTTCTCTTCTGAAAGGCTTTCACTGGGTTTAGTAGATGTTCTTTGAGAACAAACCTAAAAGAAATGTTCTATTTGATAGGTGGAATGTAGGCTGTAGACTTTTCCAGTTCAGATGTGAATACACTGTCAGACTTTATAAATTACATTTAAATAAAACTATAAGGAATAGGCAAGAGGAAACCCCTTAGATTTTTCTTCCTAGATGTTCCCAAGCTGTTTACCTTACACCAAGTCAAGTAGTATAAGCTGGGATAGTTATTCTGATTTAATGTGATTACACTGGACTTTTGCTGTTGGTTAGGAGTCCATTATTCACGTAAAGATCTAAGCAAGGTTAATGTATTTGTACCAGTCACTGAAGCAGGCACACATTTTTCTTTCTCTAGATAATGCTGTAGTGTTTGTAAATTATGAAGTAAATTTTGGTTGCTGATAGACTTGTAACCCCAAAATTGAACGTGAACAAAGATTTGAACACTGCAAAGATACAGGACATTTTGTATCATGTCCATGCAGTTCTGTAGGAGAAGTTGGTAAATTTTAGTACCTTAAAACACTTAATATTAGCTGTTCCTGAAACAGGTGAAATGGTATTCAGTATACTAAAGTACCCATTGGAACGTCTCTCGAAACAGATTGAATTTTTTGACCAATTGAAGCAGGGATTTTCTTTTAAAATAATTTTACCTGTTAGTCATGGAGCAAGTTCTGTTTCATAACCGGCATGGTGCAACTACAGTCTATAATGAGGGAGGGGGTTATGCATTTATTGCAGGCTGCCAGCAGTAAAAGCACCTTAAGGCTCTGTGTCCAACTTGAAAAACATGCCAGATATCAGTGAAAGGCCGTTACATGCGTGTTGTAGATGAACCTCATTTCGGTTCCTTTTCTGACATCTTGAGTGTACACACATATATTAAGTAATCCGTTAGAAGCAGCGGTCCTATAACTTACCCTGTTAGATTTCTTTGTATGTTAAAGATTTGGCCTGTGGAAGTTGAACTTTCGATACGCAGGCCCCTGGAATACCCTACCTGCACCCTACCTGTAACACTGCAGAAGAGCTGCTGGCTCCAGGGTGGTGGAGTTTTTTATTATTTCTGTGAACAGCTGCACACTTCAGAATTGTGTATGGTTTTAAGAGGAAAATCTGTTATTGTTTTGAACACATCAAGGCACGCACATTGAGGACATTTTCCAGCTGCATGTTGGTTTTCCGTATACAGAGCCTTTGTACAGGCATGTTCTCTGGTCACATGGTGGGCTTGCCATTAATAGTTTCTAGCATTAACTGCAGAACTATTTCATCTCTATCTATAGATCTAGTTTGTATTTCGTGATGGGAAGTGGCGGCCGAGATAACTCGAGAGAAATGGCATTTCTCTAAATGAGATGTACTCAAAATACTTCCACTGTCCCTAGTTATTTCAAATGTTTATGTAGGCATGGGACAGCTGCCGACTTGTGCGGCTGCTCAAGGTGTTAAACTTTTTATTTTAGATCTCTGCCTCAATAGATCCACAATTAGGCTCTGATGGTACATCAGAATTAGAACCAGTTGTGTGCAATAGATTTCAGCAGAGCCCATAGGACTTGGCGCACCAAGTTTACCATAGCTGTATACAGATGCTTGTTAAAGGTGGTACGATATAGAATTGCCTGGGAATTCAGGATGCCCATTGTTCAGAAGGGAAGATGCGTGGTGTTGGACTTCTACTGGAAAAAAAACCATCTTGTATTGACTCAAATCATCCTGAGACTTAGGTGAGGGATTTCACTCAAAAGTGTGCAAGTGGGAAATGGAGGCACCGAAAGCCTGCTTTGTTTGTGGTTGCAGTCTTCTGTGTGTGTCGCAAACCTCATCCTGGAAAAATATTTGCGTCATGAAAACAGCTATTAAGTAATATTTCTGTGTCGATTCTGCTGCTTTAACCTGTTAGATGAGTCAGTTGCACAGATTATACTTTAAGGAGGTGTCGGTAAATGCCATCATTGATAGAGACAATAAGGAAAAAATGGAGGAGAGTTAAATAAAACTGTTGACAAAGCGCATTAAAGTGTGGTGGTGCTAGACACTGCTGGAGAATATGTTGGTATCTTTTATTTATGAATTCTGCTAAATCCATTAGTTGCCTGTGTCAGAAATGGAAGTACATTATTTTCCTGTGCAAACCACAGTTTAAGGGAAAATAATGTAATTTTTTTCAAACACTTTGTGAATAATAGCAGACTCTTGTGATTCATTGATCCAGTTCTTTATCTGTAGTTGTAACCTAAGTGTGCACGTTTGAGTGTGTTGCTCAAAAGGGGGTGAAATCTTAGCAACGTAAACGTACATTTTATGTAAACATTACTGGTCATTCACATCATTGTCCAGCATACAGTTTTTATGAAGCAGGAATTAAATTCCAAGGTGTCAGGTGAGAGGTAGTCCTGATTTAGATTTTAGATACTGAAAAGAAAAGCCTAATATTTTCTTTTTGATTAAAAGCCTAGAAAGTCCCTCTAAGCATGAAAAAGCTTAAAAAAACTGTTGTTTCTGTCAATTGCTCCCTGAGAGGATTAAACTTCAGTTCCAGGATATTTGATTCCTGATAAGGAAACTGTTGACCTAAGAGACTGGCTTTAAATATAGTTCATTTTGAGACCGCCCTACATAGGCTAATATAGTACCAAGAATCACAGCAATTGCCAGTGATTAAAACTTTCCATTATTTGATTATACATTCCTTATTGTAATTAATTTCAGGGCTTGACTGGGACGATTGACTCCTGGTTCCAGGGTAGTGTGTTGTTTGTTGTTTGTTAGATGACCTGCACCTCCCATTGGTGAAAGATTAGAAACATTTAAGTAATGTCCTAGTTTAGTCTGAGTATCTTGGTAGCAGCATTCCTGTCCTGTCAGGCTGCATTATTTATATTCAGTGATCTCTAACAACTCTGATTAAGGACATATTAAAACCTTTGATTTTGGCAAGTGTACAGTGCTTTGCCTTAAGTTAAAATAGCTTTAATGTATTGCTTCTATATTTTTTTTTTTTGTGTGTGTGTGTGCTTACAGTAGATGGAAATCTGGAAGTCTACAGTACATGTTTAATAAATTCCATTTTAAGAGCACCTCTTATCTGACTGTACAAGAGCCAGTATTATTGGTGTGAGAGCTAAAGAACGGCTCTTGCACCACAGGCATAGATGAGGAAATGTGTTCTCCAGCACAGAATGTGTAGACACAGCCATGTACCCCAGATGGATGGATTTCTTATAAACCTAGTTAAAAAACAAAAAATTCCTTTCCTCTTTGTTTGCATATCTCCTTGAAGAGAGACCACCTCTGTTAAGACAGAATGTTATACTAGAAAGAAAATAAACCATTGCACAAGCCAGTCAAGATTCCCCAGTAATCTCTGAACTGCGTAAGACAACACTTAGCAAAATAAAGAGTGCTTCAAGCACTGGTGGGAGCTCTCAGATAATAATGCCTTCTGCACCTCTCTAGTCAGAAAGTGAATGATGTACAAACTCTCTTGACCATCCTTTTTGCTTACCGGTCCGTCGTCTCTTTTCCTGTTCATGCTTTTGTTAGAGCGAGATTAAATATTACTTGATTTATCAGTGGTTGGACTTAACGAGGCCTAACAGCTCTCTTACAGGATTCCTTAAAATGCTCTTTTGTGAAGCATTACTTAATGGTCACCCTCTAGCCTTTACTATACTAGGCAGAGGCTTTATCACATTTGACAATGTGCAGCATATGTTATACATTCATATCAGTGGTGGGCTGGATATTTCAAGGACTAAATTAATTGTGTCACTCACAAAATAAGCTGGATGTAGGTTGCATACTGTCAGCCCTCTGGTCCATCTCTTCCATCTTGGACAAGGGAGAATTTCAGTGCACTAAAGAGCTTTTAAACACCTGAGGGATTTTTTTTTTTTTTTTTACATTTTAGCTTTCTGGTCTTTCTCCAAAAAAAAAAACCCTGTATTAGAAAACGGTAAATCCCCAACCAACAAGCTGCTTTTAATGTTCGCTGTAGCATTAGTCAATGTCAGAGGAAGGTCTAATCTTAGGTAAGTGTTGGGAGCTACAAGCTCCATTTGAATGGGTGCAGACATGCACCCAAGCAACTACTTTCAGTTCCAGTCAGCCTGGAAGAGACTAGGGTTTAAAACCATGATGCTATGAACTAAAAGAAAGCTATTTCAGGCAAACTAAGAGGAAAAACATTTCATTTGTTTTTATTTTTTCTAAAAATTTGAGGCTATAACATGTCAGGAAACTAAGACAAATAATGTTAAGCTGTGAAAATTTTGAAAAGAAATGCACCAGAAAACTCTGAGACCACATAAATCTTTATAATAATCTGTTTTGAAACTGGGCATAATGTAGGTTGCGTAGGTAACTGGTGCAATTATGGTGCAGAAACTTCTTTGCCTACCACTTTTTTATCACACCTAGTTGAGTATTTTTAAGGCAAAACACTTGCCACCCGAAATAATTTCATAATAAACACAAGTAATAGTAAAAAGATGTAAAGAATGGAGATGTGTGTCTTTATACCTTTATACCCTTATGAGCTATAATCGGGTGTTGTCTTTTTGGAGTCTTTGAAGAGGCTACTGCTTTTTCTTCTTCAAGTAAGCTCCAAACTCATTACTTTGACAGAAATTTCTGATAGGAAGTAAGAGAAGTTGCAGGCGTTGGCTGGTGTAATACCTGTATTTGGATTTCTGCATACCAGTAGAGTTACTCAACTTTAGGTTTGAAAATCTGACCCTTGCTGTTTGCAGAAAGCCGTCCTAACAGTGAATTGCAGAAATACAGTCACACAACTCTTTGGTGAAATAAGGAAGCTTATTTTCTTGTAACCGGGAAATTAATCACTAATGGAGGTTTTCAGTGATTCGTTTTTTATGAACAGAATTTTAAACAGAAACATTTTCTTGAATAGAGGCTGCGTGTTGAAGAGAGAGTCTTCAAAATGACTGTCACCCCCCCACTGGTGGCACTGTACCTCACCCAAGTGAGCATGGCCATGATGGTTGCTGCCAGTGGCAAGAATTAATGTTAGGAAAGCAATTGCTGCATTTTGGCATGACTAGTTCCAAGATGCTGAATTGAAGAGAGAAGAGCCCATGGTGTGCCTTACTGGTCCAGACCACTCTTGTGGTATCGACAAGTATCCCAAACCTCGGGATCTACCTTGGCATAGTTTATCTGTTGAAGTGGCTGGTTTTGTTAGCGTGATATATGTGGATATCCAGACACGTTTTTGACATCCTTGCAATCTCGCAGCATTATATATATATTTTTTTTAATAGACACGTTGCAAGCAAAATAGTCTCCTTTCAGGTTAAACTCCCTTATCTCTGGCTAGGTAAAGCTCTTTCTGTAAAAGAGCTTCCAAGCCAAACATTGGGGCTTAAAATTTCTGTGCTCAAGCACAAGCCTGTTTCTCATGCTCCACAAATGTTTTTTTTTTTTTTAACTGGAGAATGGATACATATTAACAGCTCAAGAACTTAAAAATATATTTTGTGATGTATAAGCCTAGCAAAATATTTTAATTCAGTGATACTGGAAGGAGGTTATGCAGAAATCCAATTAAACTTATGAAGTCCCTATCCTGTTGAAGTATAATTTAAAGGAAAGCAGTTCTGTTTCCCAGAAGTGCTGTGTATAATATTTCTGGCTTGGGAAGAAAGGCTTGGAGTGTGCTATTTGGCTGGAAATCGGTACCAGCTTCCTCCATGGTGTTTTAGTTGAACAGTGTTGACATTCTAACAAATCCCATGGAAGCTCCCCTGAAGTGGAGGAGTTAGCTGTTTTCTTGCTTTTACAGTGAAATATCTGTTTGATACCACGATCATGTTCCAGTAACTGAGCTGTACTGCCTTCATATTTGATGACCAGTGGCATTCTTGGTTTAACACCCTATAGAAGCCCTAAATTGCTGGAGGAAAACCAAATATTTCTGAAACTTTACAGCTACTGTATTTCGCACAATCATTAAAGTAAACAAATCTTACATTACTACATAGCCAATGAAAGCAGTGGATAAAGGGTTCAGTGTCCTTTGTTGTGTATACCTGCTTTTTTAAAAAATAAATCTTCAACCCCAAATTTGTCAGTGCTTTAAAGTCGACATAGCAAAGAAGTAGGATCACTTCAGAAAATTGTAACGTGAGGCTCTTTTCCCCTTGCTGTGGGAACTTAAACTAAATTCTTATTTCTGCTAAATGACAAAAAGCATGTGAATAGGTTGAGAGAGAGAAAACACTACCAGCTAGTTGTTCTGCTTTCTTTAAAGGAGTGAAAATAATCTCCACCTTCTTTTTCTTGCCCCCCTTCCTCCTTGCCCAGAAGGAAAACATTTGAAATTGATTCAGTTCTTAAATAGAACTTTCCAACGGAAACTAGCATTACAAACATAGATATTCAGTATTTTACCCCTAGGATTTATTCAAAATAATCCAGGCCTCTACACTGGTGCTAAAAATACATTTTCCAGTTCTCACTGTTGGCCAAATCAGGGGTTAAAAGCAGCGTTCTGATTTTAATTTCCAGTACATAAAAGTAACACTGTTAAAACAATCTGTGTAAAGCACCAGCTTGTTCCCCTCCACGCATCCCCTGAGCACTGCTGGGTTTAGCTCAGGTCTGCAGAAGTCAGCCGGCAAGGAGGAGCAGTGCTGTTCCACTTGGCCCTGCCTAGCTCTTCCCCTGAGCAGTGCTCTTGCCCTGGGGGATTCATGGCTGTGGCAGGTGGTGAAGTGACCAGGACAGCGGGGTAAGTTTTTGGATAGTGTTTCTGGGAAGTCGGGTCCCCTGGAGTTTGATGGGGATCTGGCCATTTGATTCGACGTTGAATTGGAAGCTGTGGCACCCAGCAAGGCACAGCGTTCACCACTTCCCTGACTGCTGGCAGTTCATATGCCAGGAGCCTTTATATCACCTGCTGTTGCTGCTCACAGGTTAAAAGAAGTTTTAATGGGGACAGCAGTTTCATTTGGACTCAGACATGGTCACGTACCACCTACACAGCATAACTTTGCGACTGCTTTGTCAGTACAGCGTAGTCCGATACTCAGTGAAGTTGCACAGACTTCATACGTTCTTGATGCCAGGCTTGGAAACCAATTTTAATCTCCTGGTCCCCATTCCAGTCTGGTCTGGATATTCCTGGGCTTTTGTTCAACTAGTGGTATTTTCCTGCCCTCTTTACCATTTCTTTCATTCCTCGTATAGTTCTGCATGAGCAGAATGAGTGGATGAGCAAGCATTTTGAGTATATAAAGGCCTGACTATGTATATGCTCTGTCTGAGCAGTTAGGATAGCAGGATCACAAGTCTGGGGATTCAGCATCAAGTACAATACGGCAGTTTTAAGTGAAGGCTTTTAAAGAAAATTTTGAAGCCAATGTGGGGGAAAAGGAGAAAGAAAGGAGAAAAAGAAATACACTGGCTTTAAGTTAGGTGTAGTTTAGTTTTTTAAGTATAGTTGAATGCAGGAGTAATGCTTTTGTGCAACGTCTGTATGTGCACATGTGTTTTAACAGAAAGTATTCACGGATGATCTCCCTGGTGCTATCCCTATGGATCAGCAACACAGTCTTTTACAGACTGCATTAATAACCCAGTTTAAAAGATCCTTGCTGTATAGATACCTTTCCTGTCATTCTGCCATGAAGACCAAATGTGTTATCTCAACTGGCTTCTCTGATTTTAGAAAAGCATTACACACCGGGTTTGAAGTAAATCTGTATTTTAACCTACAGTATATGTTGCATGGAGCAAAAAAGAGTCCTGTATGATGGATCATTCTGATCTTCAGTCAGCATCAGCATCAGACTAAATTCAACTATGACAGAAATTTAAAGTTGTGTTCTGATTTGCCATCCACCAAATAATTTTGAACTCTGAGAGGCGATGCCAGACGCTAAGTTTGTTTTTCTTAAGGAATGATATGTTTCCACTGTGATTTCAATAAATCCCGGTCACTGTTTATGCAAAAAAAAGGAGGTTGAGTGGTTAGTTTTTCTTACAGAGGTCTGGTTCTGGTTGTTCCCTTGCTGCCAACATGAAGCCACATTCCCTTTGTGAGCAAAGGGCTGGTTCTGCTCTTAGTAGTAGTCGTAAAGTTACTAGTTAGTTGATCACAAGAAGCTGTAGAAACTCCTGGGCAAAACCAGTTTCATAATTCCATCTGAATAATAAAGTAGTGTCTGAAGTAATGCTTTGGAGTTTCTCAGATGGTGTTCTCTGCATGACTGGTGCAGACAAACAGTCTGATTGCAGGATACTGGTTTCTGTCTTTCTTCTGCGTGCTCATGTGATGGTAAAACAGAGATTGAGACCATGAGGGTGAAGATCTGAGACCAACAGAGAGGGAGAGGATCTAGGATCTGTAAGACGTGTTGGAAAGGACTTTTTGGAAAGCTCAGCCTTGGTCTGATTCTGCTCCAGATGAAACTATTGCAGAGTTTAGTAAAAAGGATATAGATAACAACCCACTCTTCCAGCTGAAGAGTGTTTTTGTCAACCAGCATCAAGCAATAGCCTATAAATAGGTAATCTTAGCCTCTTTCTGTGAAGCTTGCTTGTATGGTGACATCATGTCCATACCAGCTCCAGAGCAGGTGCATGTACACGCATAAAGTTCTGGTTTCACATGGAAGTCATCTTGGCTTTGTGGCTTCATATTTCTTCCATTTCAACAAACACCTATAAATTATAGGCATGCTTAAAATACTCTGTTTGTACTTTTAAAATGGCGAATGCAAATATTTTAGGTGCTTGGGCCAGTATATTCAAGACTAGCTGGATACAAAATTGTGTTCAGAGCTGCTGTAGTACAGCAAGTTTTCAGGGATGCTGTGCTCCTTTGTCAGTGTAGACTGATGGAGACAGCAAGCACTTGCCACCTCTAAAATATGGCTATTTAAACACCTGATTGTAGACATTTAATTCTGAGAACGGGTGCTTTGATCCTTTAGGTGCCTTCCCCTATCTATAGCTAGCCCAAGCCAGGATGCTGCAAGTTTTTATTGCCTCTGACATTTAGAAAATACTGTCCCCGTTGTGTTTGTAGCACACAGTGCCCCTTTCTTCACGTGTTAGAAGCTCTTGAACATATCTGCACGCCACAAAGAATCTTTATAGAAATCTTCCTTCCTATTTCAGACCTCTTAAAAAAAACTCTGTATAACTTTAATTTACCCATTTTTAAAAGGTACAAGTGTAAGTTACAAACTAGGCCAGACAGTCACGTGAGACTACATGGTTTTTTCCTACTCCCTGTCATACTGAGATGAGTGTAAGTGAGCATATTTCAGTCTCATGCATTTTTTTTACTTCTGTGCATTTCTGTACTGTAGCTATCTCCAATTTGTATGTTTGAGGTATTTTACTGAGGTATTAAATCACAGATTCAAGAGTCAAATTCACTGAAAAAACAAAGGGGGCTGTTTGGGCCCTATTGAATAGAGCTGTGAATAATTAGGAAACGCCGTGTCCTGTTTTGTCATAGTTCTGTAAGTTCAAGAGCAATGCTATTCAATGTGATCTCGCATCAATTTCCTCCTGAAGAGTGACAGCAGTCTCATTTCTACGTGCTCTCTTTCAGGTGAGAAACCATACAAGTGCACGTGGGAAGGCTGTGACTGGAGATTCGCCCGCTCGGATGAATTAACACGCCACTACAGGAAGCACACGGGGGCAAAGCCCTTCCAGTGCGCTGTCTGCAATCGCAGCTTCTCCCGCTCCGATCACCTGGCTCTCCACATGAAGAGGCATCAGAACTAAAAGCTGGACTTGTCGTTGAGGCTGTTTTGTATCTATGCAATTTCCTATTGACTCTCGACATACAACTAAAATTAGTTTAATTTTTGTGTATGGGTTATCCGTTTAAAAGAAATCTCAAAAGAAACTGGAAATGTATATTTTGTATATTTATGCAGAAAAAGGGAAGACACTGTATCACAATACCAGAGTGTTCGGTCATTTGTTTGCTGTCATGATGTATATGGCTTTAGTCAGCAGGTTTCATCTCTTTACAAGTATTATGGCTTGACACATCGCAGCTTTATACATTTTTCTTTTTCTCTTGCAGTGTTTTGACCAAAGCACTGTCACTATTGTGGCAATGTTTAGTAAATGAGTTAATGAGAGGCTGCAGATGAATGAACGCAGTGGAAAAGCCATTAATTGTAATCTGTCAGGTTTTTACTGGACATATTTAGTACTTGTGGGGTTTTTTAAAATGTTAAGTCATTCTGTGGAGGTAAAATACGTAGAAAAATTCATAAACAGCCATAGAACAAAACATTTTGTTCTGTATGTTGCATGTTTGCAATGACAAAGATTTTGTAAATTTGCAGATCAGCTTTTTAGGTTTAATACAAGTTTTCTAAGAATCGTCTGAAAAAAGCAGTTGTTTTACATTTGATAATATGGCACATTTACAAAACAAAAGTTATTCAAATACCTCTCAAAACAGTACCAACTTAGCTTCATTTTTCTTAAAAGAAATGAGCTAAGTATTCAGATGTTTTATACCTGTTAACTCAAACGGTGTGCACTGAATATTCAAAGCAGGATTTTGTTTTCAAATTGCTTAAAAGGGCAAAACATGTAGAATGAACTGTAAAGTCAATGTGGGAAGCTTAAATAACGGGGATAGTTACAATGAACACAGAATGTTAAACCTCTTACTATAAGCTAAACTTAGTATTACTTTAAAAAGAAGGATTTAGGATGCAATTTTCATACATTGACATGCTAAGCTGGTTCAGCACCAGTATGATCTAGTTTCATGTGGACATTGCATGTAATTTACTAGAAGGTAAAGGATACAGTAATTTTGTTTAAAATTACAGTGCAGTTTAGTTAAGCCACTGTTCAGATAGACACACGCAGGGGAAAATTTACTGCTGACAAAAGTAGCTAAAATACCGCCACTGAAGTCAATGAAGTGGTGCCCTTTTATGCTAACAATGACTTTGATCCACCGTGTTCAGCCTTGAAATAGTAGATGAAGGGCCAAAGATGAGGTTAGACCACGTAGGATTTGGCCAGACAACAGGAGAAAACCAAACAAACCTAATAAGTTTCTGGACTTCACAAGCCGTAATATTAAGCTGTCAACCAAAGGCTAGAATAGACAATCAAAATACCAAAAAAGGGTCTTGCAGGAAAACCTAGCTTTGTTAAAACTGTTGTTTGTCTTTATTTATTTGTGGTATATGATAGACTCTTTTTTTTTTTTAAGACAATTTTACATATACTTGATAAATTATAGTTTTGTTTGTTGTAGTTAGAAATGTTGCTCTTAATGTAAATATTTGACAAATGATGTAAATAATTTTGTAAGGCTTCAAATGTTTATACGTGGAAACACATGCATAAATTGGTTGCTGTTTTGCTTCTTTTGCCTCTCCCCTACCTTATTTTTGTATTGTGGTATTTCCTATGCAAATGATGGAGCAAACAGCTGTATAGTTGTAGAATGTTTTGAGAGAGAATGAAATGGTTTATATATAAAGACTTTTTTTTTTTTTTTTTTTTGCAAAATAAAACAAAGTGCCTAATGTGTGTGTGTGTGCACATGTGCATGTGCTCTCTGTAGCTTCTGACAATGAAAGTTCTGTGGTTTTGCACTGGGAGCTGGAAATCGTAGCAATATTAAGCTAAGTATGTCTTCTTTATAGCAGGGTTTGTCTGTTTGGAAAGTACCTGGCACTTCTGCATTCGGCCCTGATGAATATAATAAATGTGAAGAGATAAAGAATAGTGCTTTTCAGCCATCAGAACTTTAAAGGGAGTGTACAGTAGCCTGAAACTGGTTGCGATTGTCCATCCTTAATAGTGTGATTGTGATTTAAAGGTACGGTCTGGTACGTACAAATTCTCTCCCGCTTCCAAAATGGGTAAAAGCTGTTCACACTTTATCTACAGCATTTCCCAAAAGAAGTTCCTCCCCCAAAAGCTCCTTTCATGCCCTAGAAAGACAGGAAGGTCCCAGAAAGTCCCTGCAGTGCCCCCACGGCAGTTATCTTAAAACCTAGTTAAAAAGTTTAAATATAATTTACTATCAAATTATAATCATCCAATTAAATCAGGTATCAATTTATTAAAAATTCAGTTTTATGAACTGGCTGCTAAATCCTTTTTTGAATTTCTCTGTTCTTTCTTTACAACCTTTGATTTTTCTGTAATTGATTTTTCTCTCTTAATTAGCCTCTTCCACATGTCAGCTAGTCCCTCTTTTTAAAACGTACCTAGGATAGCACTGAAAAAGTCAAGGAACACCTGGTTAATTACCAAGATCTTCCTGTGTCTGACCTAACTGCAACTGCAAACGTAAGAGCGATGTTTTGGAGAAAGGGAGAGAGAACTCCCACAGGCGTTGCTGTGGCATTCCCCTTTTCTGATGCAGCCAGTAGAACACCTGAGTTTCTTTGGAACGTTTCGGCTCGGAGGGGAAGCTGGCAATGAATTGGGCAATCATTCGCTTGCTGTCACTGCAAAAGAGCTACCAGAGCTTACTTTGTTGGGTGCAGGATGAAGTGAGTAACAGCAGTGTCACAGGACGCTCGGAGACGCAAGCCTCCCAGTTTAGCTCAGCCCACCAATTTGGGGCTGGACCAGTGGTGGGTTTGGTAGCTTGCTCTTGTCTTTTGTAGTGAATCTTCTCGCATCCTGCGCTTTGTCCCAAGTCCATAGATGAGGGCAGCACTCGCTTCTGAGTTTCCCATGCCTTTTCACAATGAAAGCCCGCTGATTGCATGGTTTCAGCCTCCAACGTTGCCTCATACTTGTTCTAGATGTTTCTGTTGCTCAGCTACCTGGTTGCATAAACCAGCTTCATGGCTTCATATTAATCTTGAATGAAAGGCCATAATTAGGCCCATCTGCTTCAGCAGCGTCTAACCTGTTGCAGACAGAGACAAGCACAGCAGACCCGTGCACCGGAATCCATTACAAAACCGAAGGTAGAGGAGCTTGCTTCGCTGGCCAGTGCTGCGTTGGGAACACACAGTATTAATAACAGCAGTTCGACAGCGGGGCTGGTCTCAAAACCTGCAAGAAAAAGTAGTGTCACCATAGCCCCCGCTCAGTTCTTGTAAAGCATTTGGCACACAGTCCCCCAGGGTTCTGAGGCCACCCTCAAATTCAACTCTCTAATTATCCTTCAGCACCCAAATTATCATTCCACACAGAGGGAAACTCCACTTGACCAACTGGCTTTTCTGGTGGCCACATGAACACTTAGTCCTCCTCTTTGACTGGGTGCCAAGTTCCTTCCCCTGGTTTTCAGTGTGAGCTTAGGGCCTGATCCTCCACAGAAGTGCCTCTGTGCCCACACGGGATCCTTGCACGGATCCTTGTTTTAATCTGGTTGGTACGGTGCCACGAGGCTCTGCTGTGCTCTACAAGTACAATAGTGGTGTTGCCATTGACCTTCATGAAAGAGAGCCCGGCTCAACAACTGACTATTAGCCGAAAGAATGTGGTGAATTACTCATGTGCTGAATAATGCATCCTGGCACATCGAGTGTTTCAGGACAGAGGGAATTTATTGGCCGCTGTAAGTAGCAGAAGCAGCCTGATGGGTATGCTTTTAATAAAGCAACTTGCATACTTTGCTTGTGTTTACTTCTGCCTCATCTCCTCCACTACTAACCATTAAGCTGATGTTGTCATCTACTGTGTTCCTAGCACCCTCACCAGTGCTGCTTGTTTGGGATTTGGGATCTGAGCTGACGCAGGCCACTGGAGAAGCCCGTGGCGGACCGGGCAGAGTCCAGCCTGTCAACAGCAAACAAAGGCCTGCCTATGGCAAACGAAGAGTGCCATGGTTCCTGAGATTTCTTTGATGCTGTTATTGTGCTTCTTAAAAATAGTTACTATTTATATATAAACCTGTATGCAAATATAAGATGCTGTGTGTGCGTGCGTGTGTGTGTTCATTCGCGTATTCGGTTCAGTTCTGAATCCTGGCAAATCCTTGCTTGTGACGACGCGCCACAGCCCCGAGCTCTGCAGGCTAGCTGGGGAGTGGACAGGGGAGGAGAAAATGGGTGCTCCTGTGTTTCCACACCAAAGTTCCAAACAATTGGGGAAATGTAAAGGTCTGATTTCCCTGCTATGTGTACCGTACCGAGGAAGAAATGCAACATTGAATTTTTGTTTCCAAGGAGTAGGTTCTTTGTTTTGAAGTTGAAATTTAAAAGAGAGGGAGAGCTGTGGGGAGAGGGAAGGGCAGTTATATGGCAGAAACAAAGCAAATTTACACTGAAAAAGAGAGTAACTCTTCAGCTAGGCAAGTTAAAAACATGAGTTATTTCTGCAGGAGCACCTGTGCTGGTGGCAGCAGACGGCATCCTGAAATGAGGTCTCAGGTGTTTGTCAAGGCGGATTTCCTCCTCCCTTAGCTCCGCTTTTCCTTCCCAGTCTCTGCCTGGCCCAGTTTCTGCTGCTCATCAGTCTCAGGCTTGTTTTGTATTTCCCATTGCTCCCACAGCTCCAGCTATTGCTGTTGCTCCTTCCCAACCCACCAGCCTGCAGCCAGTGATGGGCTTGGGCTAGCGCTGCCCCTGCCCCTGCTTCTGCCTGTGCATGCCCTGCTGCTGCTGCACTGCTCCCGCTGGGGCACACGCCTCACCTAACTCGGGTTTTAATTCATGGCATAAAGCATAACAGTGCAGCTTGTTTACTTTCTGCCAATCTCCCTGTGTTGATTAATGAGGACAAACTTCCTTTTTTTTCTTTATGTACAGTGCTTGTGTCAATATATAGGACATGCTATTACTATGTGCATAACGACTTTTGCACCCGGTGTGATCTTCTTTCTGCACAGGGCTGGGGAAGCTGCTTAGAGTCTTCTCCTTCCCATGGGACTGAGCAAAGGCATGTGATGCCAAGGGGGATTCTCACACTTCTGAGGCAGCATCTCAGAAACGTTTAGTTGTTCAGCACGGAGTCGTGGGGTTTCCAGCCTTGCTTTTTGTGCTGACCTCCCTGTTTTCCTGCCTGACTTTTGTTTTACTGTAGTAGAGTCAGTTCAGTAGCTTTGGCCACGGGAAGCTTTAGGAAAATGTGGTTTGCCTCTTTCTCAAGAACGGAGGAGTCACATTGCTTGATTTGCCATCTCCTCTGCCTGGGAAATCAAAGTCTGAAGTCTCTTCTAAATAATATCCCCAAAGGCCATTTCTCTTCCCAGCCTCAGTTGTTGTTTCTGTTTATACTTGTTTTGTTTAGCTGGCTATTGTTATTGTGGTTTGTCATTATTTCCAGCCCATTGGGGTGGATCACTAGACCAAAAAAAGGGCATCGGCACCCTCAGAGGGACCAGAGTTTCAGTCTCCCAGGTCAGTACCCGCGGACTCATGGCTCTCTTTTCCCAGTCCCACAAATTCAACACTCTCAGCTGCTCGCTGTGCTAGGCCTTGAGGAGGACAAAAGCAGAGTGAGCCCTCTCTGTGCCTCTGAATAGCTCATGGCCTCTGGTGGGTCTCCAGGGAAGTCAAAATGTTGACTTTCAGCTTTTTCAGGGCTGGGACAAGTGGGTGCCACATCTCCCAGCCACCCGATGTTTGTCCTGCTTCATATCAGAGGGGCACCGTCACTGAAGTCCTTCAAACCGGTGGCTTTGCAAAGAAAAGCAGCGGCGGCTTGTGAGAAGCTTCATCCTGTGCCCATGCAGAAAGCCAGCCAGAAGAGTGCCTTTGACATTAAGACCCCCAGAAGATTTAGGCAGAGTAATACCTTGTTTCTGGATCCTGACCAGGGTTAAGCGCAACCCGAGTTTCTAACAGCTTGAAGCCTAAGGCTCTGCTGCGTATCTGCACAAGCACAGCTCTAGGACCATGAGGAATTTTAAACTCATAAATTTACTGGCATAGAGTTTAACCTGTAGGGTTAAACATTAGCAGTATGAAGGTTTTCTGGATTATGTGCTTATGTTACACCCCACCTTAGGTGCTAAATCCCTTTTAGGTGGATCAGACCTGAAGTTTTGCTTCAGCGAGAAGAAACAATGTGCAGCTTCAATAACTCACATGACTGGAGAAGGCTTAAGAAATCTGTTTCTGCGGGCTGCATTGGCACCAGAGCAGTCCTTGAGGTCTGGGTCTGCAGGAGCAGCCTTCCCCCTTGGTAGTGACGGTGCGGAGCTGGCACCAGGTGAGCACTGCCACCACCTTACAGGTGACTCTGGGCACCTTGTACACTTCAGGCTGCTCCAGAAACCTCCATCACTGACTGAAATGGTATAATGAAGTAGAACTTAATTCTAAAACCTGCTGCATTTAAGTATGACACAAAAGAAGACCTAAGGTGTGAGTATATTTCTGTCAGGGAGTTTTCACAATGAATTTCTGGATTCCAGTCTTTTAATCTGCAGTCTCTCCTGGGGCCAGGTCCAGATTTGATCCTTAAGAAGAGGTTTATTTTCCAGTTTTGTTTGAATACAGTGGTCTCCCAAGAGCAAAACTGGTAAGATTTCTGCTGAGGAAGATGGCAGAATTCTTGCCAGATTAACACCATTTCCTCTGTTGTCCATTACCAGTAAAGAACCTTACATGGTTCAGACCTCCTTTCCCCTCAGCCCATCGCTGATGAGTCCCTTAAATGAACACTCAAATTTGCAAAGTGTTGGTAAGAAAAAGCAATAGTAATGTGTTCAGATACTTTTGAAGTTAAAATTGGTTTGGCTTGGTTTTTTGTTCTCAGTGTTCTCAGGTAAATAATGAAATAGCAGAAGTTTTCTTATACAAATATTTGTGTGCTATTACTAAATTTACCTGTGGCTTCCCCTCCACCCCAAAAATTAATAAATCGCTGTTTTCCTAACACTGTATTTGGTTTTTCTCCTGTGCTGTTATCAGGCTAGAACGAAGAATCATTTCTCCTTTGAAGAAGCTCAGACAAATGGGTAAGCCAGGCTAAATGTCCCCAGGGGAAAACTTACTTCATTTCTGAAACATTAACAACAGCAATCAAATGAAATGTGAGTATTTTCAGAGTACATACTGTGCCTTAGGACATTTAAGCTAATTTCTTGAATAAAGGAACTTTTCAGTAACCTTAAAGAAGCATGCCCTGAAAAGACAGTTCTGAATACCAGCTATTTCTGACATGTACTATCTGCAGAAAAATTAGGCTCAGGGGAGCCACATGTTCCTCTTTTATCATCTTTGTGAGATTATTTTGTGTATTTATGTTATTTAGCTAGCATATAGTGGCTGGTAGATGTTTCTTCATTTGCTTGTGGCTGGCATTGCTGTTTTGTCACAGTCCCTTAGAGGCATGTCCTGCTGTTTCTTCTCAGCGTTACACACGTGGTCCCTGCAGTGGGCAATAATGGAGCGTCAGCTGAAGTCTGGTGGATGGAAGGAGGGTGACCATCTGACCAGTCTTCAACTTGTTTCCAAGCAAGTATCCTTTCCCTGCAAATACTGCCAGCCACCACTGCCCTAAGGTGTGTGGGCTGGCGCACCTGGAGAAACATCGGGGGCTGGCACATTGGCTGATAAAACTGAACGAGCTTGAACTGTGTGCTATTTGCACAACTCTGGTTCAGGGTGCTTGGCCCATGCCTGAACAGACACCTGATTTGAATCTTTTTCTAGTGCTCAGTTTAAGCACAGAAAGTTCCCATCTGCTCCCTCTGAGACTTCTACTTCTTAATGCCACTGGGGAATTAGCAAAATGGACAAAAAAATGGTTGCTTTTTTTTCCCCCAAATAGTATCATCCTTGGCATTTAAGCATAAACATCTGAAAAAAAACCCCATGCTTAGCAACTAAGGGAAACAAATCAATCTTACAGCCAAGGCAATGCCTAAAATCGGTCTACAAGCAAATATATATGTTTCTGCTGGGAAGCTGGCTAAGCAGCTTCCCCCTTGCGATGGCCAGTTATACAGGCACAGGTTCCAGCCACCACGGCTGTGCCTGTACTAGCAAATTAAGCGCGGTCAGGACCGTTCCCTGGTGCTGAGGCTGATGGAGATGGAAATGGCTGCATCCACACTACTGGCCTCCGCTTCCCTCCGCGCTCTGCACACAAACCGCCTGTGGGGCACGGCCCCGGCCCATGCCAGCTGTTGGCCTGCGCTTGGGAATTGTTCGGGAAAGTTGGCCCCAGCTCTGCTGTGCCAGGCGCTGTGCTAACAATTGAAGAGCACAGACAATGGCCTGCCAGTGCCTGGGAACGTTCCCCAGTGCTGTTTCATTTACCAAGATGGACGTTGGCTTTAGAGTTCAAGCTTTGGCAGATTCAGCTGGGCTTCCCCCTGACTTTAAAAGGAGGGAAACAAACAAACAAACAAACAAACTGGCATTCAGGGGAGCAGTTCTGCTGCATGTGGTCCTTCTTAGACCCTGAGAAATATGCAAATACACAGGCTCTATTGATTTGCTTCAAATTACTCCGCATGGACAATAGAATAAAGACAAAAAGCAGAAATGACCCAGAAAATTGCCTTACTATTAAGAAAAGGGAAAAGGCATTTATTTTATTTTATTTTATTTCATTTCATTTTATTTTAGTGAGTGACAGAGCTTGAGGAAGAAGTCTGGTTAGGGGGCTCAGCTGGGAGGCTCCTCAGGGAGCTATGTAGAAAATAGGGGAGGAAATGTTTGGAAATGTTCCTTTTTATAAAAAAAAGAAGGGGGGGGGAGAGAGAGAGAAGGCGGGAAAGGAGAGGTCTAATCCCTTTGAAGCTTGCAGTTTTATGAGAGCTTTGTCCTTGGGAACTGTGCACCAAAGATGACTAGAGCCGCTTCGGGCTTTGCAAAATTACTACAAACATAGGGTGAGTGGATTTATCATAAAATTGGAGTGGCTATTAAAACTTCAAAGGAGACGTATGACCTGAATTTTACCTGTCACGGTCTGGAGTATTTATTAGAAGAAGATTTGATTCCTTTCTTTAGTTAACAACCTGGTACTCACGTGAGGCCATTGGATAGATTATGGTTTTCATTGGTGGTATGACAGATTAGATGTTACTATTTTATTGCTTCTGGCCTTGGGAATCCATAAACCATTGGACAGGTGAGAGCTGAGAAAAAAAACAACCGGGCTTCTTTAGGAACGACAGCATAGTTCTAATGCTTTTCCATCGACTACCACCCAACCAGGCTGACTTTGACAGCACACATCCCTCAGAGGATGCTGGGGATTGTAGTCCTTTAGGAGCTCCGTCAAGTAGCACTACTGTCCATTGCTGGCAAACCTTGAAATAAGAATACCCCAGAGGAGGGGCAGACTCAATATCAAAGTGGTAGAGAAAGACCCTGTAATAAAGCCATCTTTTCCCAGCAATATCCATGTGTTTTCCCAACCTTTGTACTTCCTCCTAAATCTGCTAGTTGGATCCGCTTGAGTCATAGTGGTTCAACACCTCGTCGTCTCATGGGCACAGGCAGCCCCTTCCCTTTGTCCTTGATGGGGCTGCCAAATTGGTCACCCCTTCTACTGCCTTGGTTCCTTCTTGTTTTCAACCTTTTCCTTTCCCTCCTTTGAAACTCTTCCCCAAAAGACAGGTCTGCCTGAGCTCCCTTCCAGTCCTTTCTGCTGTTCCTCTGCCCATCTGCCTGCCCCCAAGAAGTGCTTTTCATGGCCCTTTTAAATGAGCAATTGTCACACGGACCTTTGGTATCCCAGGCTGCTTGCATTGCGTCTTAGCAGGCATCTGTGTGAATATGCTTGCCTGCAGCTGTACTAGTAAATGTTCAGAATAATTTTACTAATATTTTCATTAGACTGAGATGCCTATTGTTTTAAGAGAACATAGCAACAGCATTTTGACAGTGCTCAAGTGCGATCCTCGGTAAAACTGTTAATCTGCACATTCCAAACTTAGTGAATTAACTTCTGCAATAACCTAGCTAAAGAAATAAAAGGATTAAGAGCTACCTGGATTGAAAGACATGGTGCAGCTGTGGCCCAGTTGAGAGCAGAACCTGCAACTCTGGATTCTGAGGCAAATACTAAGCCTTGTAATTATCTGTAAATAATTTCTTAGATCTAGATTAAGATTTAAAACAATTTTAAATGTGCTTCAGGTGCCTAATCCTGGAAAATGGTGAAGATAGCCAGCTTGCTAGTACTGTCCTACTCCTAAACGTACCTCTGTGATCAGCCTAAAACCAGTGGTCCTTTTGCTTATTAGGAATAATGATGGTGGTAGCCAGCTTTTGCATAAAAGTCTTGTGGAAGGACTACTTCCCTGAGGACTCAGAGGACCACAAGACATTTTACAGGCCACCAGCATGGCATCCCTAGTAGCCTTGCCCAGGTAGACTAGGAAGGGTACAAGGACTCCTTGGAAAGGAAGAACTATATGAATTAAAAACTGGATTTGTGTCATCTAACTAATTCAGAAACCAATGACTCTTACAGTGCATAGAAGTAAAGTAGACACCCAAAATATAGCTGTTATGGTTTTAAATGCAAAATCAAGTTGTCCCCAGTCATCTCTGTGACAGGACTGGCTCAGACCTCATCTAACAGCACGATTAAACTTGCAGATAAGGTTGCAATGTTTGAAATTAAAACAAACAAACAAACAAACAACACAAAACCAACCCAAACCAGAAAAACAAATAGCAATCTAGAGGTGCAAGCCTGTTTCCCTAGTTGAAAGCTAGACTCTCTCTGAGCCATCCACTTCAGGGCTGAAGTGACTGAGAACTGCAGGTCTCCTGGGCCTTCACCGAGATGTCTTTAGCCAGTCCTGACAAATCTCTCTTCACCTTCCTGGCAACCTAAAAACCCATCACCTCATCTCCCTTGCTCTGAATTGCCCTCTTTCCCTCATCCTCCCCCATTATCTCCAGTTCTAGCACCAGATTATCCTGATCATTCGTGGCCTGACTCTTCTTCCTGCCTTTCTCCTCCCAGCTGGAGCTGTGGTCGCAGCAGCCCTAGGCACAGCCTAGTTGGTAGTATGGTGGGATGTCCACCCTAACCGAGGTCATACCACCTTCTTGCTACCAGGAAGGTCCTTTCCTCTTCCAAGACAGCAAGAGGGACTCAACCTCTTCCTCCTTGCCGCATCAGGCCCATTGCATTCCCTCTGTTCTCCCCTACCACACCAGTTCACAATCCCCTCACATAAGGAAAACCAAGGATTAAATTGTTCTACCAGCAGCTAACAAGACACAGCAAAACTGGCCTGGCTGGTTGGAGACCAGCCAAGCAGCAATACAGTGGATCATGTGTCATGGGTACTTAGAGAAATGAAATGTGACAGCACTCAAACAGAGAAGGAAGACTTGGTCTCAGGCCACGAGGTGTAAAAAAGCTTTATTGGAATCTTTGATAGTTGAAACTGATCATAAACTACTTATTGCCACTGCTAAAAGGGGCCTGGCAAACATCTTGCTGGGAAACAATATTATTTTTTTTTCAGTTACAAACATAGTAATTGCAAACCGGATGCTAGCCTGAGTGACACTTATGAATCATATTGACTCTCTAGAGCACCTGGGAAAAAGTGCAGTGGAATGAAGTCCAGAGGTAGGTTATTTACATTGCAATTTTATTGAATAGCCTGTCTCAGACAAACTATGCGGTGTGACTGCCATATATGAGGATGTGATCACACAAAGAGGAGCAGAGGCTTTCAGCATAATGTTTCTGGGAAAGTCTATTTCCAGTTTCTATTATCAGTGTTAGAAGAAGCTCTTAGGACTAGTAGGATTTTGGTTTAAGTGGTCAGGAGAATGAGCCTTAAAGTGTTATAATAATGATAAGTGTTTTAAAGAATGCTGTGAGCAGCAGGAAAGTGTCTAAGAAGGTGCAGGAGACTGGCTTTAGATGACCAGAGAAATCCGTAAAGGCTTGACCTGTGTTTTTGATATGTAATAAAAAAGTAAGAGAATCTGTATTCAGTGTTCCAGGTTAGGACTAGAAATAAAACAGGCCCCCTTGACCTAAATAATCATAATTGAGATGGATGCAAAAGAATACATTAATTTAGCAAGAAAGTTCTACTTGCAAGTACCACAACCAGGCAGATCATTGTGCATGCCAAGTATCTCTTTACTGGACAGGGTGCGTTGCAATGTTCGATTTTGTGTCACAAGTTAGGCAAGAATTAAATAATAGGATTAAATGGGCAGTGGATAATGTCAGAAGTAGGCACCAGTTGCATCCAGCCTCTCACCTGATGTCCAAATCCCTGCAGAGCTGGTATCAGCCCGTTGCCAGGACTTGCTACAACCCAGCCTGGTCACACTGCTCCAGCCTTGACGCTGTCAGGTGGTCCGCCCCGATGTCCAGCCCATGGTCTTTCCATGCAGTTACACCATGTCCACTCCACCTGCATGCCCCCCCCAGGCCAGCTGCCCATTCCCAAGGTTTTGCTTCAGAAGTCATCCAGCTCCAACACGTCATCTCGTTGTCTTTTTGTATCCTGCCCAGTCTTTCCTCATGCCGAAACTGCTCATATCGATCAGCAAGCCATGGCCATGTAGTCATTGCCTTCTGCTTTCTCAGGCTACTTATCTGGACTTGCTGTCTGTATTTACACTATTGGACTCAAGAGTGCTTCCTAGTTCCCATGTCTGGATATGTGCTTAGTCATGTCCCAGCTCCATGCTGGGATGGAAACCTGGATATGTGTGCTGGATGGGAGCTGCAGCATGTCCCAACAGGCCCAGCGATTCAGGTGACCGGGAAGTGAAGGCCCTAAGACATGCTGCAGAACAAGTACATACAGTTGCAGCTGCTGTTTCTCAGCTAGCCGGCTTTCTAGTCCCAAGTCCCAGTCCAATTTTCTGTACTCAGTCATCGCTCCCCACCTCCACACCCAGCCAGCCTAAGTTTCTGTTCCCTGCTTTGGAACCATCTGACAAAACTGCTCCTCCCATTGGGCCCCATTCTGACATTCTGATCTGGCTTTTACCATCTCACCTTTCAAACCACATCTCTGTTTTCTCTTACCACTGCCTTGGTTCCAGCAGCCATCTCCCAGAGGGTGCTCTTGCTTCTTGTACATGACCCCTTTCTGCTCTTAACCATTGCTACCAGCCACTAAGTCATGAATTCTGCTTTCCTTTAGCTCAGTTGCTTTGTGGGGACGCTCAGCACTTGGGTCTACTGGGGCTGTGCTTCCACCTCTGGTCTGAAAAATAGCCTGGTCGTTAAAGGTCTGATGCCAAATGCCTTGGACATAGCGTTGAGCAGAGTGTGAGCAAAGAACTTGGTTTTACATACACTGTGAGGCCAGAGTGCTGCACAGGTGATCCAGAAGCAGATACCTGCCCAGATGTGCACGCTGTGCCCGGGACCATGTTTGTGCAGCACAGTCACATGTAGGAACTTGTGAGAAACTCAAGCACGTTTGGTGACACTGCAGGATTTTAGCCTGAGCAGGCTAAAAGACCTGCTCAGACAAAACTCTGGGTAGGTGCAGACCTCAAATTTTGAAATTTTCAGTTTCCTGAATTTGGGTAGATTTTCATAGGGGCAGGGAAAGGCACAGAACTAGGTTCACCATCATTGCTGGACTTCTGAGGACTGGCTAGAAAGCATGGGAACCCAGGGCTATGTAATAGAAAAGCTCGAGAATTGCTTTACATGCCAAAATGCCCCAAACTGATTTCAGAAATAGCAGAGCAGTAAAAAGAAAACCCTGCAGGAGATAGACACCTGTAAAATTTCAGACATATTGTCACACTTCTTTGGATTATGAGCAATCCTACCTCAGCTGGGAAATGCCTGGATTTGTGCTCTCAAGGGCTTTAAATGGGTGGGAGAAGAAGACAGAAGGCAAAGAACAGGGTGCATAAATGTCGTGGTTTAACTGAAGCCAGCAACTAAGAACCACACAGCTGCTTGCTCACTTCTCCACTCCCCCCTCCCAGTGGGATGGGGAGGGGAATCAGGAGAAAGGTAAAACTCAAGTGTTGAGATAGGAAAAATATAATAATTGAAATAAAAGGTAACAACAATTGTAATGAAAAAGGGAGAGAGAGGGCAAGAGGAATAAAATCCAAAAGGAAAACCAAACAAATTGTGCACAATTGCTCACCACCTGCTGATGATGCCCAACCAGTCTCAGAGCAGCAATACTGAGGCCCTGGCCAGCACCCCCTGGTTTTATATACTCAGCATGATGTTCTATAGTATGGAATATCCCGGGTCAGCTGTCCTGGCTGTGTCCCCTCCAATTTCTTGTGCCCTGGCAGGGCCAAAGGAACTGAAAAGTCCTTGACTTAGTATAATCATTAATTAGCAACAACTAAAAACATCAGTGTGTTATCAACATTAGGGCAACAAAGGACAATGAAGCTGGTGAAGGGTCTGGAGCACAAGTCCATGAGTAAATGAGAATGAAAAATGAAAAAATGAGGAGCAGCTGAGGGAACTGGGGTTGTTTAGCTTGAAGGAGGCTCAGGAGGGATCTCATTGCTCTCTACAGCTCCCTGAAAGGAGGCTGCAGGCAGGTGGGGTCAGTCTCTTCTCCCAGATAACTAGTGACAGGACAAGAGGAAAAGATCGGAAGAGCGTC
>JAVJGJ010000014.1:43473468-43521184 GCA_035590215.1 Microhierax caerulescens
TTCTCCCAGATAACTAGTGACAGGACAAGAGGAAATGGTGTCAAATTGTGCCAGGGGAGGTTTAGGTTGGATATTAGGAAAAATTTCTTCACTGAAAGGGTGGTCAAGCATTGGAGCAGGCTGCCCAGAGAGGTGGTGGAATCACCATTCCTTAAGGTATTTAAAAAACGCATAGATGCGGTGCTTAGGGACGTGGCTCAATGGTGGGCTTGGCAGTCCTGGGTTAATGGTTGGGCTTAATTGTCTTAAGGTTCTCTTTCCAACCTAAAGGATTCTATGATTCCGTGATTATTCTCATACTAAATCCAAAACACAGCATTGTAACAGTTACTGAAAAGTAAATGAACTCTATCCCAGCTGAAACCAGGACAATAAAGCAACGGCCAGAGATTTCAAAAGGGCAGCACTCTGTGGGACTTGTACCATTCTGCATTGTGATCTTTTGCTGTTGCATGGACAGACCGAAGCACCAGACGTCTTCAGTCACCAGCCTTGCACTGTGCACCTGGAAGAAGCTGGAGAAGGCAGCCCACGTGCCCTTACAACCAGCCTTATTTCTGAGCTGCCCACTGGATCTGTGGCTGCACCACGGCTGCTATTAATCCAAATACCACCACTGCCGATACTGTTACTAGCCAGATTCAGGCTGTGCTCACAGACATGACTGACTGTTGCTCTGTATTGTTGTGAACCTAGGACACAAAGGTTTACCTGTCAGCATAGGATCACCCTGTGGGACACGGTGCTCATGAGAAGCTTCCCATCTCTCTAGGATATATTTAAAAGAGTTCTTTAATCATTGATCTCACCTGGTCATTGCCTTTAGAGGACATCCAAGGGCAGAGCCCTCAGGATCACTAGGTGTGAATCCAGTAATGCCGCTGGGGTCTGATCATCAGCACTTAACTCTGCCTGCTGGGGGGAAGTTACTGTTCTGGTCTGTGGTCTCTCACACCAAGCTCTGCTGGGGTGCCACTGGGTCTGGCTGAGCAGCTGGGAGCCAGCGCACACCCATGTCAGGTTGTGGCCAGAGCGTGTGCCCAGACCCAGGACCTCAGAGGGGCTCCGTGCTTACACCCCTCTCAGAGACCTGCTAAGCAGATGATGTTTGCTGAGGCTCAACCGCTGTCTCATTCCCTTTGTGTGATGTTCTCATTCCCAGTTTTGTATTTCCCTTCCCGCAGTGCACTGCTCCCCTAGCTCCTTGCGTTCACTCTTCTTACACTTCGTATTCTCTTGGTGGTTCCTTGGCTCCTTTGACGTGTGTATGAAAGTTGATGGAGCTATTGAAGTCTACCGCTGACCAGCACAAACCACCATGGAACAGCCCAGGACACGTACCACCTACAAGCCAGCCTAAACCTAACAACCCCAGATCTTTCATAGTCCTTTGGCTAGTAAAGCCAAGAAGAGCTGGGGCTTTCAGCTAGATCTGTCATATCAAACCCAAGCGATTCACAGCCTCTTTGTTCCATGGCTGTATCAGGTTCTAGTCTGACTTGAATGGGAGAATACTCCTAAGACTGCTTTTGTTTATTTATTTTCAGATGTGCATACCACAAAAATTAGATTACGGTTGGATTTTGTCATGGCTGTCTCCTGCAAAGACTGATTCTGTCTGTAGAAAGTATTTTCTGGAGGGTTTCTTCTATTAATTACATGCTGCCACCCACTTATTTCCTTAAGGCAGATTTGCATCTGTGATTTCCCTATGAAGCTTCCTTCCTTTAAGGTAGTATGTCTCTAAGGTGGGCAGACTGACAGCACAGAAAAGGCTTTTACAATCCAGGCGTCAAATATTTTTCTTCTGCTGCAATGACGGCTGAAAAGTGTACAGACCGTGTGACAGAGAGCATTACATCACCCTGTGCTAACAGTGGAAGCAATTGCAAACTGAGGACACAGTGAGAGAATCCAGCATTGCCCTGATCCTGCGATGCCACGTACTCTTGACTCAACATTTGTAAACAAGGAGAAGCAGAAGATAAACTCACAGCACTAAGGAGATGATAATTTGGAAGTTTGTTAACACAATTTGTTTTTTACTAGTTAAACAGCAGAATGGTTGAGGGGAAGTTTGTTAACATAATTTGTTTAATAGTTAAATAGCAGAATGGTTGAGGCATCTTTCTGAGGGACCAGAGATGTGAGTGCAGGCTGCAGTTAGGATCCACTACCAGTTGCCTACCTGTGTACGGGCACCCAGCCATTGAGGCTGGAAAGCCAAAGACGGGGTGGGGGGTGGGGTGGGGGGTGGGGGGGGTGTTGCCTACCAAAATACCAGCATCACATGAGCCTCACAGACACATCTCTAACTGCAGTGCAAATACAAGTTTTGTGGTGCAGCATCTCTCTGGTGATTTAGTCAACAGTGCTTGACTCACAGCAAGGGTTCCTACATACAGTTGCTATGTGTCTCCATGGGGAAACCTGGAAATTGTGGTTCTGTGATTACTGGAGATGATTGTAATCTCTAATGAGTTTGTCACTGCTTTTGTATGACAGATTTGCTGATTTAAGACGTTTTTGGGCTTTCAGCTCAGTTTCTCCTGCCTAGCAGCCCTTGCTTGCAGTAGCACCGTGTTTTCTTTTGTGTCTGTGTATCTTTCTCTGCCTGGCTTAATGAATATTTATTTATTCTGCTCATCACGGGGCTGTTTCTGAGGGAAGGTTCAGACAGCCCATCCACACAACCCAGGCATTCCCAGCTGATAGCAGGGATGTCTGGGAGAAGGTGTGAGATGTGTGTCTTCCCTCCACCTCCTTGGGCACACAAAGGGATGGAAGCAGTCTTTCAAATCTTGAGCAAGTGCTTTAACTGTGAGGTACCGAGTACAGAAGAATTTGCTGCTGTGTCCTTTCTCAGCCAGGCTTGGTGTTCCTTGCCGTACCTGCTGTGTGTGCCCTCAGCCCTGCAGCTAACGCAGAGAGGCATAGCTGGTGCGTGTGTCCCGTGAAGGCTTTGCCGCTGAGCTGCTTCACACAGTCCTTCCTACCCAAGGCCCTCATCACCTTGGATGCAGACGCATTGCATTCAGGTTTTGTCTGTCTTGCTTATTTATTTATTTATTTATTTTTAAATGGAAAGCTTTTTTTAAAATCGGAGGGCTTGATGGAGCTTCAGAGCCACCTGGAAACCATCTTTTCCTTCCCCCTTTCATCTGCTCTGAGTGTACGCTGGAGCGAAAGCTCAGCCTTTTCACTGTTTGTAGGATTTTGATAGAAAAAACCAGAAACTTTTTTAGCTTTTAGATTGAAATCTTCACTTTAGTTCTCTGTCCCTGCTCTCATCTGCCCTTTAACTGTGTCAAAGGCTTGTTTGGAGTAGTTGTGGTTTAAAACTGGAGAGGGAAATGTTCTGCTTTGGCAAACTTTGCTTGCAGAAAATCTTCAACGTGGTTGTCAGTTCATGCTTTGTGACTTTATTTACAAATACAGTTCAAGGAATAGAAACTGGATAGAGTGCGTTTTGACACGTGTTAAAACAGCCCTCCTTTGGGACAGCTGACTTTGAATTTTTGAGCTCCCTTTTCTGAAAACAAGAACTTAAGAGCCGAGTTCTTTTTTTTTTTTTTTTTTTTTAATTTTCTGATTGCTTAAGTTATGCTTCTTCCCACACACTGATTTCACAAATTGTATCAAATCCCACTCTATGCTACCTGGAGTAACCACAGTTGGAGAATAAAGGTAGAAATGCCTGAGTTATCTGCAGACTACTAATACAGGAGACTTCTCTATATTGGTAGAACCACAGGGAGCTATACCTCCTGTGGCTGCCCTTCTCCTCTTCTGTCCTCAGGTTGCACAGCTGGCCTGAGCTAATAGAAATGTTATTCTAAATAGCGCAAATAAAGCTATAAATCTCCATGAGAATTTTAATGAGTCTAACATCTCCATACCTAAAAATATTTACCCACGAAAGTTATTTGTTTCAAATTTTTAACAGAAAGTATGAATATGTATTTGTATAACCCAGTTCTCCACTCACTAATGTAACATGGAGGCCCTGATGCAAGTTATCATTGAACAAGATTTTTAGCTCTCCTAAGCACACTAACATGACAACTGAGTTTGCTAAGAAAATCCAAATGCTCCTTAAATAAAACTGAAAGGAAGCTGTAGCACCTCTGCTTAACGATAGCAAACAGAAAACAGTGAGAGAGCACTTGATGATGAAAATTTAATTTTCGTCACCATGTATTTATCTGAGTTTAGCTCCCACTCTTGGCTGATAAGGAATAACTAATCATGATTTAAGCATTTCTTCAAACCTAGCAACCTGTTGAACAGCTTCTTAATGTGCCTATCAATCACTTGGAGATAAGGATAGTTTGCACTCATAATAGCTAGTTGTTAAAATAAATAGAAGTTACTATAACTAGTTCAATCAACAATGGGATCTTTGAGGTCGAAGTGGAAATAATCAAACAATAAGTATGAATAGGCTGTAATTTTTCTGATTAACAAATGTTTTGCTTGTCATGTGATCTTAAGAGCTGCTCTTAGCTTCTTAGAGGACTAAAATACATTTCAGAATGTATGTATTTACATTAGGAGGTTAAACAAAGGTATGCACATACCAGTTACTTTCTAAAGCTATCTGTGCATGTAAAGCTTTTTTTTTATTATTTTATTTTAAAAAGTTTCTTAGTCCTGAAGTTAAATTCTCAATGGGCCACTCTACAAAGCATCCAGGACAAAAAAGGGAAATCTAATAGCATGCAGAAAGTACTGTGGAATGCAAACTACAAATTACTGACATACAAAATAAACATATTACTCACATCTCTCTGATTCAGCTGAAAATACAACAGCCAACAGGAACATATGAAATCCCAGCGCCAGTTGCTGATCAAAATAACAGCGTCCGTATATAGCTACTAGTATTGTGAAAGAAATAAGAGAACTATATCTATATCTGTATATACATCCAAATCAATGACATCCACAACATGAAGGCTGAGGAGACATTGACTGTAGCTTCATGAATCCAAAATAGATGCTCTGATCACCATCTGGAGGCACCCATCTTTGTCAAGATTATATAAAGACCACAAGCTCCTCACTTTAGGTATTTTAAACTGCACCTGTGCGACACAACTAAAATAGTAAACCTAGATGGTATGAATTTAGCTTTCTTCTGTCCTCATGTTGCCTGGACAAAAATACAAGTCTTCCTCTCTGCCCTGTGATAATCATGCAGTGCTTTCAGGCAAAGGTAAATATGTCTGTAGCTCGTATGCATGTACAACCTGGAAACACGTGCTCTTAAAAGGTACAGAATAACCGAATCACTCAGGTGGCAGGAGCCCTCGGGCACTCTCTCACCCTGTCTCCTGTCCAAGCCAGGGTGAGCCACAAATTCAGACCAGGTTGTTAGGGCTTTATCTGGAGGGGTCTTGAAAACTTCAGAGGGTAGACACAGTGGTATTTACACACACACACACACACCCCCTTACAGCCACCCTGAACCTCCCCTTGTTTCAACTTAAGGCCACTACCTCTTGTTTTCCTGCCACGCACCACTCTGAAGGACCTGGCTCCATCTCCCTGCTGGCCTCCCTGTAAGTACCGGGGGCTGCTCTTGGGTGCCTCCTCATCCATCTCTTCTCCAGACTGAACAAAGCCCACTACTCCCTCACCCTCTCCTCACAGTACCAGTGCTCCAAGTGGAACTAAATTGCTGATGGAAATCCCTGTGTTAGCAGGAAACCACAGCATGTTTGCTCTATCAGTTGGTTACTTCTAACATTGTTCATTCAATGATGAAAGCAGTGACAGCACTTGACAGCTCTCTGGGATCTTACATAGTTAATTCATGTCAGACTATTCTCCCTGAAGAGGAGAGTGCCTAGTTCATCACAAACTAGCATACAAAGGTTGGCCTGATTCGGCAAAGCAATGAGCACTCACAACTTCTCTATGCCCAACATGTCCCAGCAGCCAGCCCTCTGTTAAATACAGCGAGGGGGTTGGCTACGTGGCGTATTTTGGTGTCCAAAAGGAAAAACCAGTCAGGAAAGAAAAAAACTACAAAGGAGCATTCTAGAGGAAAATTTGCTTAAATACCACAGAAAGGATGAGATTCACTGATGTCTATGAGGAGGAGGCAGGGCTTCAAATACCATGGAGTCATCCTGAAAAGAACACCCTTTCCAGAATGGCAGATTGTGAGGAACTCACTTTATTTACCACACAAGTTCTGAATCCATTTTGTTTAAGGAAAAGAACATTAAGGAAATGTTCTAAATGAGATGCTATGACTACTTACCCATCAGTCACATTGACCTATTTTGACTCATCTCTTTCAATTTGAACACAACGTGGGAATACAGCCATAGTAGCCTCCTCAGGAGGTGATTGAAGAAAACAGAATATAACAGGGATGTGCAAATCTCCAGCACTGCAGGCATTTTAGCTGGGACGTGCCTTTTCAAAGAGCCATCCAGTTTTTATTTAGGTTGTCTCAGGTGGAGATTCCTCTTGATCCCTTAGTAGATTGTTCAACTCATTCATTACTGTGATAGCTGAAAAAAAAAGGTGTGTCTGTTCTCTGAGCACAGTGGTTAGTGCAAATGTGTGCATTCAAAGGGATCAAAATACATTTTTAGATGAATTTTCCAAGTTCCAAGTTATTGCTTAGAACTCATTTGTGGGTGTGTGTTCGATTTAAACCCAATTCTATCACTGTACACTTAGGTTTTGTTAGACCTGTAAGAAAATTATATGGAAGATTATGAATATGCCACTGATGAAACTTGTAAATATAAACCATTGGCTTCAAATGAGACCTCTGGAAAACAGGCTAAGTAAACTTAGCAGTATTCATATAAAGCTACTCAGGTCCCCAGTAATAGAATTCTAAAAAATGTCTTCCCCTCAGGTAAACAAACTTCAAGTCCTTGAGTACTTGTAAGATTATGAATGGCATATTGAGAAATATTGCATTATTCTGACTTAATATAAATGTGTTTGTTTGGTTTTGAGACTGCTGTTTGCAGTGCCAGCAACGGCTGCAGAGTAACAGTTCTTATTTCAGTGTAACAGCCGAGCATCCATGATGTTTGAAACTGTATGAATTACAAATTTAAAGCTTTTCCATAAATGCTAGTCATAAGGAAATGGAAATAAAGAAGCAAAACATAGAACTTGTTGAACTTGTCTCTATTTTAAACTGGAAGAATTATATCTGACAAAGCCTTTTGTTTTAAAGTAGCCATCCCAACAGCAGTGAGAACAGATTGGGTTACTTACAGGGCCACTGACAACTCAGGGGAAACAAAACCCTGTGACTTAAGACACGATGCTTCAGTGCCTGAACCATGTGCTGGATATCATCTGCTGCTTTTGTTCATTCCTCCCTCTCATCCCATTGCCTTTGCCAGGTTGCTTTTCGATCTAAGAAGGCATAGAGTAGGAAGAAGAGAGAAATCCTCTTCCTACCATTTCCACTCAGGTTGGTAAGTTCCCCGTTGGAGTGTGAGAGCCTGGAGATGGATGCTGTGTAGCGTCCCTTGAGCCCAGACCTGTGCTGCTGGGGAGGCATGTGGCTGGTGCATGGAGACCTTCTGCACCACTGGTTGAAAAAGCAGAGTGATGCCCCTTAGACAACTGAAGAAATCAATCTACGTTTTTTGAAGGATATTGATGGGAAAAAATGGGTGGTCTTGAAATCATTGTCTGAGCAAGGGTCACAAAGATGAGAGAATATCAGTTAAAAAATGAAACTAAGCAATCTGGCAGGATGTTTCACCTTCAAACATGTCCTCCAGTTAGGACGAGAACATCATTTATGTAGGCTGTGTCTATGCAAACAAGAAGCTCAAGTCATGTGCCTGAACTTCGGTGCCTAGTGCTGTTTGATGAGCATTAGATGTGTGGTGCCATTGGACTCCTTGGCGCAGCCAGGGCAATTGCAGGGGGCTGGCCGATAGGGACAAGGGTGCTGGGATGCTTTGGAGGCCACATGAGATACCTTACAGCATTTTGGAAATCCCTGGAGACCAGGGTCCAGGCAACTGAAAAGAGCCCTAAATGACAGTTTGAAGAGGTGGGATTCTCCTCCAGGTTGTAGAAATCTTAACTTGGGTGTCAGTGCAGGCACAACATGGCAGCCAAGCATCTGAGAAACCAGCATGATCAGTGGAGTTTTAGCCCACACAGTTAGTAGGGTCCAGAGAACTATGTGGTAGATCTTCCTACATGGTAAATAGGTTGTTCCTGCTATGAGCTGGATAGCTTTCTGGGCTCCACTGAACTGACTGTATATTCCAGTTTTTATAGATGAGTGGTTATACAGAGTGTTGAATGAACTGCCTGGCATTACACTGAATATTGCGAACTCCCCCCCAGGGATTATCTATAGTCATCTATGCAGAGAACTGAGCTAACTCTAAGGCAATTTTTATTTTGGGTTGTTGTTTTTTTTTTGTTGTTGTTTGTTTTTTGTTTGGGTTTTTTTTTAATGAGCTGAGACTGAACCATTAATTTAATGTTTTTGTGGAATGTGGACAGCACCTGAAGAAGGTCTTTCCATTTATTAGTTTCACTAAAACCTAATTACTCATTGTAGGGACCTATTCGTCTTGCAGTGGTGTGCCCTGCCCAAAGGCCTGCACAGCAGATTGAGTCTCATCCACTTGTTCCCTCCATCTAACTCACCCGTGCACACAGCTCAGGTGCTCGCTCCTGAACAGTAGCACTGATCTACTGGAGAGGGAAAGAAATGTCAAAGTCCTCGTCTTCTGCTTCCCTGCTACTTGTCCAAGTTCTCTGTGGGACACAAAACCGCATCTTCTTACAGCTCCCTTACCTCTCATGAAAGGAAATAGCTGGGGTTACCAGGTAATGAATTGGTCTGATGGCTGGAATCAAATGAAAAAAAGATTTATGCCTTTAACTTTTGGCTGCATAATGCTGGGCCTTACTCACTGATGCTTTTCCACTCACCAGTGGTGGAGGCAATGTAGTTAATATCATTTTTATTTTGCTAACAAAAATTATAAATGTTGTCCTTGGCGGTAGGGAGGGGAAGGAAAGATTCAAACCCACATTATTACTCTATTTAGATCTCTTGGTTTTCTTCTTGCTTTGCCAACTCAGTCATGACAAAAAGGAACCAAATGCAGCCTTTCAGCTCATTCATTTCATGTGGGTTTAGCCATGAATGCTTGGGTCGTGTCTCTGCCATCTGGATTTCCAAATTGCTTGCTGTTCAGGCTTTGTGTAGAGTCAGGTTTGCTTGGATCCTTCTATCAGATGCCTTTAGGCAGAGGTGTCAAGGTTAGCCATCAAACTATGATTGATTCCCAGTCAAAACAGAAAGAAAAAGTTGATCAGTGACTTTCTCAAAAGGTAAATGCAGTTTATCTAAATGATTCTGCTAAACAGTACATCCACAAGGCACAAATTCTGGGGATCTGTTGAACACCAAGTTTTCCTATGACTTCAAATGCAGGAAAACTGACATGTGTAGTCTTATATAACTGCGTGCTTGATGCAGATGTGTCTGAACCTTTTCCAGAAATATGTACATGACATGTGGCACCTTGACCAATTCCATGTTTTAATTTCACTTTTAAGCACTAGGAGTGCTTATGCAGCAATGTGGCACTTGTACAGCAATGTGGTACTATAGTGATGGGCTCCTGAAAATAACTACCAAATATAAATTTGTTTGTCCTGTTACAATAATAAGACATGTCAGTTTGTCTTTTACAAACCACGAAACACAATCCAATATTTTCCTACTATCTCGTTATTTATTTTAGGTTTTGTGGATGCACATAGTGGTAGGAAAAGGGCTTCTGTAGTTATCTAGGTACTAAACAAATTAAATGTAAAAAAGATAGGGCTTATATGCAGATTTGACAAGAGTAACAGCACATTTTAGAAAAGCTCAGGCATTCAGTGTTGTTGGGAGAGCTACTGACACTTTTAAAAGTTTTAGCCCACATGAGGAATACAGGAGATGGCCAAGGAGTGGCCAAGAGTTTCTTGATTTTTTTAAAGAGATGCTAACACCCTCTCATTGAAGAGCAAAGTGTCCCTGTGTTTATACCTGCACAGACACAAAGGTTTCCTACTAACCTATCTTTCCATACTTCCCGGTCATATTGTTCCTGAAGGACAGAGCCAGCTGGTCTCCCACATCTGCGTGGCCTGGAAAGACCCCGTCTAGGCAGCTGGTTGCTCAGGAGGCTGTGGCATGGACATATCCACAGCTGGGACCAGCAACTACTCAGCTCCAGGAGACTGATGGAGTGCAGGACGCATATCAGCAACTGAATCTAGCAACAGATTGGCCTTTTTTAGTGTAATGGTTTGGGCCACGTTGTGGCTGCTCTTTTCTAACAAATTTCTGATGGCCTAAGAATAACAAAAATGGTTGCCTCACTGTATACAGCTACAGGTACACTATTAATAAACACTGTGTTTTGACAATATGTCTCAGCAGAAATCAATGACTTGGGACCTGTGTATACAACCATGTGTTTTCATTTGATAAATTCAATTTTGGACACAATTTGCAATTGCTGGTTCACTGAAGAGCTCTCAAGCTGTAACTCCAGACATACCAAAAGTCTTACTTCAGCCCACACAGTTCAGTGAAAACAACGTTCTCACAATGTCTTCTGTGAATCAGGATGAATTTTCGGGTCAGGAAGAAAGGATTTGAAAAGGATAATTAAAGTATACTTCTATGTGAGATGCCATCCCTGAATAACAAAACATCACATTAGTTCCAACCTGACTGTCATCCTGGCTTTCCCTAGTCTTGTTTAGATATGAAGCGATATCAAAAATGTACAAAATACATGAAACAACCAAAACCTTGAGTCCAACATCTGCCTTAATCCTAAATCTTCCCACTTCTAAATTTAAACTAATATTTCCAAAATACATTTGTGAACACATTTCTCATTTAAAAACAAAGAAAAATCCCCTATATGGATCGGCTTAAAAACTCCCTAATTATTTCTGAGTCTTGTTACAGTCTGTCAGATAATTGTTTGATCTTTCACTTTTAAGTCAATGTCAAAACTCTTACTGAGTTTAATGGGTTCAGAACTCGGAATGAAGTAGGGAATTTTAAAAATACAGACTCTTGGCACCAGGTACCATAACAATTCTGAAGGTGTATAATGTTAAAAAGACTTTTTAGCAAAGAAGCAGAGTAAATTTCTTTGAAGTTATTCAGCCTATTTGGCATGTGAATGTACAACAAGCACACAGTATGTTCACCCATTGAGGACTCTTGTAAAGTTTTAAATGCTAAAAATTCCACGTGCTGTAAATGCTGGTTGAAACACTTGTTTGCTTGAACAGTTTTAAATATCCATACTTTTCACAAAAACTAACACACAGTTCCCTCCTGAGTACAGAGCTTCATCTACATTATGCAGACAGCTCCATACTTTACCCCCTCTCTAAATCTGAACAACATTTCGTTGTTTTGAGAAGTTACTTTTCTAAGTGCACCTGGCTTAGTGGATTTTCAAACCTAATTTTCAGCAGGGGTAGTCAAGAACTGACTTCACATGGGGATCTCACCATAGCACTGGATGACTCTCATGGTTGCCCAGCCAGCAACTAAGTACCATGCAGCCCCTCCACGACAACGACTCTTTCATTACCATGACATGAATTCAGATTTGCAGCCAGAACCTGCAAGGGACTTGGTGCCTCCTTGCAGCTGCTCCCTGGCAGCTTCTGGTGATCTGCATAAGGATGTGCTTGCTGCACTCTGTGGGTCTGTCTACTTTAGCTACTTAGTGCTCTGGAGAAATTACTGTTGAGGTACAAATTTGCACTGTGTCTATAACTGAAGTCATGCAGTGCACATGTGAGAACACCCCACTGACAGTGTAGGTGCAAGGTACCTGTAAAAGGGGGAAAGCACATCTTCCCTGTGTTCTCCAGCAGTTTGCACTCTGCACAAGTACAAGATTCTGCCAGCAACCTCAAAACAGTCCGGGGCAGCTGTACAGGAATACGCTTTGCATTGCCTACTGGGTACAGATGTGTGGTGCCACATGCCTATGACGGGCAATTAGCATGAAATTGTTTGCTGTAGAGATGAACCAAGAACCTCCTAGAACCAAGGTGGATGACACCAAATCAGATGCTGCTCCTCCCTTTCTTGCACCTTACTTGCTGGTAATATGAATGCCCACAATGTCACAACTCACTTGGGAAACAGGGCAGGTATCTGGTCTGTCTGCTTGTGTTTAATCTATCTCTTTAGCTCTACGGCACAAAAAAATCTTATCTCCATTTATGGGTAAAATCCTGTGGGGTTCTCAGCTGAGCAACTTCAGTTCTTATTTAGGTCTTTCAAAGATTTCAAATCTTCTGGGACTGAGACCACATTTGCCATGAAGAGATCCTAAGCTAAAGACATGGACAGATCCTCATCAAGACACCAAAGTATAAAGAGTGCATAAAGTGGATTGCAGAATTATGTACTGTATCTGACTTTATTCCTGGAGCAAAGTTTTAGGTGCTTTTATAGTCAGGATACTGAAGTGGCTCGTATGTTAACTGGAACTCTGTGCAAATTAATAAACAAAGCTTAAAATTGCATTGGGCAAATTAGACTTGCAGAATTTGCCAGGAAAACAGTTCTAATTTAACATGTGCATTTAGAAAAAAAGAATCTGAACTGGAGTCCTTGGGTGTTAAAAGGCTCTCCACTGAACCTTGGAGGAATGGTCACTGAAAGTGGGAATGAGGGACATGGTCAAGACTTGGTGATGAGACTATGCTGGTTTGTGCTGGAAATTGTCTCCAGGAATCTAAGCCTTGCACTGCTGAAATCATTAAGAGACCTGATTGTGTGGTTTTTTTTCTGGAAAAAGAAAGGAATTAAAATCTCCTTGCTAAAATTTTGCATACCAAACTTTAACCAGGGACTGATTTGCCTGGTCAGAGGGAAGCCTGAGTGTGTGCACTCTGGTAACTGAAATGCCAAACTGCACAACAGACCCTTCCATGGAGATGGCACAGTAACTGCACAATTACCATAGCTGCCACAGAACCAAAACTTGTGTAATGTTTGGAATAGGAGCATAGTTAGCATGTCTACATGGCAGAAAGCATTGCTTTGCAAAGCTACCTCTAAACGAGTCGGAAATAGTCTATCTTCGTGCAGCTTTCTCCTCAGGCTAATGAACTCTGCCTCTTGGCAGGGCTAATTAAGCCATATGAAGTGCTATGCTAATATGGCTAAATTGTGTTCACTACCCACATTATATAGTCTCAAGCCAGGTTGTCTATCTCTGCATTAAAACACAGTCATGGCTGTGCCAAGCGCATAAAAATACCCTGCAAATGTGGACCTCAGAGCCTGGCTCTGCCTGTCCTCCTCAGAGAGTTCTCATTGCAGGCAGTGGGAACATAGCCTAAGGAGCCCATGACTGGGCCTTTAAACATTCAAAACCAACATTTTGAATAATTGACTCTCTAGTTTGCCTCAGGACATTATGATAGTTTTCAAAGGCTGGTTCCAATATAGCAATAACCCACAACAACGTGTGTGTTAGTATGCAATCGGTGCATGCCTTCAGTGCGTTGGCATGGAGCCTTTACCACCCAAGAAGTATTCCCAAAGTGATCCAAAACCTACTGAAATCTGTGGAAAACTTTCTATTGACTTCAGTTGGCTTTGATTCTCATTGACTTCAATGGGCTTTGGACTGGCCCCAGAGAGTCCCATCCCTCATACGAGGACTGTTTACATGAAGTAATCATTAGATAAAACATATAAACAACTCTTGGAACAAGGACCAACACCTAGGACTCTTTTCCTTGGTGATGGTTACAGTCATGCCCTTTCTTGCTTTTTCTCGTTCTAGGTCCCTGTGTTTATTTCTCATACAGTCTGGTGACTTCAACACGGCAGTGGCTGGAGCACCCCCTGGGGACTTGGAAAACAGGCAGCTGAACCTCTCCAGATGGGAAACTACCATAGGCTCCATATCATCCACCCTTCGCAAACACCCTAGCTGCTAAATTATTGTATACAAAGCGGTTGTTGGCAGGTCTTCCTTTGGCTGTGTTTTACAAAAAGTGGTATGAGCCACTCTGTTGTATGGGGGCAGGTGGATCCAGACAGCGTGTAGGATGCCTTAGGAACGACCAGCTGACCAAAGTTCCTTAGGCTATGCATCCCACTGGGGCTGAGGACTGAGCAGGGGACAAGTGTCTCACAATTGTCATGAGGGAGATATGTCTGGGGCACAATTGTAGGTGTGTGTGTAACTTCCCGAGTCAAAAAGGCAAGAATCTGTGAAAGTGAGGTGCCTTGGTGGTGCTGGGAAGTTGCAGGAAAGCAGGCTTGGATGTAGGTACTCACATGCTGCTTAAAGCCACACCTCGCAGGCTTCTCCCAGTCCTGACCCAAGTTACCCAGCACTGCGGAGTTCAGCACGTTCAGCACTGCACCAACAAACACAAGGCCTTCTCCATCCCTGGTCTAACTTGGTCTTTCAAGTTAGTGCCTATGGCAGTAGCATCCAGGTGCACACTCAATTTTGCTCAACCTCCAGCTGAAGAAAAATAGAGATGGAAACCCAAGAGTGTAATTCCACATAAAAACTCCCAGATTCAGGGTTATCGGGAAGCCTTATTCATCTATTACTCTGGCACCAAAATTAATTTTTATTGTGGAATGAGAGTTTCTTGATGAGTAAACTTTGATAACTGGTGCTGCAGAGGTTGTAGACATGATGATAAGATCTGAGGTTATAGGAATGTGGTAGTTATTTGGTGATTGTACAAGTAGAGCGGTGTTACCACAGCCAGATTAGTGAAAATATCTCAGTAAGAAAGGAATTAAAATGCTCAGAATTCTTTAATCAGTGTCCTCGCAGAATAATAATTTTAAAGATGTATTTCTGATATACTGATGAGTTTTTTTCAAATAATTTAATTTATAATCATATTGGTTAATGTATTAATGGAGAGGCAGGTATCTAATAAAGTGTCTAGGTAATATGTAGTTAACAAGTCATGTGCTGTTAATAATAGTTAATGTATATTGTTTAGTTAAATGCACACTCATTAATCAAAACAGAGCAAGCTACAACAATGCTCAGTATTACTGTATCAGTGTATTGCCAGCTTGGACAGTGGTGTTAATTATAGGCCAGATGTTGATAATCTTGCTCAGATCAAGGAGTTACTTGTCCCATCAACAGCCTCAGGGCATATTTCTACATTCACTCCGAGATACTCCCTGAGGCTGCTCCCTAGACCACATGCACCGAGTTTCCTCTCCACTAGTAAATCAAACAGTGCCAGGGCACTGGAACTGAAGCCATCAGAGCGGCCGCTGACATGCTTTTGGCCAGGGCCATAAAGCACTCCCCGAAACAATTCCCTGGCACGACTGGGGACTCAGCAGAGACCAGAGACTGTTCCCAGGTGGCCATATGAGTGTGGCCACCCTGTTTCAGTGACTGAGTGAGTTAATACCAATGGCATGGTACACTGTGAGTTGGTTAATTTTGATGCTGGAGTACGGTCCCATGCAAGTGTCATTCATTAGCGTAAGTGCAGCTGGGCTGGACAACCAGCAAAATCTGCAGGCACAGCCCCAGCTGTGGCAGGAATCTACTTTGCAGAGTCCAAGAGACTCCCTTTCAGTTCACAGTCCTGCTATGTACCCCACAGCCCACCAGGCAGCTTTGCCAGGTACACCATGGCAAGCAGGAATGGGGAGGGGGGAGGGGCAACCCTCCTTCCCATCTGCATGTCAACCCTGCGGGTGCTCCTAGATGCTTCTGGAGTGCTGCAGGCACTGTCAGAAGTATGCAAGTGCTTTTCCCTTTCGTTTGTTGCAAACAATGTGTTGTAGCAGTTCAAGCACTTGAAATGAAGCCCATGGAAGCCCTTAAAAATAGGGTGCAGGTGCATCCGTTGCACCTTCTTGTAGGATAGATGGATGTTGATTGCTAGTCAAGTCCGCTGTGTTCAGTGTGTTCACCCACCTGTGAAAAGTCAGTTGTGACCGTAGTGCTCAGCAGAACTGAGCCTGAGATAGCCAAACCGAATGCTGTCTCTTACTTCAAGCAGTACATAAATACGTATGTATACATATATGCACGTATATATTGCTGACACGTAGCAGCTGTTGATGGAGCAAGTTCTGATGCTGCTGTTAAATTGCACCGAGCAGTTAATCAGTGGCCCTATTTTATTGTTTTTGACATCGCTTTCTACAGGTTGAAGATGTTTACCTTTATAAGAAGCCGAAAGTTGACAGATATGGTAGATAATTCTGCTGCCTGCTTGCAAATGATTAATGCTAAACTTTTGAACAGGTCTGCCTTGAAAAGGAAATGTCACCTGTTCAAATGCAGCTTTGTATGTTCTCCTGCGGTAATGTATTCAGTGCTTATCAACGTGCTGATCTGCTGGTAGTTTCAGGGAGTAAATGTGAGTTTCAGCAATCGAAGCCTGATCCTGCAGGTGCATGTTTAGGCAAAACTGCCATTAGTTTTAATGAGAGTCTGTCTTATTCAAAAGTGCAGGATGAAGCCAGCAAGTGGGTAAATGAAGTATGTGAGTGCAAGGGTGGGTTTTTATTACTCAGAATACATTGATGTGCCTTTGAGACTTCCATGTAAAAATGCTTGGAGTTTGCTTGAATTTTTCATGCAAAAGCAGTCATCAGAACATGTTTATGATTTGTTAAATTCTCATTCTATTTCCCTCCCTTCCGGCTGATTAAGAAAGAGTTTCCAGCTGTTAGTACTGCCATTTGACAGATAAAGCAGACCCTTATTTTGCAAAGCACTCAGGAACATACGTAACTTCAAGTGTGTGAACGGTATCCTCTGACTACGATGAGCTATCAGTAGCCTTGAAATTATGCATCTGCAAAGAGCTAGCTGTTCATAAGCACTTAAGTGTCTAAAAATATAGATGCCGTGCAACGGGATTTTTCAAGACGCTTAAACGAGTTCCTTACTCGCTCTGTAATGATTTCTTTAGTACTCCATGTAGTAATTAAAGAATAGAAATTGCAGAACCCACTTGTACAGTAATGTATTTCAACCAACTGCAGTTTCTGTAGTATGGGGAATTAGGAAAAACAGTTTAACAGAAATGACAGGAATAGAGAGCAACTAAATGATTTCAGTACATCGCTGTCATTTCCTCTCTAGAATTACATTAACCATCTACAGGTTTATTACCACACTGCCTTTCAGATGTACTAGGACCCCACTCTTTCTGGTATTAAGCAAAATAAGAGGTCTTATGATCTGTGAAGTTGTTTGAAGAATTCCAACTGTTTCTTCTGTTCATGATTCACCTATGAGTTGTTCATGTTTTCCATGAATTTGTCCATTGTTCAGATTTGTATGAAATTTATTTTCTGGGAAAAGCCTATTAATTAACTAACCAAAGAACCAAAGATTGGGGCCAAAGGGCCAGATTTTCAAACACTCGCTAGGGAGAGTTCTGTTTATACATATTTCATGGGAGGGGTTATAATTTCAAAAATAATTGTGGTGGTTTGGAATTTGTAAATGCTTTGGGTGGATATTGTTACATACTAAGTTTTTGAAGTAACTAACATTCAAATGACATTCTTAGTCATTTAACTATTCAGTATTTGAACTTCTCCTTAGAAAGTAGTTTGACAAATACCAACACCATGGAAACTGTAATATTTATGTACTAATCGAATACAAATAGAACACTTCCCCTACCACTTATTTTTGTACAGTTCCTCATTCCAGATCTGTCCCTTTATCTCTTTCTATCTTAACCTCCCCACATTCGATTCTTAATGCGTATTACTGGCATTGCCCGAATAAAATTTTTGTTCTGCACACTTCTCTCATTGATTAGTTTGCATATCAACAATATGCTGATCGTCAGTTTGATGCTTCGAGCTTGACACAATTTAGTATGACTCTTTTTCCTTGCAAATAGGTATATTTTCCAGTTTTCTAAATTCCTGTGTATTTTTACTGTATCCAGTTTTTAGCTGGATTCACACATGTTGAATAAGACCAATTCAAATTCAGGCATTTGAAGGCATTTAGGTGTTGCTACTGGGGTGTTTGATTTTTTTACTGAACATTAAAAAATGTACTGAGTTAGAAGAACAAATAAGGTTTGACAGTCTTTGTTGGCTGTTATTGAAAATTATTAGAACACAAGCCCAGTAAATCTCTTCCTTTTTAGGGTGTCAATCAAGGGTATCACAGTAGACAGTGTTAATATCATCAAATTAGCTGTAAATTAGATAACAGTGTAACTGCAGCAGCATAGGGGTCTGCCTGGGCTGACCACACCAATACTCACAGAGCTGAGACACATACAGCCTGTACTAAACCATACTGATGTTGCTCTCACTCAGTTTGGGTGGTTTGCGGTTAGCTCTGTCCTGCCTGCAAAAGCTGCTGTCACATCGTCAACTGTCCCTAAGAAAGAGCTGTTGGTGAGCTGAAGGTTAATCGATGAGCGAGGAGAGCTAGTTTAGTAAGCAACTGCTAGCCCAGAACTGAGGGGCTGGCTCTGACTAGCTTGGATGATTAAACCACTATTTTTAGAATTCGGAATACTCTCTTCTAGAAATGTTGATATTAATAGTGTTGATTGCAATAAATATACCAAAAGATGATCATATTTCTGCTGCAAATACACTGGTTCAAAGGATCAGTGACACAAGATGACTTAGTTGTTTTCAGATGAGCCTGTCTGTAGTGTAATAAGAATAACAAAACCAGAGAAAATACATTTTAGGCCTGAGCCTCAGAGACTCCGTATATTTCCTAGACCAGCTCCTGGACAGGAAAACAAGAATTGGTTGAATGGATCAGACAAAGTGAAGGAGAGGATAAATCCTTCTTCTGTAGCACACAGAGTGACAGTAAAACTGCCTGCAGACCTTACAGGGCCAGTGGATGAAACAGCCACTGGACTTTAGTACCCTCTGTGTCCCTGTGCAGAGGGAATTGAGCAAGGAATGGAGGGCTTATAGGACAGCTGGTGTCGGGCTGGTTTCTTCTCTTGCCATGTGCCCTAGTACAGTAATGTAGAAAGATGCAGCTTCTCGTGGCCACAAAAAGGATGCACTCCCCACCCGGCCTTTCTTATTGTCCTTGTCCCTCCTGATACAACAGCACTATCCCCATTGTTGGAGACTTCCCATTGCTCTCCTGGAAAAGTCCAAAGAAATCCTAGGGTATGCAAGCAACAGTCTGATTCTCCTCCCATGTCCTTGTAACACTGAGAGGAGCCACATACCCTGCCTGAAGAATAGAAATCATTACGCAATCACAAATCACTCATTGATCATGCATCACATGCAAGCACAAGTTATTAACTATCCAATTTAAATGATTTACCAGTTTAAAATATGCTGTCTTACACTGTGCACAGAAATAAAATAGCATTTTGCAAAAATCTTTAATGTGTCAACTGCTGGTTCTTGAAGTGTCATTCCAGACACTAATTAAAGTTCAAACTAGAAAATAGTGGTGGTTTGATGACAATCTCTATAATGATGCCCAAACTTTGTTTCCTCTCTTGTTCAGTGTACCAATATGGACCTAGTACAAACAGAAACATGAGCTTTCATTACCTTGTGTTCAAGCAGCTGCAATAAAAACTACTAATGGAAGACGAGGAAAGAAGAGGGAAAAGATCAAATGCCCTAAAAGATATTTACACAACATAAGAGTTTTGTGCCCATGAGACACTATTTTGACTTACATTCAGGGAGTGAAGAAAGACACTGCACTTTCAGGAAACACTGTGACAAGAATACATGGGAAAATAATTACGTTGCATGCAGAAACTCCTCTTTGTACAGACACATTATATGGCAAATGCCAAAGCAAACATTTTATAAGTGAAGCGTAAGTTTTATTCATTTGCTGCCTGATCAGAAGTATTTATACATACCTGTAGTATGAGTGTCTCTATTTTTCTTTTTTCTTTTCTAAATGTGGGAGGTTTATTAAATCACTGGTAAGGATAGTTCAGGCATTTCTTTTAGAAATTGCTTTACTTTAGAATTTTGTTTAGAACTTAAGGATTGTTGCATGATTCAATGTGAAAGTATTTCTTTAACGTGCCCTTTTCCTTCTTTGAGTGTATAACTAACCTGCTGAAGGGTGTGGGAACAGGAGATAAATATTTTAGTGAGACACTTCTGACACCACCTCTCATGATGTCATGAGCAAAGCAGAGATCTATAGGAAATAATTGAGAAGTAGGACAGCTTGAAACATCTTTCTGAAAGAATAAGCATGAGATTCACTGCAAAATTGTGAAGTCCTTCCAAGTGGGGTCCCTGTAGGCTTTCACCCTGGTCCCAGCCCTAATCTGTGTTTTCATTAAGGATCTAGACAACAGGCTAGAGAGCATATGCACACAGTTAATTTGCCAATGGTACTGATGGGGTGATGCTCCAGGCTCTTTGGAGGAGAGCTTCAGAAATCAAGTAGGCAAAGCAGAAGGATGGCCTGAAATCCACAGAATGAAACTAAGCAGGGGGAAGTGCAGAGGACTGCCGCTCAGAAGGAAAAATTAAACACACAAATAAAATGGAGAATAATGAGAGAGAGAGCAGCACAACAGGAAAGGATTTGGAGAATACTGTAAAGCACAAACCAAGTCAGCAATCTGAGGCTGTTGTGGAGAAGACAAATTCAGCATGATGTGGTCAAGAATGTCATCTGTAAGAGGGAGGAGGTGAATGCTTAACTCTGTTTGGCATCGCTGAAAGCTCAGCTGGAAGACTGCACACTTCTGGGTGCTGCACTTGAATGAGAGTGTAGGCAAACTCCAGGTGAGGGTAACAAACAGGGTAAGATGTTTGGGCAATGTGCCTTACTAAAGAAGAACCATAAAAAGAAAATTGCTTGGTCTGAAGGAGCAAGATTGAGGAGGGAATGTGAAAGTCTACTACAGTAAGAAGATCAGCATAAAAAGCTAGATTCACTTGAGGGAATTGAAAACCTTTTCTGGAGGCTTCTAAAGATGGGCTAGAAAAACACATGTAGGCATGATCTGGGAACACAGAAATGGCTTAAGGTAATTTTCAGCCTTATAGTGCTTTGATTCATTGACCCACCCCATAAAACTGCATCTGAAATCAAACATCTATTTTTAAATAGATTATTAGGAGAGTTTTTTGAGTGGTATATTTTTAGCATGGAACCCTACTATTTTTTTCCACAGACAGATAATTTTGTAATACTGATGTCAGCGTTTTCTTAGTACTTGATGATTTTAATGAACGTTCACACTGAACCTTTAGGAGGCCTTCTCTAAATCAGAATTATGTTTCAAGGGGTTTCATGATAAAGTTATAGGTGTTTGTTAGATGGCAAATACCTCTTTAATCTGTTTCCTCACAGAGAATTAATCACAGAGGGTAAAATTTTAATCTCTCTTGCAGAAAAATTGTAACATTTGTTTAATGTACATACAGATATTCAGTTGTAAAATGCATGGTTCTGAGTACTTTTTATTTATTCAGTTTCTTCAGTTTCCAAGCCATACCTCGAAGTATTTTTTTTACTGGCACTTCAGAGGTTCATTTGCATCACATTTGCTTCATTTGCATCACATTTGCAATGTGTTTTTTTTTCAGAACATTTCCCCTTTAAAAAATATACTTACCTACAAGTAGTGATCTCTGCATGCTGCCCTCAGTAGAGTCAATGACACAAGTCTGTGAGAATAATTTACTTTCTTGTTATCTTCATAACATTTTGTTTTCATTCAGGAAATCATCTTGAATTGATTGAAAAGAAAATGTGCTATGCAGATTTGAAATTGAATTTAACATTCTACTTAAAAGAAAACCAAAATGCTTCATTTAGTTTTGTGGTGGTGGAAATGGAGAGGCACTTTTGCTTTAGAAAAAAGTTGTGGATGTGACAGTAATTTTAATAATGTTGTGACTTAAATCCACTTCTCTTTCAGCAATTTAGTTGTGTCCTGTCGTTAGTGCTCACTACAAAATCTGTTTTTTAACAGGAGGCATACATCAATTGATCACTGACAGAATACAAGGTTATGCTCATCGTAATAATGACGCAGGCTCTGTTGTGTGAAGAGTTAGGTGATAAACCGCCCACTTATGTCATGGCAAGGGTCAGATGTTTCTGCACCTGATGCCACTGTTATATCATTTGCTACAGCTTCATGGACAGAGAAGATTCTGCAGTCATAGGATGGGAATTTTAAATTTTATTTTTTTTTTAATCTAGGGTTTAGTTGGGATTTTGGTGCATTCTTTGTGGGCTGCACATCGATGCACGCAATAGGCTTCTCCTATGATAACTAGGAACACAACTAGTGTTCACCTTCCGTGAAGTGGCAAGACACCTGCCCTCCTCCCGCCAGGGTGGCTGCGGGTCCTCTGGAGCAGAGCTCCAGACCCAGCCCAGCCCACGGGCCACTGAAAGGGGAAGCCTGCTCCTGGAGGGATGTGGCAGCAGAGAAGATGTTACAGCCCTGGGGGATGAGCCAGCCAGGCCATCTGGCAGCGCGGTTCAGCAGATCTCTGAGGCATGAAGTCACCTCAGTGAAGCCATCCCACACATGTCAAAGCAAATAATAGATTATGCATGTGTGCTGCCTCGCCTCTCGGCTTGACGCCACCGGCAGGCCTGCATGGGGTGCTTCCTTCGCCCAGCGAGATTTTACCGGGGATTCCACTTAAATTCCCTCTCCACCAACCTGAACTTGACTCATTCTTCGGAAGAGTTCACGCGCAGTTTCGCACACCTGCAGGGATCTCAGGAGAGATGCTCATTATTCCGGCCCGCTCACTGGGAAGGTGTGTGTACTCCAAGGATGCACCTCCTGTGGTTATTTTGCCTTTGAGGTGAGGGAGGTGAAATTGTTTGCCTGGTATATACCATTCATTTTCCTTGTGGTAATGGGTGAACACCTTTTTCTGGCTGTTGGCCTTCCTTCATGGAACCTGCAACGCTGCACAGCTCTCCTATGTATTTACCCAGCCTGTAGGGCACTGTATTCTGGTTTCATTCTTCAGGTTTCTTTGAAGCCAGTGAAGCAGGACTGGCTCTTGAAAGTGCGGAGGTTGGGATCCAGCCCATATACATACCATGTTGTGCCTTAACTGTGCAGGCTATACCAAGGGACGCATCAGGACCAAATAAGACATTAACTCACTTATTAAGCCAGCCAGAGACCTTTTTTTTTTGTTTTTTTTTTAACTGTATGGATTGTAATCCATCTGTTCATCCCAATATTTGAGCAATAGATTTCTGCTAAAGGTTTAAAGTCAAACCTTGCGATATTACAGACCTGGGTAAAGGGAAAGAAATTATTTATACCTTATCATTTTTGCTTGACAATTAACAGAGATTCTTCCACTACTTTCAAATCAAATTAATACGTCCCCTGAAACAAAGCAGAAGACTCTGGTTGCATCTGAACAAAATACAGAGAAATATGTACTCTGTGCTTGAAGCTGTCTGCTCTGGAGTACTTAGGTGGTGTAAGAGGGGTTGTCTTGTCAGGCTATGGACAGTATAGACAGGTCCCTTGCCAGTATGTCTATATTTGTCAAAAGCTGGGAATCCCACATGTAGTGACAAAGCCGTCCCAGCAGAAATGCAGAGCACAGACCAAGCCCTGGCTGTCCAGAAGTCCAGTGTTGCACATAGGCACGTTGAGGAAAAGTCCTACTCTGAAAAAAAAAGAGAATAATCTTAATAAGGTTGATGGGAGATTTGAACAAAAAAAATAAGGCAGGGACCAAAACCTCTCATATGTGCATTCAGAGTGGAGCATAAGCACTTTCTGTGATGAAGCACTGACAAACCATTAACAATCAAACATCCTGCATCACTGAGAGGCAAGCATACCTTCTTGCTCCTTGGCTAATGTATATAACACATTATTCCCACTATGGTGACAACATACTGTGTCTCATCCTTCATTCCCATTTGTGTACTCCATCCTCCTTTTCCTCATCCTTCTGGCAGAGCCATGTGTTTTTGACACTTCCCTTGCCTTTTGGGCACTGAACATTATTATTATCTCTGTGGCAATAATTGCTTGAGCTGCTACAACCTCTTGCCTATGTTGCTGGAGTCCTGTCATTTTCTAGAGAAGCACTTTAGTTATGTCATCAGGAAGGTGGTCAGATGAACTCTTGAAACTGGTTAAAGATTAGTAATCTTTGAACCATGATACCTCATGTTTCTGAGACAGTACTGGAAGGTGAAGTAAATTTAGGAAAGAGAATCTGCCTTTTGCTTTGTTCATTTGGATGACAGCTACATCTGTCCTTATTTATCATGGCACTTTTAATATACAACAAAGAATTATAATGGTGAGACTGAGGCAATTCTCCATACCCTACTAGTGTTTCACTGAGGGCTTGGGTGGACTCATGACGCTGATTCCTCTTTGTTGTCAATTGCTAAACTGTATTTAGTCTCTGGTAAAGAAAAGCATATAAATATATTCTGATACAGGTATTTGTCACTGGAATCTGGAAGGGGAATGCATTGGGTTGATGCCAGCTTTCACTCAGGCAGATAGGTTGATGCTCAAGCAGTGCATCTATTCAGTGTTCTGCAGAAGTGATTGTTTAGGTGCAAATTTGCTGTGTGTCTGTCCTTGGAATTGCGCAGCACACATGTGAGCGCACCCAAGGAGCCAAGGGTGAAGTCAGGCTCCAGGGCTCCATCCAGAACACGCCATCAACAGCGGGGCAAGGTACCTCCAAAAGGAGGAAAGCACATCTTCCCTGTGTCCCTCAGCAGTTCACACTCTATGCAAGGCAAAATTCTGCTAGTAACAGCAAAGCACCCTGGAATGGCTGTACAGAAAACTACTTTGCATTGCAATGTGCACCTTGGACAGGCAACGGCTATCCACTTCATTGCCAAAATCAACGTGTTGTGGAACAGGTCCACAACATTATAGCTCTACTGTAATGAGTTACACCACAACATTATGGCTCCACTATAATAAATTGCACCAAGTCAAGCCTTGGCTGTTCCTTTTTGGGGGAGCCTCAGCAGTAGCTACTGTGGGTGCACTCACTGGGAAATGCTTTTTTGGTCCAATGTGCTGTACATGTATCACAGTCCAAACAGCCACAAACGGTTTCAATGATGGGGTAATTCAATGTTGCCAGAAAAATGAAAAGGAGCACAAAGTGCATGCTTGACTATAGTCAAAACATCATCCTTTTGGTAATGGCCACTTTGATTATGAAGCAATGATCGCTTTTATTAATGATGTTACAATACAGACAATGAAGTCTAACTCTTATATTTTGATTCATTTCGGGTACCTACAGAGCTCTGGTTGTTGTTATCTGTTAAAGTACTTTCCACTATTGCAGGAAAAGCTGTGGTTTAGATCCTCTTGCAAGACCTTTTCTACCACAGATCTCTCCTCTTCCCACCCACCCCCCACTCCCACCCCCCTTTTTAAAAAAACACCTCTTTCAGGATTGGAACTTGCTCTTTTTCCATGGCCCTTGTCTATTGTGATAGCAACTGTTCTCCTAACAACTCTAGGGCTGGACCTTGGAGTGGGGAAGGCTGCTTCTGTCTCCTGATCATAACCTGACTGGGTTTGACACAGGTACAGAAACACGTCTCCAAGAGCCTGTGTTGATTGCCTTATTTGAGTAACCTACGTATTACCAACAGGTACATAACAGTAAAGAAAGATGTCAAAAGTCTTGCACATCTCTGTCCAAGCCTTAGTCCTTCCTTGTGTGTTTTCCATGCATTCCTCTCAGTCCTGTCCTGCTTTTCTTCTACTAGAAGATATACCCAGCAACTGCTGCTTGTTTCCCACCATTTCTGCTTCAGGCAAAGGGTTTTGACAGGTTTAAAGTGTCTTTGATCCTGACCTTGGAAATATCCATCTATAACCTATCTGGAGCCAGGTGGTAGACATTTCACTGTTCTTAAAGACTCCTAAGTATCCTCTCTGAAAGATATTAATCTTTGTGATGACTCTATTTAGTATTTATTTTTCTTTACAGTCTCCTTGAATTCTGTATAATCAAACAAAAAATGTCAAACAGGTAAAATTAACTACTTATGGTAGTCATTAAAATAATAGACGTAGCTCACTCTTTACAACAACCAAATGAATATGAAGTGCTTCGCACACTGCAACCTTACAATCTGGATATAACACAAGTAAAAATAAATGCACACACCCATAAAACTAGTAAAACTGGCTGTTGCAGCTACACATAGTTCCTTGTGTTCATTAAAATTCTATCTTTATTGAGCTTATCTTGATTGGCATGCAGATCAAAGTGAAAATGTAATAAATAAGAATATACATAATGGAATCTATGGAAAGAAGCTATTCAGAAGTTAATTCCAGTAGGTAAATTGCAACGCAGTATTAAAAACAACAGTGCAGAAGCATTTGAAACATAACACGTCATGCGCTGTTGAAGGGCCAGATCCTGAGGCCATTACTCACTTGCATAGACACACTGACTTCAAAAGAATTACTCACTGTGAGTAAAGGTAGTTGGAGTACGACTAAACAAGACAGTGTTAGCTCCTTTGGTGCAGCTGTGTAGCTGAACAACAGCTCTGTGTGAGCGTGATCCCGCTGGCGATACCCGGCTCAGACCATAGTGGCAGCTCCAACCCCCCCCTCTGGGCTGTGGTGAGCACCTGCATGGGGCAGAGGATCCCTGATCGAATGGAAAGTGGGAGCATAAACACACATACATATGAAATGAGTATGTTTTCCTTCAGTTGTGCCCACCTGTGCTTCTTATGAAAATAATTTTCGTACTTCCCTGGCTCTGACTGGCCTTGCGTAGCCTATACATGGAAAAGTGAGCTAGATCAGCCTTGTCTCATCCATTATTAAGCAAATAATTTTCCTTTGCTGAACTGAGGCCCTGATTTCCATAGTTGTATTTTTATGGATGTTTAAATGTATGGAGAAGAACATTTGACTTTCAGATGCCAAGGATGAATTTTTAGGCCAAGCAATAAAGAATAAAATTGTTTTTACCTTAAACTGCTAACTAGAGCATTTTGACACAGTCGTAGGTTGTGAACATAAGGCCTTTATAACATCATTTTATTGACATTTTTATTGGCACAATTACACAAGTAAGATAAGGGATGATTTACAAGGTTAGTCACAAAAGATGAACAAACCAGAAACTAGATGACGTATTCTAGACAACAGAAACTAGAATACAGGATCTATATATCATGGGTTATTGAACAGAATTATTTCAATCCAGAGTATGAGGGAAAGAATATGTAGGGGAAAACAGACAAAGGAAAAACTTAAGAAAAAGATTTCTTAAATAAATTTAGAAACCTAAGTGGTATCAGTGCCTGGTGTTCACTTCCAGTGTTTGAGCATTGGGAACCAACAAAAAGATCTGGGTATGCCAGATTTTGCTTTTCTGGAAAAGAAAATTGAGGGAAAATTTCTCCCACTTTGGTCTTTCATCCCTTTTATGTTTGAGCATTCTTATTACGTACGCAGTATAACCAAGAATTAGCCAGGCTGTCGTGCCATAAGGATGAGTTTCAACAGAGAAAAACATTTGTCTGTGGTTACAGACTGGCTCTCTGGGAAAAAAAACAAAAACTGGTTGCGGCAGTACGTACTGGAACTTCTAAAAGCAAAGCACGAGGCTGAGTTTACCTGTCTGCCTACCACTGCCTAGAGTGTTTTCCCAGGTCTCAGCTAGTTTATAACATATGGTTACCTGCAGTCATGTGAAAATGTTTTCAACCAGCTTGGTGAATTATTGGCAGCCACTACTGTTTTACATAAAAACCACTTCATGTTATTTTGAAGTAGTAGGAGGCAGCATCCCCTTCCCCAAAGCATTGATAGATATTTTGAGCCAAATCCACTAACCCCTTTGACCCAATTTTATGTTCATATGACTCAATCAATCCTAGCAGTATTACATCCATGTGTCATTTTGGAATAAAACACTGTAGTGAATCAGTCCCCTTTGCTCCTTTCTTTTACATATTTCCATCACAACCATGAAAGATTCAAGGAAATTTTCCACATCTGGGACCTTTCTGAGTAAACAGTGGAAGCTATTGGCATCCATATAACACTGACAAGCATCTCAGGGATTATGATGTCTGTAAAACTGAAAAAATGCCATCCAGATTATTTCAATACTTTTTTTTTTTTTTCTTTTTCTTGTTTATATTTTGTGAGCAGAATTAAATCTGATTCCAATAGCTGAGTGGAGCCTTCTCCTTAAATTAAATTAGAGTGTCTCCCCTAGCTCATTGAAGCTCCAAACTAACTGACACGGAAGTTAGCTGCATTATGTGGGCTTCAGGCCATCCTCATGAGGCACAATCAGTCTTCATCAAGCTGAAACTTGCTGTGTTTAGGCAGGTTGGGATTTCTAAACAGGTTGTTCAGCCCTATTTTCTATGCTCAGTTGCCCAAGGATTTGTTTTCTTCCAAGAGCAACAATGAAGTATTTGGCTTACAGAAGTTTTGAAAGAGTCTATCATTTTGAGAGACTTTTCTCGCCTGAAAATGAGCAGTTCCACTAGGACAAACACCAGGTTTTCAAGATGGAAGGCTCTGCAAACTATGAAGAAGTGATGGGCTGTTACCTCTGGCTTTTCTCCTGAAATTATGACTTTTCAGGTCTGCTGCGACATGGCAGCAGTTTGACAGGATCTGAAGGTCTAACTGAGGACATTTGAGGACTTTGAGTAAAGATTCCTTTTGAGCGTTAACACCATTTTACTTCATCCTAATTATTAATAAGGTACTTAGAGCCTAGGAAGGGCATGTTTCTGTCTCCTTAAGCCTAAAAAGATTAATATCCTTTCATGTAGTGTAAATGTTTGCATGGTATTTGGTGGTATGGGGCTTTAGTACAAAACTGTAATAAAATGCTTTTCCAGCATGTCATGTTCAAGTAAACCTATATTTACTTGAAAAGAAAAAAAAACCAGAAGAAAGAAGACCCAAGCCCTGCAGAGGATGTAAACTGATGAGTCTGTCCGCATCTCTTCTGAAGCAGTGAATAATAACAGTCTATGCAAAGTATATCTGCTTCCCATAAAGGGAAAAATAACAAACCAAGTATATGCTCATATAAGTAACTTAAACATGAAATGAAGGGTCCACCTCAGTTTTCAATACAGATGAATATGTTATAGATCATGCAAGGCTTGCTTTTGCTGTGTCCTGTACATGCTAGAGACTGTTCTTAATGTTCTTAATGCACTATGATGAGTTACACATTTAAGCAGCGCTGTATGAATAGAAGATGCAAAAATAACTTAGCAGTTATCTTCACTGACGGAGTCAGCCTTGTTCCTGTAGACTCCTACGAAATTCTTAAACATTCAACAGCTATGCTGCCTTCACAAGCTTTATGCTACTGTAGTAGTTCAAAGAAGAAGAAATAAAAGCCCCAGAATTCTTAGACAGGGGTTTAAAAAACTACCAGTAGTATTTACCTACAGTTTCTAGTGGTAGCCATTGATTTACAACTTCACATACACACAAGCCTGTGGTATTCTGTATACAACAAACATCATATCTGCTGGAAATGTTACGTCAGCCCTAATGCTTTTTTCTAGCCTCAAATTCCAAACAAGAGAGGAATCCCGAGGTGTTAAATGCCACATGGAGTGCCTAGAAAGAGACAGTCCTTGCCACAAAATGTTTTCGAGGCTGCAAACGTAGAAGAAAGTACCGTTATCCCTGTTTTATAAGTATGGGCATTGAAAGATGAAAGGATCTGCCTCTGTTATTCATGGAAAGATTATCATTGACTTCAGTGGGTGTAGTATCAGCCCTATAGCGGTATGAAACTTGGCTCCTAATTGCTGTAGGCCCACAGAGGCTTAGTTTCAGCCATGGTTCGTTTTTATCGCCAGGTTATTAACCTGTAAACCAAAGGTATTCAACTGCTGACAGAGTCTGACTTGCGGTTCTAGGCTCCCAAGATGCTTGACTAAGAGAAACCCATGTCCAGTCACGTTTCGTTTGTGCTTGAAGTGTTTGGCTGCCATCAATGGCTTGGGATGGCCTGTTCTCTGCAGATTAAGAGGAAATAATATATGACGCACAGGCTTGTCTCACTCACTTCAAAGTGTGAGCAACAGTGACTCACCCACCTCCACAGACGTCTTTAAACCCTGTGCTGAGTTTCCTATTTTTCTTCTTGTGTCACAGATAGCATTGCTGTCTTTTGTTTTCTCCAGCCTACGTTCACAGGCTTTACAGAATTTTGAATCCAATCTGGCAATGAGGTTGGGCTTTTTTTTCTTTTTCTTTTTACGATGCCTTTGGGTTCCTATATTCTTTCATAGTTTACTTAACCAAACAGCATGTGTTTAAGTTTCTCAGTAACTCCGGGTGTTACCAAATAAGAATAATCTGCATAATATCTCTGTGAAAGGGAGGCTTGTTATTCACACTTCGTTATCATCTTGTCCCAACAGACAGCTGCTGTCACTGTTTGCCCTTTTCAGTGGAAGTGGGCTAAATTCATCCTAGTCACAGACGGGGGTAGGTGGCTGTGGTGCAGTCCCCATCCATTTGGAATATGACACGTTAGATTGAGTTATTCTTTTACCGAGCAGGGAAGCTTATCGAACAGAAGAAGTTAATTAACTTAACTGTGAACCGAACTGGTCCATGCAGGACGTCAGCTGGGACAGGAAAAACTTCCACGAGTTCTTAAAAATATACTTTGTTAGGAATATAATGAAAAAACCAATAGTTACCTTATTATAAAAGTCTTGCCAGACAACACCACGGCTTTACCAGGAAGGATTTATCTGCTTTCGTGGTTGCAGCCCGATGCCAGAATTCAATGAACCTGGGTCTTCCATGGCTGTGTAGGCTGTCGATCCTGTAGGCTAGTATGCAAAAAGTGGATACCACCACTGCTTCTCCTACACCAGTGTTTTTCAATTAAAGTGACTGTGGCAGCTCTGCCCTGTGCTGAACCCAGTGCTGTTGATATGCATTAGACATGATCTAAGCATGCCTAGAAGATTGGGATCCTTGGGGGCCTTAGGCAATGGCATACCTACTTTATAAATCTCAAATGCACTTTGAGAAACAGCAGTCTACATATTTAGTTCAGTTAAGGTGTCAGTGGTGTAATTTTAAGCATCAAAGTAAATTTTGTAATGGAAATTTTGAGTTCTTTAGTGGGGCAAACGTTATTGGGGAAAATAACTTTTCTCTTTCTTTGATGAAATTCTCCTCAGTTGCACCATAAGTGCTTAGGTGCTTTATTTGTATCTTGCTGAAGGCACCTGCCTGTCTGAGCTTCAGCTCTTCTGGGTGTCCAGAGCTATGCCTTGGCACATGCCCAGAACAGTTTAAGCAGCCTGATAGCTATCTCCCACCTAAGAAGCTAGGCATTCCTCTGTTGAAGGCTCCTGGGGGGCTCAGACCTGCAGACATTCTCAAAAAACACCAAATGCACACCCAGAAGGCTCCTTGGAAAATGCTTTGTGGGTGTTTCTTTAGAACAGATGGTGGAGGAGGATCTGCCACCCACCTTTCATACAATACGGTGTGGTTAGGCCACTCACTTAGGAAGTTAGACTCAGATTCAACGCTTTGCTCTGACTGAAGGGATTGAAACCAACATTTCTTCAAGGGAAATGTCCTCCCCAGGGCTGACATTGACTGGGCAAAGTGGGGTTTCATGCACACTCTCTACTCTTCCTCTTGGAGTTCTTACACTGTGTAGCAGAAAAATTCAAAAGTTGTTGGACAGGTACCTCCACAGATATACATTGTTCTGTGGCCTGCACAAAGTAGGTTTGGGCAGAGCTCCCTCCTTCAAGGCCAGCTATATGCTTTCTGGTCAATACTCAGACAAATAGGAGGTTTGACACTTGAAAGACTAGATTTGTAGATGAAATATTATTTATAAATGAATCATAAATTAAATCCTGGTCTCCCGCTTTGCTCTCTACAGCTTTACTTGTAGTAAATAGACAGCAATATTTCTATCACCAGCACATTTCAGAAGTATGCTTTTGGAAAGAGGATGTGTAGGCACCTACTTGCAGATTCTGGATTGTGAATGAGAAGACAGACATGTCTTGATCTTTTTATTTGCTGTAAAGTAGCTGAAAGTGCCTGAATGGTGAGTACGGTGAAAATGTAGGTTTGAATCTTGTCTCGGGGCACCTGACCTTCCCTATGCTGTGTACCTAAAGCCTTGTACGTCAGTTCAGGTTTTCAGTCCAATGGCCAGCTACACAGGCTACAACTGTACTTAGTTTTTGTTATCTGTGATAAGACTTCATAATGTAAATTTTAGTTCCTTTCCACCTTAACCAACATGCCAGCAGTTCTTTCATTTAGTGATATAATTTTGCTGTTTCAAGGTCCACTTTTCTTTCTGGAAAAAAATTCCCTATATTTCTCACTTAACCTCAATTATACTTGATCGGTTTTGTAGACAAGGATTTCAGCTCATTCAATGGCGAACTCAATGGCAAAAAGGCTGTATTCTAGTGTATCTATGGTTTCTGTCTTTTTTTTCATAGATGTACTTTTTCCTTGCCCACTAAACAAACACCAAAGTGGAGTCATGGTGGAGTGTGTGAGGTCTTTAGATCTCTGCCAAAGCAGAAGAAACCCTAGGGAAATCCAAACAGCAAGAAGGGTTAGGCAGAGTGCCCTGGATTTTGGCATCCAGTGGAAGCTCTCTCTCTGAAGTGATGGTGACAGCAGAGGATGGTAACAACAAAGGAGGGTGACATCTGTGTGGGGAAAAAAAGGGTTGGCAGGAGCCAGGAAGCTTGGAATAAAGGAGTTCAGGTGAGGGACAATGGGTGAGAGGCTGAGTTGGAAGGACAGGAAAAAATGGGGGCTTTGCATTACTGGGACTTTGGAGGTTAGTCTGGAAGGATAAGAAAGGAAAGGGTATGGGGGAAATTCAGGTGGGAAGGTTTTTCTGCAGAAGAGTGGAAGGAGGGTTAGGAGAAGTCAGGATATAGTCAACACTTAAGAAAGCGAAGTGCAAGACCTGGGAATTGTGCCAGGTGAGGAAATTTCCCCTCAGGAAAAGGACATCAGATGTACTGGGAGTCGGTGGAGTTCTCTGAGGAAATAAGGTGACTAGGAGCCAAATGCTTTGGAGAAAAAGAGGGTCTGAGATCAAACTGAGCAGAACTAGGGCAATGGAAGCAGCCTTTCATCTTCCCCTCCTTACTGTTTCCACCTCTATAGTCCTCAAAATTCTTGCATGGGAATGGCAATGGTTACAAAGGACAACCACTTCTTCCTCCATCCTGCATCAGTCTTTGATTTTGAAAGGACAGAGCTGTTTGAAGGTAGTGACCGTGTAGGGGGTAACCTTTTATGTCTCTGGGTGACTTGTTCCAGTACAAAAACTAGAGCAGCTGTGGCATCTCCATTCCTGGAGGACTCCAACACTCAGCTGGAGAAGCCCCAGCTGAGCTGATCCACTATCTGCAATGGTTCCACTTTGAGCTGGACGTTGCTGTAGAAGACCTCCAGAACTCCCTTCCCACAGGTTCTCCCATGGCCCCTTGTTCTAGGAATCTAGAAAGCTTTTAGTTATAAAGGCATCCTTACCTTTGGCACCTTACACTATACCAGCCTTGTTCCATTTCCCTTTATTTTTGCTCAAGGTGACAGATAAGTGTATCTGCATTATCCCATGATGCTGATGTTCCCATAGGCTTGCAATAATGTATTCTGAGTTCACATTTCTGTAACAGAAAACAATATAATTCAGAAAATACAAAGAAGATCACCAAAGGGATTTATGGGCCTCTTGTGGAATTCATCTTGCAGTTCAGGTGTCCTTCTACTCTCCCCATTTTGTCCCTCAGAATCATAATTTCTGCTTAACCTGCCTGTAGGGCAAAGGGCAAGCTGACTTGGCTTCTTTCCAGATCCTGTTTAAAGGATGTTTCTGAAGTCATAAATGTAGTTTGCTGAGGTATAAAAGCACACCTTTTCCTGTATGAATTGGTAATACAGCTCTTTTGCAGTGCTCACAGCTGAAGCTGGTGGGATGATTCAGACCAAATGTACTTTCCTTTCTAATCACATAAAAGCTTTTGTAGAATCAGGAAGAATTGTCTTCTGTTTCCTACCAAAAAAACCCCTCTCTAAATCGAATGACAAAGTACTATTTCATTTCATACGTTACGCTATTTCACTGGTTTGTTTTGGAAACCAGGAGGTACGAGGTAGTGCTTGAACCTGCACTTGGTACCTCCAGCTCCAGCCACACCACTGAGGCAGCAGTGTTATAGCCCAGCCACCACAGCTCCCTCTGCTCCTGTGGAGCCACCAATTCTCCCCGTCAGCCAGAGAAAGTGCCCATCTTCCTCCTGCGACATTAGAAGGAGTCTGAGGTGACTAACTCCCTAATTTACATACCTCACATAGGTGATTAGCGTTAGGTAGGATGAATTGTGGCTGCAGTATATCATTGGAACATCTTACCTTATTTCCCAGATCAAAGTATCTCATGTTTTTGTTCTGATGAAACAGTTTGGTACTTAACAAGAGGAGCACATAAACATTCAACATACCAATTACAGAAGCCAGCTGTTTACTGTATCTTTCCATTATCCTGCAATCTTGTTTCAACTAATATGTTATAGTGTGTGTTTTATTATGGACTTCCACAATCAAGCCATAAAATTACACAAATATCTGTAACTGTAGCTGTATAAATGGTATTACTAACAATGAGAAATTCTGGGTTGGATTGAAATCAGAATTCCCTTCCATGTTAATTTTTAAAATAAAAACAAAAACCTTTTTATTCTGTAGCAATTTTAAAAATGTTTGGTTCAGGTGTGACTCAGCACCAAACACATTTTGAGATTATATTTAACATGAACTGTGTTCATAGTTTTAACCAGCCTTTCTGTCCCAGCAACAGAAGAGCCATTCAACTATCAATTCCCATCTTTAGGACTGAGTGAAGGGTTGGAAATTAATGAGAAATTCCAGTGGTCTTTATTGGTAGTGGGTCAATGCCGGACTGCATGACCACTAAACTGCTGGATACCACACAAATCATTTGGCTTTAAGATGCAAAAGCAAGCTAAGTGTTTAATGATATGATGAATACTCTTCAGAATAGTTCTAGGTCAACATATTCTAAATGGATAATAAGTATGGCTGTTTATCAAACCATTTCTTAACAACAGTAAGAAAGTCAACAGAAACTTATTCAACCTTAAAAAAAATGAAAAAAAGAAAACCTTTACATTGGCTTGCATAGAATGTGAGCTTAAGAACACACACACAAAATCCATTTAGATATAGACTACGCAGTGTGCAACTCAAATTCTTATGATTGTTTGCAGAGTATCTACTATTAAACTGAATAAAAACATGATTGACTTATGCACAAGTGCATGCCAATCTATTTGAGTTATTTCACAGGCTGGGAACATTCGCACATAATCCTATACGTATGCTTACTGCATTTGTTTTTTGAGTTAACTTGCCCTTCTTTGGAACAGTACACATAATCTTCAATGTTCAGCTGGGAAAACAATTTATAAACAGTGTTTCTCAATAAAAAAAAGCAGCTCTGCTACTTCTTGTTGGCAAGGGGCTGATACTGATATCACTGAGTTTCTTGTAAAAGTCCACTTTATCTGAGCAGCAAGAAATCTCTCATGCAGTGCTAATAAGAGATGCTGTGGTTCTATTACAGATAACAGATTTGAGTCAGCAGTGGACTGTGCTCAGGACTATGTAATCAAGGTGGTTTGTAAGTTGAGAAACATTGCAGCTGCATGCAGAGGAGGTGGCTTGGCATTTGGCAGGAATCTCCATGCTGCATCTGTCAAATCCACAATCACAATCCGTCACGCAGAATAATGGCTGCTTCCTTCCTGTTCACTGCTCAGTCTAAGCATGATTTTCCATCCTGAATGCATCCAGTCTTTCGCATATGTTTTTAGTTTACTGTACACAATCAGATACACACTATGGTATCATTGGAAAGTAAATATTTATTAATAGAAATACTCCCTGCATTGGCATATGATACTTGAAAGTAACTATTTATTTTACATATTATGGTATACATTGTGGTGTGACAACAGATGACAGTTGTTGATTTTTCAGCAGTGCTCACTGATGAGTACCCCATGAGAGGGGTGAATGAGTACAAGGTGATGAGATAATCCTTACTTCTACTCACTTGTCTGTGGTAGAAAAGGGGTGGAAATAGGGAAAAAAAGCAGAACTCCATTTCAGGATTTATCAGTAAGTATTCAAGGTATTCCTGTGAAAGTCTGCAGCCTAATAATTTTTATTAGCAATTTTTAGCATCTGCAGAAAAAAAAAAATCACCTGAATGTCTAAAAGTGTTTTAAACATTATATGCTTCTGGTAACAAATACAATAATATAATATATGTAATTTTTACCCCTAATAACAATAAGTAACACTTAGTATTGCCTTGCAGGAACTGCCTTAAAAAGAAGCCCTTGATATGCTCCAGATTCCTAGCCAAATGAAAGCTTAGAAAGACGAATGTATTTATCAGCAGTCTCCAGGGAGTTAATTTTGTGCTGAGTTAGAATGCAATGACTGGAAGTAAATAATTTTCCAGTGCTAAGATACTTTCATTTGCTTTTCAGTGCTAAGACACTTTTTTTTTCTTTTTTTTCTTTTTTTTTTTTCTCCTTGATGCTCTTGAGTTTGAAAGTAGGATTCCTCCTAGCAGATTAGGGTCTGAAGAAGAATTAGGAAATGAATGTGTTTACTGAATAAGATTAAGTCAGTGCATACGCAGGGTAACAGGAAGGATCATAAACCAGAGAGACCAGTTCAAACCAATTTTCACAGAACTCCTCCCTTTAGTAACATTACTGTAAGTTACAAATATTACATCATCAGGACAAATGATTATTTGGTAATCCATGATTCAGAAGGCCTACCATTGTCAAAGAGCATGCTTTGGAAACTAGTTAACCCTTTGTGATCCATTTACTGCATCACCAAATATGAAGATGTAAAGAAGCTGTGAATGAAGTGTGCCAAGAGGACGGCGACTATGAAACTGGTAAAAAAAAAACAAACCACCCCTTTATACAGAGAACTGGCAAAAGGTGGCAGGTAATCAAACCTGGCACAACAGGTCATCAGTACAGTCACAGAACAAGAGCAGTGCAAAAGTCTTGCCATAAACCTGTTTAGTTAATGTATTACAACGCGGACTGTGCTGAACTTCTCATGAAGAAAAAATTATGCTAACTTCTTTGATGCATGTTTGTAATTTGGAAAATGGACTTAGGCAACCACAATCATATAATGTAAAGACACTGATATCTGCGTCTTCCCAGACCTCTAATGTTTTTCCATCCCAATGAATTCTCCTGTTAGAGGACAGAAATATCTCTGGAGATCAATGGATATATACAATGTACAAAGACATCCCAGGAACCACAGCCAGAACATACCACCAAAATCAGAGCCGAGAAGGAGCTGTTTAAGGACAGGTCTCTGTTAATATTTCAGTTAGGGTTAGGAGTGCTACTTTGAGGGAAATCTCCTGACCACCCCTACTTAGTACAGAATCATAGAATGGTTTGGATTGGAAGGGACCTTCAATGGTCATCTAGTTCAATCCTCTTGCAATGAGCAGGGGCATCTTCAACTAGATTAGATTGCTCAGACTCCCTGACCTTGAATGTTTCCAGGGATTGAGCATCTACTCTACTAAATCCCTGGGCAGCCTGTTCAAGTGTTTCACCACCCTTATCATAAAAAATTTCTTCCTTATATCTAGTCTGACACTACCCTCTTTTAGTTTGAAACTGTTATGCCTTGTCCTATCACTACAGGCCCTCTTACAAATTCTGTCCCCATCTTTTCTGTAACTCCCCTTTAAGCACTGAACGTCTGCAATAAGGTCTCCCCAGAGCCTTCTCTTCTCCAGGCTGAACAACTCCAATTCTCTCAGTCCTTCCTGATAAAAGAGATGTTCCATCTCCCTAATAATTCTTGGGTCCCTCCTCTGGATCTGCTTCAACAGGTCCATGTCTCTCTTGTACTGAAGACTTCACAGCAGGACACAGTAGTCTACCTGGGGTCTCAGACGAGCAGAATAGAGGGGCAGAATCACCTCCTTTGACCTGCTGGCCAGTGAAGCTTTGGTTTGCTTCATGAAGCCTCTCAAATCATGCAAACTGGATTCCTTTTGGATGACACTAACTAGAAAATGTGTTCCAGAAGACTACCTAAGGCCCTTGAATTGCTAATGGAAATTCAGTCAACAGGACCAAACTATAACTAGTCTGATGTCAAACCACTGAAATGTGTGCAGTGTACACATCATTCCTCAGTACCTATTCCCATTGCTCTGAATGTGCTAATGCAGATGTAGCCTTAGACACCATGGGTTTTGAGTGACTCATTGCAGAGCTTTGAAAGAAGTCAATAAACAGCCCAGCACCACCTCACTGCAATTTGCAGCTATTCCATTTGTCTGTGATAGGAGTGGGACAGCATCCTTTAAAATTTTGTCTGATGTCTTGGAAAGATCTTCTGTTGTTAGAGCCCTGAGAGCCATTAGAAATATCCATTCATTTTGGTCACCTGTGGGTGAGTATTCCCTATGCATAATTAGGCTACAGATGGTGCTGATTGTGGTTTTCTCCATAGTGCCTAACTTTTTTTTTTTTAATGTCTTGGTTTACCTTGCTGTCACTGGTGTTCAGAATTAAAAACACAGTAAGAGTATTGAAAGTCCTTTCAAAAAAAGTATGTTTCCTTTTAGAGAAAGTTCCTATGGACTCTTGATCATTGGTTGGTTTCCTTGGGGCAGAGTTCGTACTGTGTGTACAGATGATTCTCTTTTGTGTTTTGTTGGTTGTTTTATTATACCAGATAGCGATGGATTACATTGCTGTAAATGGCTGTACAGAAGAGGCAAATTACTTTCACTTTCTGTCCACAAATGATAGAGGATTCTTCAGTCTATGTGTAAAGATTTTAAGTATAATTGCAAAGGAAAAAGCCATCTCATAAGAAGGATGTCTGAATTCAGAATGGTCCTAAATAAGTCAGGATATGTTAGTCAGAGAAGTCTCCACAAGTCCCCAAACAGATGAGTGTCTGTTCCTCTCAAGTCTGAGTGTGCAGGATTCAGCTCAGCCTACCTATTTTATGTGTCTGCAGTGTAGATATCTGCCTTCAATTAGGTGTTAAGCTCCTATTAAAGTTAATGGCAAGTTTGAAGGTTGCCTAAGCGCGGCCTTCTAGTGCCATTTGAGATGCCATCAAGAATATGAAATATCTGCATGAAGCCTGCAGATAAGACACAAGACCTAGGAGTGACCCATGATTTTCTGGAGCAGCCTGAGGGTGACAACACAGCATCTAACACATCAATAAGACATCTATGTTTAGGAAACTGCATTAGAACTGAGCTTGCCCTTGACTCTGATGGGAACTTGCACAAACTCAGATATAGATACCTGTGTCGCACAGCTTAAATACAGGCAATTCAAGATGAATTCTATGCAGTATCTTATAATGAATGCAATGGAGGTGGTAAACAAGTGCTGGCAGTGTGAAGAATAGCCCTATTCACAGAGAAGAAAGGACAGAGGTAGGTTGCGGTACCATTAACGAACAGGAATGGCATATTTACGTGTGCTGGAAATAGAACTGTGCAAATAATGGATTTTGGGGTTTGGTGGTTGAATGGAAAGTTGTACAATAAATTCCTTTCAGTTAAGCTGAAATAGATTTTTTTGTGTGTGTTTGTTAACTAATATAAGGACCATGTGTCTCATCTGGTCTATTAATGACCGAGAGCTACATTTCTATGTAGCCTGTAGCCATGGGTTAAGCATGGTAGCGATATTCCTGTAGCTGTGGATTAAAAAGCTTAGAAAGGATGCTGGGCAGGAACCACCAGATCATGAACTGAAAATTACCATGCAACGATGTGACAGGAAATAATAAACAATCTTATTTCACAGCATGACTGGAAAGCTTATCTGCTGTATTACATATTTTATGGGTTCTACTCTGGAGCTTTTATTTTGGATTGTGTTCACTTGAAGTGCCACGATACTTATTCATCTATGTGAGTGAGCAAAAGTGATTCATCATGCAAAAAGGTTGTGAAACTGGGCAGTATCTCTCATCTATCTATGTGTTCAAGCGTCTCCAAAATAATCATCCAAACCCCATCATTTGAAGGGTATATGAGGCAGATTATTATGCTCTGACATCAGATTTAGACCTGAAAGTTTGTCTGGTTTAATTATATCATTAAAGTGGTAAAATATGTCAGTTTAAACATACTATCACAGTTTTGGGAGTACGGAGACCGCTGCAGGTTATGCCTGTTCAGGACCTAGAATAAGCTATAATAGCACTAAAACTTACATGCCAGCATAAATGTGTTTGCACCGGAGCACATAACTGTGCTCATAAAGCTGCTGTGTTTTACCTACTGTGAGTCAAATGGGAATGCTCACATGAATAAAATGAACAGACTTTGAGTCCTGATCAACACAAACTATCTAAATGTAAAAAAGTAAAAATACCTGTGATATTAAGTTCATACCCATGAGCAGTTTAAAGCTACAAATGTTTAGGAAAATATAAGTTGAATTTTTCAAAGAAGATACATGTTGATACTTCATATTATCACATGGAAAGTTGTGCAGTTGGCAGCAAAAGTTGCTTTTCCTTCAAAAAAAAAAAGTTATATTAATATTTACTTGATTGCCTGATAAAAGTAATACTACAAAAGAATATTGCAAAACCTCGGAGGCTTGGCATGCTTTTCTATGTGGGTGGAAAAATGTTGTGCCGAAGCCAAGATGGAATGAATCATGAAACTGTAGCATAAAAAATATACTAGAAAATCTATATTTTTTAAAAAGATGACAGCTAGAATAATAAAGCTGTGGGCCTTACAAGTATATGCAACATAAACATGTTGCTGGAATAAAAGTGGATGGTATATTATGCAGGACAGGCTTTGACTGCAAGGACTGCAGTAGAGCTTTGGCCTTCATTCCCAAGTTAGGCTCTGAATTGAGATGTTGAAGTTAGGAGTCCCATCACCCAAGCTGTTCTTCAGGGGAACTCAATAGGGACAGGATTTTCTCTGCCCCATAAGTTCTAAGGGACATATCAAAGGGCATATTAAGGGATATAACTTCATTTCTTTCACTGCATCTTCTCTATTAATGATAAGTGTCATAATAATGCCCCACAGGTTAAGCCAGCAGGGGTTGGCAGGTAGTCAGGTTTCTTTAGCCTTAATGCCTGTCATGTCTCAACACTTACAGGCTAACTTCAGCGGAAGGCACACAAAATTTGATTGCTATGCTGACACCTCATCTGTCTTCCTATCCACCTAATGCCATAATGACCAGGCGGAAATAAAGACGCGTGTAATGCCAAGTGAAAATAGTAGTGTGTTAATCTCATGCATAAGCATCTGTGCACGCGTATGAAATGATGCTGTCTAAAAGAAAGGCAGGGACCATCCCTTCACCTGGAGGCCAAGTGACGCGGGCTGGCTTGCATCAATGCTGCCTAGCACCAGTCTTTTTTACAGCAGACTCATCCCAGAGACTGCATGGATGGACAGCCTGAAGGACAGGGCCAAGGAGTGAGCTAAGATTCAAGCAGTGTGACCATCAAGTCTGGTAAGTTCACTAGCAGATCGTCAGCATAAATGTACCCATTGTGACTTACCATAGGTAAACAGGCATTGCAGGTAATCCTATTCTCGTTATTAAAAGCTATGATATGTAAAAGTACCATATACACTTACCCTATCAACTGTTCTAGTCCTGCGTTTCTACTTTCTATAGTAATCATTAAAACATATCCACCAACTGACAAACACGGAACTATGTTCGAAGCATTTATTTATGTGCAAAATTTTATTATATTTTTCAAATTCAAGCCAAAGCACTTCTTTGGATGGACCAGCTTAAGAACAGATGAAACAGAAATACTAGATGCATGGAGAATTAATTTCACTGCTGTACTTTAGGGTCCAAATTTCGGTTTCTTTAAAAAAAATTAAAAAGAGGTGAAGAACTATTGAAACATCTTCAAGGAATTTGCTTTTAAGGTTCCACTGGGAATAGAGTAGATGTGAACAACAACAACAAAAAAGAAACGCATACTTCTTTTTGAAAAGAGACAAAAAAATAGCAAAAAGCAGACAGACCAAAACCCGAACAGGAGTTTGCTCAGAAGCACATGTGAACAGGAGGAGTGGGATGTGCTTGTGCTCTTGTAGCTGCTACTTGCAGCTACTTCTCCCTGCTTCATGCATATGTGTGAGTAAGATCCCAGGACTCTTATCACTCACCCTGTCTGGATTCGAGGCCGCTCCCCAGGCAGGCTCATTTGTCAGGAGCTTTGGCTGGGCATCACGAGCTGTGTTTGGCCTTCAGGTCTTCACTTGAGGAATCTTGCTCCAAGGTCCAAATTCTGCTGCTCTTGCTGTCTGTCATCGAACAGTCCCATATTTCCCAATCCATTCCCTATCTCTCAGGTCTCAATTTGGCCCTCAATTAGTAACACAGATAAGGTATTGTTTACATTACACTGCAGTTTTTATTGACATCAGAGAAATTCACTCTGGGTGACCTCTCCATGTGCTACCTCTAATGATTGAATGAATGAGTAGTTGTGAAGGGGCGGGGGAAACTGAAGAACAAATTCTAGAGCTCTGTCCTTGTCTCTGTAACTGAAGTACAGCAAGCCCTGCTCAGCTCAGATGAATTTGTGCCTATGCATCCACTTAAATATTTTAATTTATTTTACCATTGATTATTTATTATTGTCTTTGCAATTCCATAAATATGAGCTCACTTTAAAACATGTTACTGCATTAGGATATGATTACAGCCAGTGATAATCACCATAAATGAAGGTTTTCAGCTTTGCAGAGCCTATATAATAGAACCTTTTTTTTTTTTCCATTTCACATCAAGCTAGAAAAAACATGTTTCTTATCAGAAGTTTTTATAAGAAAAGAAAACACATTTTAAAAATATATATTCAAAGAATATTGAAAAGAAAATACATAAGAAATACAAAGGTTAGAGAAAACAATCACAGTATTTCAACAAAACAAGCCTTTTTTGTCATCTGCATTCAATCAATCTGAGATCGGGGAATGAAGACAAGGAATTGTATGGATAGATAGATCATACTGCTTGTAGTTAGCCAAACGGCAAATTTAGCTGTACCTCCAGTCTAGGACTGTAATCAACTGCTGCTATTATCATTGACTGAGAGCAACATTTCTTCCGCAGAAGCAATGTTTCCATGTTCTCTCAAGAAATTCCCACAGGACTTTCTGATCATTGTAATTCTACTTGTTAGAAATTTCATACTGTTTTCTTTTGGAAATTTTAATTTGCTCTTCTGTGTTTGTAGCATATTTGGCAGTAGATGAGGTTTTACATGTTCGTTAAAAAGCAATCCTTCCCAAAAGCCCACACACAATTTCTGTCAGAGCTTGGCATTCACTATCCTACTCCAAGATAAAATGTGAGCTTCAACTTTTCACATCTCTCCCAGAACCCAGGATCAGCAAGCAGATGAACAGTAAGTGAAATAGTTTGTATTTGCCTATGTCTCAATGAGCTACATCAAATATCACCATTGATTATTCTCATGGAAGGATTCTAGAGCTAGAATCCAGTGTTTTGCTAAGAGGTGTTTTGGATACACTCCTGCCCTTCCAAGATTTTCCCTTTCCTAAGCTGATACTGTAACTCTTTCATTTAGCAGTGAGTTCCCTGGTAGGAAACTTGCTGGAAAACAACAGAAACATATCAACCAGAAACTCCAGCTGGTAGACTTAGTTGTAGAAGCAACCAAAATGGGGACAGCAGACAACTTGCATGCAAAGGAGATTGTGTTAGCATTTACAGCCCCCTGACATGATAGTGGCCCAGGAATAGATAGTGACAAGGCATATTAATTTCCTCAGCTGTGACCAAGTGACACACCTAGAGACAACTGTTAAAAAAACCCTAAAGTCCCAGTCAAAAGCATTCAATAGTTTGGAGTTCTGTAGGTTATCACAGAGGTATGTGGGGTACAAGAAGCTGTTAAAAGAGTGCAGACAAGATGTGATGCAAGAAATCTTCTTAAATCTTTTGTTTATGCAGTGGTATGACTATGGTATAAATACCTTCCTTCCACATCCACCTTTGCCAGTGGCTTCAGGAGGCTAAGAGCATAAGAAATACTAGGGCAGATAAGTCAAATGTCCATATAGCTCTGCCTTTGATACCACCCAGGAGCAATTGCTTAAAACAAGTTTCTGTAAATGAGTAGTGTATCTATTCTTAATAGTTTTCTGGATTTTTATGATCAGCAGACTTTGGAGTTGTTTCCAAATCACTGTACTTAACAGTCACTAATGAACTCTTCTGCTGTGTTTGTCTGATTCCACTTTGAACCCATTCGTGGTTTTGTACCTCTGCACTCTATACGTGGAAATGTACGAAAATGTACTATCCCTCCAGTAGTAGCTTCATTAGGTGACCTCCATTTTGTGAATTTTGTGGAAATAATGCTTCCCTAACTCACAGTTACAGAGATCTGTATAATTTCTGTTCTTTGCTAACTGTTCTTCCATGGGGAGAACCCTTCGTTCTGTAGTTGCAGTGAAGGGTAAGGAACATAAAGAGTATATAACAAACACAGACGTAGGAACTAGAAGTATGATGAGTGCTGTAAATATTGCGTGTATTGCTACTATTAGTCATCCATTTGAAGAAAAAATAAGTGACACTTCAGTTCCAAATAGATAAATTAGGTGCCTTGGTCCTGTTTTTTTTCATAGAAGAACAATTCAGAGAGGGCTGTACAAGGTTTCTGTGCTGTGAACTCGTACACGTAATCTCAAACACGGGACCTTAATCCAAAGCAAGGGCTTAAGTCTCTTGTCCAGTCAGATGCCAGATATGGAGTCAGTGGCTATGAAAGAATTTCAGAGACACCCAGCCTGCTTAGGTTAGTCACATCTCCATGCTTTTTTTAATGTTTGAGGTATTGTCTGTCATAATGGTGGTTGCTGCATATGCAATCACTAGGTGCCTAACTTCTGCACACATCATGTAAGAAGCATTGAATTTACAACTTCTGCTCCAAGAACCCCAAACACTTAATTATGAATATATATCACTTGAAAAGCAGGCCTTTTTTCTTTTTTTTTTTTCATGTAATTTTATTTAATTAGAAACACTGTACTCTAGTCTTACATTTGTGCCATTAGGTACATCAGGAACCAATCAACTGTAAAGTTAAATTTGCATATTTAACAGCGTTTACATTCCTGCGATGCTATTTTTTTTTTCAGTGACAGAACTACATGATAAACTTTTTTTTTTTAAAAAAGTAAGCATTAAAATATGTTACCTTATAAAAATTCTGACACCCTCGGTGTTAATAGGGAAGATCTCCACTGATCCATATATGTTCTAATTCTGGTGGGCCTGTGCCCAAAAAGAGTGAGCTTGGTTTCTCATTGTCATTATTGGCCTTTAAAACTGCATCTGCACTCTGACTGCCCTTACACCTCACTGAAAGTTACGAGAGATGGAGCAGAAACCACTTTCCCTTGAGTCTTGCCTATGGCTCCATGATTGCCAGATAGAAGCCTTTGGCAGAATCCTCTTCTCTGAGCAGCAGGAAAGCATTTTTTTATAGTAAATATTTAGTTATGTGTTTGTTTAGTTAGAGATAGTGTTAGTGCATAGCATTCTGTTCATCACTTCAAAACCAGCAGAAGCAGATTTTATAATGTTAGGTCAGGGAAATATTTGTTTCCAGTATTGAGGATTCTTCTATAACTAAGCAAAGTATTCTGATTTCAAGAGCCACCTTTCTTGCCCTTCCGTGTTGCTAAAACAAAGGTCCACGGAAGCACTTTTTGGCCTTGAGAAGAAACATGTTCCAGAAAAATGTTCCATCTCCCATTCCTTCCCTGAAAGATCATAGGAAGCTGAAGAATATTACTGCAAACATTTTGTTTCAGTTTAGAAGTGCTGAAGTCCGTGTTCCACTCTGAAGTTTGCCACTGACCCAGTCCTTTTTACCAGTCTTGATGTGAGCTTTGGCTCAGACCGGGGTCCCGTGTGCCTACTATTAAGAAGGTTTCAGGGCACCAGAAAAGCAGCCAAGTCCTCCCTCACACAGTGTCCTGACCATGGTTGGAAAAAGCATTTTTCTTCAAGGGACTGAAAGGGTGGATTGCATTCCTTGGACTCTGGAAGGGAGAGGCTTCTTGCAATTTTCAAAAGGTAGCTCATGGCTCATACTTGGAAGGACAGCTGTGAGGAAAAGTAGTCGCAGCAGCAATGTCAGCCTTCCCCTAGAACAGGTTTTTTGCTAGAGAAGCATTGATAACACATTGCTTAGGATGTAGAAGAGTTTGACCCCCAGGCAGACTTTCACACTTGCATCCTCTGCAGTGCTGCATCATATAGCTGTACTTGCTGAGCTGTACTTGCCTCTTCTGTTGTATGCAGCCTGTGGCATACAGCTACAGTAATAAGCCTTAGTGCTGAAAGGAGACTTCTGAGGTTCTCTCCTCTGTGAAATAAATATTTACTATCTTGTAAACACAACTTGTAAACTTGTAAAAAAAAAAAAAAGTATTGTAAACAATACTTGTAGACCCCAGAAAAGGATGAAGAAGTGCTGCCGTGGCCCTTTCCTTCCAAGCCACATGCAAAGAAAAAAAATCAGAAGCTAGGCCATCAACAGTCAGGGGATCATGAAGTTTAGAAGGGAAGCAGCAACTCCAGTGAAGAAGGGAATGACAAGGAGCATCTGCAGAATGGTGACCCTGTTGGTATGCCTGCACTGTCAAACAATTTACTTTCCAGTTTTTTCCTGAGGTTGGTCATATCATGTATTTGTCATTCACTTTCAATATCTTTTTTGGACTGAACCAACTTATTTTCTCTGAGATGATAACCGATTCTAGGGTAGTTCACTGATGTCAATGTGGATGCATCTCCACCAAGTTTGTCCTCTACAGTTCTCCAAAGCTATGCCCCAAGCATCCCCAAATGAATATGTGCCATATTGCAAGACATGTAACATCCTCAGAAAACACAGGTCCACTGGCTGTAATGCAGCCCTCGTATCAGACGTTGAACTGAAAAAATGCACACAAAAATTATTAGTATGTGTGCTGGTTTTGGCTGGGATAGTTATTTTTCTTCCTAGTAGCTAGTATGGGGCTGTGTTTTGGAATTGTGTTGAAAACAGTGTTGATATTACAGAAGTATTTTCCTTACTGCTGAGCAGGGCTGACACAGAGCCAAGGACTTTCCTGCTCCTCACCCCGCCACACCAGCGAGCAGGCTGGGGGGGCACAAGAAGTTGGGAGGGGGCACAGCCGGGATAGCTGACCCCAACTGACCAAAGGGATGTTCCATACCGTATGATGTCATGGGCAGCACAAAAAGCTGGGAGAAGAAAGGGGGCACATTTGGTGTTGTGACATTTGTAACTGTTGTGCGTGATGGAGCCCGGATTTCCTGGGGGTGGCTGAGCACCTGCCTGCCCATGGGCAGTGGTGAATTAATTCCTTGGTTTGCTTCGCTTGTGTGTGCAGCTTTTGCTTTACCTATTGAACTGCTTTTATCTCAGCCCATGAGTTTTCTCACTTTTACTCCTCAGATCG
>JAVJGJ010000014.1:43521284-43532738 GCA_035590215.1 Microhierax caerulescens
CTTGTATCTCAGCCCATGAGTTTTCTCACTTTTACTCCTCCCATTCTCTCCCCCATCCTGATGTGGGGAGAATGAGCAAGTGGCTGGGTGGTGCTTAGTTGCTAGCTGGGGTTAAACCATGGCAGTATGCCTTAGAGCTCCAAGGGAGCTGTGGTGGTCCCACCTGACACAAGGGAGGTCCAACCCAACATGCCCATAAGGCACCCTGCAGTACTTGGCCTGGTGGACCACAGGTCTCTCTTTGGAGAGAACACCTTTGACAAATGTATCTTGTGAACCCCTAAACCATGCTTCTGTTAGCCTCAAAAGAAGTTTGAATTCCTGAAACCCTTGTTTCGGAAGACAAGTAGCAAATATGTCAGGACCTGTTTTTTCCAGGTGGACATACCAAGGAATATCTAGAGATGACGTAGAGAGAACCTCATCTCACATACCCTTGGATATCCTCACATACTACAATCAGTTCACCTGACTAAGCGGATTAACAAATGATTACTGAAGCTGGTGAGAAACATAGGTTGGATGCTGACAAATGTAATACTAACCTCTAAAATAGATACTGTTAAGAAACTATTATGAAACACATGACTTTTTATCTTTTCCTTTGTCCATGAAACAGGGAAATGCTGGCATGGTAAGGCCACTGAATTCCATAAGGACAGAGTCATGTTTATGTCTCATGTTAGAGCTTTTACATACCATGGTCTCATTCTTACTTTTGCACCGGATTACTTATTTGATTACTCTTTTTTCAAAACCTGACTCTGACACGATGAAGTCAGATTGCATATTATGGATATACACAGAGCTCTTTTTAAAATCAGGATAGGAACAAAGTTTTCAGTTTCCCCAATGTTTGCCAGTTTCACAGATAGGACGGAAAGTCAGACAGCTAGCCAGAGGCTATTTAAGTGGGTGTCTAATTGCATTAAGTTTGTTATGAGCTAACCAGATTAGATCTACCAATTCAGGCTAGAGATCATGCCACCACCAGAGTGCCGTCAGCTTCTGTGGCTTCCCTGAGAAGTGTGCCTATCTCTGAAATCTGGAGGAGACTGAGGATCAGGCCATGGATTTTTCACAACATTATTCCTTGGCCAAAAAATTAAAATCTGAAGCTTGCATTCTCAGAGCTGTTTCGTAGCCATTATTTAAGGTAGCCTCCAAGTACTCTCACCTCCTACACATCAGGTCATTGCTTGTGAGTCACAGCAGCAGAAAGCGTAAGGATGTCAAGAAAGGATGTCAGCTGTGGAAATTTCCATTACTAGGGTTTCCCTTTGGCAGAATAAAATGGTTGCAGTAACTGTAAGGATTCACTGAGATGTTGCCCAACCAGCTCTCCTTCTCACTACTGTGGAGTTTTATAACACCTGAATTCTGTAATGGCAAAAAAAAAAAAAAAAAAAAAAAAATCATCAGTCTTCATGTAATGAGTGGAGGAGCTTTACACTGTAAGTGCTCAATGGATGCAGCTGGCCAAAATAATCCAAGCATAAGTGTGTGAAATTCAGGCATGCCAAGAGTGAAGTACAAATGGACAGTGCACCTGAAACAGCTGTGGTTGCTGCAGGGTAAGTAATGACTTCAGCTTGCCAAAGGGAAATCCTACTCGCTGAAATTTTCCGTAGTCTTCATCATTTCTTGACTTTGTGAGAGCTGTGCCAGCTCTAATGAATAATAATTGCATGGTGAACCTTACCTTTGATTTTATTATCTGTTGTTTGCCATAAGAATTTGAAATCTAGGTGTTGACAATGACATTCAACAAAATCAACTGACTTGACCAGTCTGGTCTCACTTGTAAGACTGCTGAAAGGAACATGAAGTCTGAATGGTGCAATCTGCATCAGGAAACCAAAAAGTAAAGCAAAAACACCCACCCACCCCCATTTTTTTTTTTCCCCCAGTCTAAGACGAAAATTAGTTGCTAACCTCACTGACAGCAAATAATGGTTTCTGCATTTTTCTTAGATGTTGTGTTGTTATTGGACATATTTTCAATGAGCTGTATGAGGTAATGCTTAATGTTTCTTAAGAAATAAGCCTGGGGCATGTACATAGTTGGCATGATGGGGAATATTTTTAGTGGAAAAGGGTGGTACTGTGCTGATGATGTACATGATAAGATAAAGAGAGAAAAAGTACATTTTTCTGCATGTTTAAACCTTTTAAATTAGAAAATATGATCAACTCAATGTGATGATTCACTTGAAAAACAACACTGGGAAAACAGGCCTAATTTATAGATTGACTTGCCTTTTCTACTGCCACTCCCGTAAAATATCACTAAATAGTGTATGCTATGCACGTTCTAAGAAGAACCATTCTGCCTCTTACTATTCTGTCAGTGTGAAATTTCATACGTTGATCTTCAGCCATGCCATTGCTAGATCTTACAGGAAAGGAAGAGTAGATGGGAAACCCTTCAGGAAATGATTTGTGCAGAAGGAAGTGATGCTCATGACTCACTAAGTTGTATTTTCTGTTCTGAGTCAGAACCAGATTGGTGCTTGGCAGGCTCCTGAGGGTGCATTTCTTGTCAAACAGCCACTTTTTGGGTGAGCAGTCAATCCCATAGTACTTTTCAGAGTTGTGGCTTTTGTGAACTCCCAGTTTGAAGGTTACATGTAGCCTTTGCTCCTTGAAATTCTCCTTCAGTTTGAAATGATCACTGCCTATGCCTCCTCATTTCTCCTCTGTTATCATGTCGTGTCGCCCAGTGCCAAGCACTAATTTCCATCTTTCACTATTCTTATCTCTGAATCAGAGATTGTCGGAGCCAATCAAAAGTCTGTGATGACCTCAGTGGCTTGTGACGTTGGTCTGAAGTAGACCAGTGACAGCCTTGTGCCAAATGAGAAAGGAAGATACTTCAGTTCTCAGATGCCTCCTTCACCCTACAATACCATCTTTGAGAAAAAGACCATCTAAAAGTACCATAAAATAACACTTAAATGCCGAAATTATGTTACCTAGACAAAAGACTGCCCTGATGTTCCATGAACACTGAACATCCCGTGTTCAGACACTGATGAATTTCTCTCAGCATCTCTTTCTGAGACACACTTTCCAAAGCCAGTGAAGAGGTCTCCCTATGTGGTTATATGCTTGACAGTCACTGAAGTGAATGTATGAAGTCCTTCATTACCATTCTAGACATAAAGACATATTTTATGGTAACACATAGACAATATTATTTCTCCATTTCAGCACCAGTCATAAAATTAATACCCCTTCTTTTTTTGTCACAACTTCTTACTCTTATCAGTAATGAAGTTCAACATTACTGCTTGGACTTTTAGATGACACAGATTACATAGACTTTTCTATTCTTACCATTTATTGTAGCTAAGTTTGACATAAACACATAACCTTCATTCTATTGCATGCCACCTGTTCAGAAAGGTTCTGGTTGGACAAAATTCTGTTTGTGTTTTGATAACAGAGGTGACTTACTGTCCTTTCCTGAATACTCAGTGTTCAGACAAGTTGTTCGGTTTATTTTCTCTGTATTGTATACACACTATGTATTTATATAAACATGATTTCCTTCAATCTATCACACAGTCCATCCTGGTGAGTATAAAGAAAACCTGTTCTCCCAGCTCTGCAGATGGCAGAGAGGCATAACAGAGGTTAGAGCAGTATCAATATTGCAATCGTATTTAAACAGTTTGAGCCACACAGATGGTAAGCCTTGACTGGGTCTTTTAGTTTTTTTAAACCATAAGTCGGTATGGGCTTTATCACTTAGGGAAAACTATGAAAGGTCTTTCTCCAACCCCAATGCAGACACCATTCTGTGGGCAGGTAGCAGTGCCTTTATAGTACAAAACTGCTGCCTCAGAAGCCCACGTACTCATGATGCAAAGAACTGTTTGCAGATCTGGAGCTGAAATATTTACTCTGGCACCTTGAACCAACAATCATATGAAGGTGATTTCTTTTAGAAGTTGACTCAAAATTTGATCACCATACATAGGATTCCGTTGCCTCAGCACAGCTGCCTACTGCTATCTGAGACAGATTCGGATACCTAAGGCATCTGGATATCGAGGACACCTGCATGGCCCTAGCAGGTATAGGATATCTGTGCTGTTCTGCAGTAGCAGCTGTTGATCTAACAGGGCATAATACTGTGTTTGAACAGTGCTAAATGGCAACGTTTAAGCAGTCAATTTGAGTCCCATGGGCAAGATTCTTGTCACAGATTACTGAAGGCAAATATCTTTGCACAGGAGTATACATGGAAGCCTGGTGGTTAAGTTCCCGTTATAGCCAAGGTAGCTTGGTCTGGCTGCTTGCAGGTGGGGCACTCGTAGTCACATGTAGGTACCTTGCACACCCTAGGGCATCTCCTTTGCTTAGAGGCCCAATGGCTATGTATTTGTACAGGTAGATGAGACAGAATGTTCTCTGGTCTTGAGGGCAAGTGGCAAGATGTGGCTCACAAGCATGTAGCTTAAAGCTCCTCCATCCCCAGAGGACTGTAACAGCACCCACAGTTTCCTTAAGGGAACAGTCCTTGGCCCATGCGATCCTCTAAACCATGTTCAGGCTCCTTCTGGCAGGTTACTAGCTTGGACTAAAACCAGACCAGGGTGTATCTTAAAACAGAAAACAATATGGATGCTCACAGGACTGTGATGGTCCATACTTGGACCACTTTCGAACCTCTGGGACATAACAAGAATGTTGTTTCAAGCGAATCCATTTTTTTCCCCATACTCCTGATGTAAGTATAGAATTTATTTCTGTTTTAAAAACTCAAGTTATTAATGTCTCATGTATTAATTCTCAATTTTCATCTCTTCTCTGTTCAAAAGCTTTAGGAAAGGTCACTGCCTTATATATACGTGGAAGAATTGCTATATAAATATAGCTATGATTATTTCTATAGCACCACAAAACGCAGCAAACAGCACCACATAGCCCTTTATGATAGCATTTTCTAAATCTTATTTTATAAATAATACAAATGATGTTTCTAGCCCTCAAATCATAATAGGGTTTATGTATTCTTCTTTCTAGACATAAAAATGTAATATTGCAAGTTAGTAAAGAACCTGTTCTATCTACTTTTCAAGTGTATCTCTAATGTTCAGTGACTACATTTCAGAGATACAGTTCCCACCAAATGTCATGTCTCGAGATCTTAAGAACATGTACTCTTGAGACGTAATAGCTACCTAAGTGAACCAGCATAAAGAATAGCAACAGGCACCCACACTAATCCAACCTACCTCTAAACAAATATTATTAGCTTATAAGCAGAGCTGCATTATTGTATTAGTGTACATTTCCCAGTTCTACAGTGAGCTTGGAGAGGATTAGAGGGACTTCAGGTAATACTCTATTGCATCATACAGATAGACTTTTAGAGGCAATTAGAAATTTAAATTGGGAGTAACTTGGGGATTTCACCATATAAAAATAGTGTAGCTAAGAGAAGATTCAGGTCAGAAATATCTTAAATTAAAGACTATTTATTCCTCTTTTTTTCTGAAAAGGACTCTTTGTTGCTATATCTCAAGATTTTATTATAAACCCTCATGATAGTTATTATTTTTCTTCAAACTTCACTTTCCTCAAGTACTGTACTTATAGAAGCATCTCAGCTCTTGTTTTAAATTAAGTGGGGTTGCAGAAATGTTTGAATATGTGAACTGTCTGTAACTCAAATGTAGCTCACCTAGGTAAAAGGGGACTTTTACCACCATGTCATTCACTTTTTCAACAGCCTTGTGTAGTTCTCATAGAGAGAAAGGAAGAATTTATTTCAGTGGAAGATGTTGGCATTGTAATAATTCGATGGAGGCACTGGCATTAAAAAGTTACTGAAATCTTAATTTCAGAGAGAGAATTAGTAATAATTGGCATATACAATGACTTATTGCCAGCAAAGGAAATGATTTATTAACAGAACTGTTCACTGATAGCAGCTGCAAGAAGTTATGCATGAAATCCTGATTTGATTCCAACAGTTACATATACTACGGTGGAGGTAACGTTTTGCTTGCTAGTCTAAAAGAAGAAAAAGGTACAAGAGACAGTCCTACTTGCATCCTTTTCATAATTGTGTGGTTAACTGGCATGCTTATCACATTGGCATGTCAAAACAGCAGCTCCATAACTCGGGGAAAAATATGCATTTTATATATAACTGCAAATGTATGAATCAATCCTGTAGTTCAAAGTGCTTTCCCCCATTATTTTCATAAAGCAAGCCCATCTTAATTCTGCTTGAGGCAGGAGCTGTGTTCTGGGCATAGTAAAACCGTGTGTTGTTTTCCCATATAACTGGCTCATAAACCCCTCATAAACTGAAGGGCACATTTCTGAGGACTCCAAGAGCTCCCAGTCATACTGGCAGCCCACTGGCCCTTTCTGTGGGAGGTGTCTAGTCTATACCTCCTAACCAGTCTCACCTACTGTGTTTGTCTGCCTTTCACAGATTGCTTTGTGATTGCCATCCATTCCTCTGCATGGCCATGCCAGAACAGGGAATAAACAACGGGATACCCTGGCACTGGGATGCATTTTCATAACAATGAAAAATGAGGATTCCACAGATGGTGTGACTCAACTTCCCACTTCAAAGACGAGTTAGCTGAAGTCTTTATTATGGTCAGATGATGCCATGATGCCCAACCCTATGTGAGAGGAGCAAGGGTTGAGGGCAAAAGCAGCTTACTCTCCTGGTGCTTCTTGGCACAACCTGGCATGGAGGCAGCTTTCAGCCAGCAGAGCTATCCTGTTTGCCTACAGCTGATTGGGATCAGGTAAACACAATCTTTTGGATAAACAGGGAGAGCCATGCTGCCTACTCCATCACAGAGAAAATCAGGCAACAGTCCCCTTTGGAGACCAAGAGGCTCAGCAGCAGCCTCCCACCTGGCTCACCTGAGCTGTTTTTTTCCCAGCCTCTTGCCAAAACGTCTGAATGATACCATCTCTAGCCGAAAGAGTGGCAAAGCTGTTGAAAAGTTCCGTTGAGTGAGTTGTATTAGGGCATGATTCACAAGGGGCTGGATGTCAGGATTGAGAAGTGTTTGCTAAAAGCAATTACAAGGAGTAATTACTCTAAGGAAAAGCCTCTTTCTCTCTTTCTGTGGAGTTACGGAGGAGAAAACATGCTCTTAACTTACATGTTTTATTTGCTAAAATTAGATGAGATCAAGGTATGTAGCACGTAATTCTGTTTATTGGTTGGGAAATAATGTCCCATTGCACCTGCACTTACCTGTCTTTGAAGCTGAGATGCATTACTACAAACAGGTAGGAGTAGAAACAGAGAAAGATATCTGATGTGGTAACCTGGGAGTGTGGTGTCAGGTGCTTGACTCCTGAATATGTAGAAGCACCGTTTCACCCATAGTTTACATGGTCAGGCTAGTTTTTGCTCTAGTCCCATGATGACTGTTTAGTTTTGACAGAAAGCGTAAACTTTGACTGACATTAAATAAACTCTGGCAACACTAAGATAGCATGCCTTAGAGAGCATCTCAAGGCAGGGGTGTTTTAAATGTGTATGATAAAACAGACATAGTTCATGATAATACAAAGAAATTAATTTTGTGGCTCTGGTGATTAATTATGTTAACTCAGCTCTGGAGGTTTACAGCATTCCTGAATCTCAAAGAGTTATTTACAGCTTTTTATTCTACATAGAAAGTTCTTACAGTTATATAAGTGAGAAGCTTTTGTAGTCTTCTATTCCAATTACGATTTCAGAAACTATAGCAATGCTTTGAAACTGGGCTTTGATCATTTCAGAGAAACCGGTTTATATAACAAGAAATAATGAAGCTAGGTTCCCGGGCGGTAGCATCATGACATGGGACATAGGGTGAGTGACTTCATATCCCTTGTGCCACAGTTTTAATCTTTCAGTTTATTTTTATGTACTTTGCTCACTTCTATATTTTCTGGAACTCCTTGCAGAAAGAAGAAAATGTGCCATGCTCATGAATGTCAATATTCCATATACTTTCCAATGGAGGAGCTTGGGGGTCAGCATTAAAAGTGTTAGGGACAGCAGGATAGGCCAAAACACACAGAAATACTACTCCCCTTCTTGCTTCCTGCTGGTGAGGACTGAGTGGGAAAGAAAAGGAGACAGAGCCTCTGACCATACAAAACCATGCACTACACCGATACAGGGTCACTGCAAGGTGAATCCTCCTCATCCTCATCCACAACAAGGGTATGAAGAGGAGCATATTTTGATATTTGTGGGTCATCCTGCCCCAAGCAGCTCCATGGCCTGTGCCTGAGGCTTCTCGATGCGGGGAGCCCATGGCAAAACACAGCTGAACCCCTGGAGCAGGTCTTTGCTGCTGCCTGGCAGCGTGATGTCCCGCACATACCCTATTTTGCTGAAAAGGCAGAGTTAACATTTAGGTCATCTGAACATTAGCCACACTTGAAACCTTGTGGTCATCACTTCCCCCACCGCCCATGAGTGAAAGACCAGACTGTGTCCAAACTGCCGGTGTGTGCAAGGAGACCAACATGTTCATGCCATTCCGTTTCAGGTACTGAGCTACCTTCCTCTGCTTCCCCATGCATACCTCCTGGTGTGTGAATTAGTGCTGCTGACTTTACATGTCTAATATTTAATTCTCTAAATGTAACCAACTTGTTTTGTCCTTTAGTGGAGAGTAATAGGCATGTTCAGCTGGTGATTCACCTACCTGTCTTTGATCCCTGTCTTATACAGGGGTGATTTGCCTGTCCTCTGCCATTCACTAAAGGCAAAGCCTGAACAGCTAACTTCTGAACGTTTAGAAGTTTAATATTAAATGAGGGTAATCCATGCCTAGGTGCTTACTTGTGAACTATTTGGCTATGGATCATAAACTGGAACAAGTATTATTAGAACAAATAAAATTCAGGTACAAGTTAAAATAGCTTTTATGTTGAGTTTTGATGTCATATGGATGCAATATATCTTGCTATTAAAAACAAAGAAAAAAGATTTTTATGTGTACCTATGCATAGGCTCATGTGCACAAAAAAAAATTAAGGTGTGCTAGTGAAGGCAACTAGCTGTTGCAGCTGAATAAATGTGACAAACTTTCAGGCACACAAAAATTTCTTAAGCTTTGTGTATACAACATATATATACACACATATATATAAAAGAGTCGAAATAGAAACATGTAAACCTATTTGTCTTGTGGCAGTGTACGTCTAAGGTCCAAGTACACACCTGGTGTTCTTTAACAATATGCCATAACATTACATGCATCCCCTCAAAATGTCTCCTTTTCATATAGTTGCATACATGTGCATACATATACTTTAATATATGTAATAATCATTCTGATTTATTTTTGATTTCACATATTACGTGTATGACACTGGAGACGAACAGATAGATGTACATTTGTGTATATCTATGGTTGATTATTCCTTATATCTACATGCAATGTAATCGCTGGTATGTCAAACTTGTATGACTTGCCCCATCCTTCATTGCCTGTTCATGTTACTTCGCAACTAGAAAACAGCTTTGAAGTTTTCACTGAGGTTATCTGGAGCTAAGATGGTGAAAGGCACTGTAACAAGCTCTAAACCCTTTTCGATTCACTTTAACGTTTACAAGGAGACTTACAAGGAGATACTGCGAGCTGCTCTATTACATTGCCAAAGAACATGCCACAAATCCCCAGTGAGATGTGAGCTTACAAACAGCCCAGGTGCTTACAGTGGGATCAACTGCTTTCAGGACTGGCCCATTCCAGGACTGAGATGGTGATGACTTCACTTCGAACAAAGTAAGCACAGATGAGGATCGAGCCTTGTCAATGCATGTAAAAGATGAGCAAAATAAAAGTGTGGTAGTCATAAAATAATTTACATGGAATATGTGCCCAAATCTTGAGATTTAAACCATTTTTTCTATTATGTTTATTTTATGCAGAAACTGATTGCGTTGTGACTAATGAGCTGCTGTCAAGAATAAGAAATCATTAATTGCTTAGATTTAAATCTGTACTTTAATAAAAAAAAATACTATCTGCACTGTAGACTGTTACCTTTTTATATAATATAGGTAATCATTGATGTATAAATCATAAATAATAATAATTTTAAATCAGCTGTTTTTTCAGCTGTAACTCTCAGGTTCTATTTAATTTACTTTTGAAAATACATCTCAGGGCCAAATGTTGCCCTTACTTATATGTGTTTCTGATGTTAAGGGAAACTGTGTGTGTAGATCTCAGCTTAAAATCTAGACCTGTGGAATGGTTGTGTTTTTTCTTTTATCCTACTCACATAAATCCCATCTGTGGACCTCATCCAAAAACTTCTGAAATCAAAGGAAGCTTGTAATGACTTTAGTGGATTTTGGAATAGAACTAAATTATCATGAAATGTTTTTAATTGAAAAAAAATGGCAGTTCTTCAAAGCCAAAACTTTTCATGAGAAATAGCTGGGTTTGATACATTTAGAGTCTTGAAAATCATTTGGAAAGCAAAGGCTGGAATTGTTGAAATGTACAAAAAAAAAAAAAAAAAAGCTCTGCTTTTTCATTTATCTTCATTTTTTATTTAGAAATATTGACTACCATGAAAATAATGTTGATCACAGCGTTTTAAAGCAGATGTTTCCTTACTATGAAAGTAAAAATATCAAAGTGTCTGAACTAATTGTTCTTTTGTTTTCTTTAAAATTATATAAAATTTGAAGTTTCTGTCCTCATCTGTAATGGGTGGGGTTTTTTTTAAAGTATGAAGAAAATTTCAGTGGGTGAAGAAACTGGTTTGTGAGGAACTCTTCTTTGGTTCAGGCCTTTAGCAGCAGAATGACTGTGAAGCAAATTCACACCTTGTGATAATTCCAGCTGTAACTCCTCTGTGCTGAGTTAAGCCCACTGAAACGAGACAGAGCTTTCCCAACAGTAACAATTCCTTGTTATGCTTAAAAAAAAAAAAAAAGAAAACCATAATATTTGTCTCTCCCCAGCCCTGCAACCCCCCCAGCTAGCACATTTGCTGTCACCAGAGGAGAGAGGCATTGATAACTTGAATCTGTCAGCTCTGTCTTCCAGGTTGGTAATGAGTCTTAACGTTCAGCTGTTAGGGGTAATTCTGATGGACAGACCTTCCAGTCTTCTCGCTGCATTACAGCATACAGTAAGTCATCTTATTGTGATTAAATGTTGTCTGAAATACCTCAACAGAGCAATTGGTAAAGTGAGTACTGAGGATGGCTACTGAGGAATGTTCTGTTGTTATAGAAGAATGCCTATTCGTTATGGAAGTGTATTAATACAGTTTTAGGGTATATCTCATAAAACTGAAATGGGATGCTGTCTTGAGTGATAAAGGATCTATGAAAATCTACTGAAGTAATGCCAGCTATTCCAAAATACAATTTTCAGGGGTTTGGTTTGGTTTTTTTTTTTTTTTTGCAAAAAGCCTTTATTTGTATGAATATCA